>CM053789.1:914208641-914556141 GCA_028749045.1 Cupressus sempervirens | reverse complement strand
TCACAAAAATAATATTGATCAAATTTGGTTCCTTAACAGGAAACTCCAAATAACATTGGTTCTCAAAACCCAAGTTCTCATAAATGCTTAATAGTATAAAGCTCATAAAACATAAATCTCAATTCAAAGCATAAAGCACATCACAACGTCAAGTCAAATAATCATAAAAGAAATCTTGAAAAATGCCTCTAGTGCACATCCTAACTTGGCCAACTAAACAACCCACAAAGAAAACCATCATGAAAATAAACATCACAAGACTATAAATAGAATATAAGAAAATACATAGTTTTCAACCATATGATTTAATTCTATCATTTTCTCTTGTTTAGTTTGAGCTATAAAGATGTGTTTAAAAATAAAGTAAGAATATACATGTTAATATAAATTGTTATGCTAATATACGTATTTAAATAAATAAGTATTTAAATGTCAAATCTCTTTGTGCATATAAAATATCACACAACATTGTCATGTTATTAATTTAAATAATCATAAATCATAAATGGTTTAATTAATAACATAAATGTATATAACTAAATTAAATATTAATATCAATTTCATTTCTAAAATATTAATTTGACTTCTATTTAAGTGTAATATTAATATTTACCTTTCCTTTAATTCATAATGCAACTAGAGATAACTCAAATTTGAAATTATAATTTTAATTAAGTTATTTACAATTTCTCTCATAATATTAAATATTCATAACTAGATAATTATATAGTGAACTTCACTATGGCTTCTCTTAAAATATAACTAAATCACAATTATATATTTATTAATTAACTTATCTCTTACATTAATAAATATAAAATCATTTATATTCAACTAAGAGTTTAACTAGACTTAAAAGAATCGCTAAGACTAACATTCGCTTTATAACTAAATGAATAATATTTATTTAATTTTTGAAATTAAATAACTATTTTTTCAAGAATATATATTTTTTAATTTTTATTTTAAATTTATGAAATTGGTAATTAGTAGTCAATTTATTATTAATATTGATATTATTATTTTAATGAATAAATCTGAAAATTAAATTATATTTTTATAAAATAAAAATAAAAATGCAATCACTATTTTCACATGTCTTTGATTTCTCAAATCATGCACTCATAGTATACTTAGTTTTCTATATTTAGTATTTTTGTTTTCACATGCATGTATAAACTTAGTTACAACATGCTTTCCTCTAAATTAATCTACTATTTTTCCAATAAATTTTACAACCAAATTATTTTCGATGTAAGAAGAATATTTATCTTTATTTCAAAAATTCATGATAATCACAGTCCTAATGACAAATTTAAAGTTTAAAACATTTTTATTCAATTTATTGTTTTCTCCCAATCTTCTTTAATCGAATTTTCCCTATACTAGAAAGGGTTTTAAAAGAATAGAGACATAATAATTTTCTATAGTTTTTTCATAGTCAAGTTTTCTTGATTAATAAGTTTTCCTTTTCAAAATCTACAACATAATTCTTTATCCAAAAATCAATACAATAAATTAATAAGTATTATGCACGCACCCAGGAAGACACGAAGTAGATAGATCTTTCAATAAAGTTCTACAATGAGTTTTCAAACCCTACCTCACAACCACAACTAAACTATGAAACAATATGTGAATGCATGCAAATCCAAACCCTACAAAACTTTCAACAATTTTTTCGCTCCCCAAAACCTGTGTGCCTCTCAAATGAACTACCAACCCCCTAATGAAGAACCATAACCCTAACTAGGGTTTTTGTTCTCCAATATATCAAAAGCCCCTAACTTTATTAAATATTATTAATTATTTAATTGTTTAATCCTTTCATGCACACTTAAAGAACTTTATAATTAAAATATTCTTCTTCTTTTTTCCTCCACTTTATTAATTAGTGCAAGCACTATTTAAAGTGTAGTTTATTATTATAATTAATAATAATAATAAAAGCTCATTACTTAAATGCAACTCTAATTTAATTATTATTAATTAAATATTTATAATAAAATAATATTAAATCTTTAATCGTATAATTCTTTTTTAATCCAACTTCTTAAATTGGACTTCCAAAGTAAATCTTTTAAACTGAAGCACACATTTAATTAATTACTAATTAATTAAATATCACCATATTTTAATTTCTCTTTAACTAATTTTCCAAATTTAGACTTCCAATTTAAGTCTTTTAAATTAAAGCACATGTTTAATTAGTTTTCAATTAATTAAATATTCTCATATTTTAATATTTTCTCTTTAATCAAATAATATTTAATAATCATCAATATTATATGATTAACCCAAATATTATAATTAATTCATTTACCAAGTAAGTCATATAGTCAAATCCACATAAAAGAAACATTACCAAAACTAACCAAAACTCAAAAGTAAACAACACGGACAAAGATAAACTCATGAGTTTAAAAAGGGTGGAAAGTCAAATACATGTCCTCCTTCTCAAGACAAATAGCTAGGCTATGGATGGGATTGGACTTGAATATTATCTTCCCATTCTTACCATTGAGTTATTGCAATAGGGCATGCTTATCCTGGCAATTTAGGGAAGTTGATGCCCGGTACCTGCAAATCTGTATAAAATACGAGCATGTACATGTGCATATATATCTAAGCTAAACAGACAATGGCGGGGAGTGGTACATCATGTAGATCTCGACTAGCAAGTGACTACGACTCCTTTCCTCAACCATATCAGACACGTCAAACATAAATGTAAAACATACACACACAACATACATGTGTAAGTATGGGAAAAGTATAATAGTAAATCCTAAATATAAATAACATCATGAGGACATAATAAACATCTTTCTAAGACACAGCATATGGCATCATCATAAAAGTAATTTCATTAACTAACTAAGAGCAATTAAAGCATCATCATTGCAAGTAGAAAATTGTTACAACTTAACATAATCAATTACTCAATATATCAAAGTATTGCATTTCAAATATCAATTAAGGGCTAACACATCTATATAGAAGATTTATATAGAACTTTAACAAGTGAGTTTACAATGGTAGAAAAGGAGGGGTATTACACTCTTGCAATGCTCCTTGAAAGCTTGCTTAAATGGATGATACCTTGAAGCAATCTTGCTCTTAATGAACTATGATGAGTGTTTAATGAAGTGTGGATGAAATACTTGCATGTATGTGTAATGGATTATGAATTCCTTGTATATTTGTTATAGATAATGGATGGCCAAATAAGTGAGTAAGTCTCCTTTCATACCCATTTTAGTATCAAAATCAAAAGGGTTGACCACACTAGGTGGGAAAACAAATTGAAAAACTCAAAAATATGCCAAGGTATCAAGGGGAAAACCTCAAGTAAGGAATGATCTCATTCCTTATCTTGGAATAGGGATGACCTCGACCCTTACCTTGATGTTTTTGGACATCATAATGACTTTTGGGTTCTCAAGGATGCAAAGAGGGTCACTAAAAATGTTGCAAAGACTTGAGAATCTGAGCAATTAAAGCATAAGTGCATACACAAATTTGGGATATTGCTAGGAGGGCTAAATGGCCTTTCAAAAAAAGTGCTTTCATTTTTAGACAATACATTTAGTCCCCACTTTAGCGGGAATATGAGAAGAACCCATGCTCATGGTAAAGTAGAGAAAAGACATAAGATAATTTTATCAAGACTAAGTAGAAAAGGAAGCAATCAAGCCCCCAGCAAATTGAGTTCTTTTTGAGTCCAAATTCAAGGCAAGAGAGATATCATTGATGAAAAAAAGTGTGTGATCAACTTGCCCAATGAGATTTGTATCTCTCAGTATGAATCACACTAAAGGCACATTGAAACAAAATATTGAATTGATAGACTAGCAATTATGTGTCATGCTAGTTAAACCATCAAGGATATTACTTCATAGAATTGGGTCCATAAGACGGGAAATCTAAAAGATGATCAAGGCATAAGGGTGTATGTATCCTTCAGGGACCAAAGAAATATATGCAAATACAAGGATCAAGCCTTAAGGACTATCAATAATCCAAAGAGGGATCCCAAATGATATAGAGCTCAAGCCTTAAAAATATTAGTAGTCAAATAAGGGATCAAAAAATGTAGGATATCATGCCTTATAGACAATTATTAGTCTAATAGGGGATCTAAACATGCCAATAATCATAGTGTGTGCGTACAAATATGTGTGGAGTGTATGCCCCAATGTTAAAGCAATTGTTACTACCTCAATGGAAGCAATGGATTCAATGGAATAATTCAAGCATCTGCAATAGACATTTCCACTATGAGATACCCCCCAAGCAAGGACATGTAAAGGGAAATAGGCACATCACAAGAAGTGAGAGCACATGAGGAATCTACCAACTCTAGTATCAGTATGATCATATGATAATATGTATCACTTTATTTCAAATATGGAATGTCATCATTGCCCAAAGGAGGTAAAAATACAACACACTAGAAGAAGGATTCATAAGATTTATGAAGATGAGTCTTTTTTGGTCATCATCATGGAATCCAAAAAGAATTAAGTGCTACCATTTCGCAACATCCCAAGAGAACTATATAAAGGAGCATAGATAAACAATAACAAATGTATAAACAACATGTAAGAACATGTAGAAGAAAATAGGTAAATATATAAGAATGATTACAAAGTGTTTGATTACTTTGTCACCTTGCACCATTAGAGTATTAAGGATCATATAAAGCAATATAGACATAATGTATAACATGCAACAAACCATTTGGGAAGCATGTTGTAATAAGAAAAAAGATAAAGACCACCGCACAAGAAAAGCTAGTCAAGAAGATAACAACAATTTTTTATCATGACTATCGACACTTTATGACAACAACTTAATGTAATCTTGTCATGGTAACAGGTCAAGCTATTGATACTATCGTCACCTTACAATAGAAACCCTCTAGAAGTATATATTAATGAAAGATCATCACCTTTCATGGTATATTTTACACATGAGAGATAGTAACTCTTTAACATCAATAAAATTTAAATATACATCTTACAACATGATTGAGATTCAATCTCAGGAGTTACAATCACATTTGAATCATTCCAAGTTTACCTCTAAAATGATCCAATTTAGGTTTAGAGAGAGGTTTGGTGAATATATCAATAGTTTGCCCATTAGTGTTGATGCATTCTAGCTTGAAAACATCTTTGTCCACCATATCTCTGACATAATGATAATGAATTTTGATATGCTTAGACCAGTTGTGGAAAACTGGATTTACCAATAACTTTAGGCAGCTCTAATCACCACAATGCATAATTATAGGGTTCAGAGGCTTCCCAAATAATCCCACTAGCAACTTTCTTAACCATGTTACTTCTATGACTCCCATAGATGTGGCTATATATTCTGCTTCAGCGAAACTTAGGACAACTGTTGATTGCTTCTTTTTGAACCAAGATATCATTGTGGGACCAAGACTAAACAACATCTTGCAGTACTTTTACGATCAATGGAGCTACCTGCATAGTCAAAATCTGAGTACCCTTGAAGTTGACTCTCAACATGATCATATTTTAGATTGAGTCCAATAGTACCATGCAAGTATCATAAGATTTTCTTGCTAGCCATAAGATGAATCTTCTTAGGTTCGCCAATGAATTAACTTAATGTATTAGTTTTGTAACAAATATTAGGTCACATATTCACCAAGTACATTAGTGATCTAATTATCTATCTTACTATGTAGAATCTGTAGATTCATATTCAATTTTGTCATTTTTAAGTTTGTGAAGTTTTGTTTCTATTGGTGTAGATAATTGTTTGCAGTCCATCATTCCAAATTTTGTCAAGATTTCAAAAGTGTATTTTTCTTGGATTAAGAAAATGCACTTCTCCTTTTGTTATACTTCTAGACCCAAGAAATAGTGTAGAATTCCAAGATTTGTCATGTCAAACTCAATTGCAAGATCCTATTTGCATTTTACTATAAGATCATCTTCCCCTATTATTAGTAAGTCATAAATATATATAAAAAGATAAATCATATCACCATCTGAAATTTTGAAATATATATTAGGACCAACTTCATTTTTGGAGTAACTTAATTTAGTGAGATAATTGTCTATCCTTTCGCACCATGCCTTGGGAGCTTGTTTAAGGTCATAGAGTGTCTTCTTCAATTTGCACACATAGGAATTTGTGTCATGTGTGAAAAATCCTTCTGGTTGTTCTATATATATATATATATCTTCATCGAGAACATGTCATTCAGATAGGTAGTCTTAACGTCCATTTGATGTATCTTCCATCCTTTAGATATTGCAATAGCAATAATAGTTCTGATAGAGGTGTATTGAACTATTGGAGTAAATGTATCTTCACAATCAATTCCAGTCTTCTGAGAAAATCTTTGAGTAATGAACCTGGCTTTATATTTTTCAATACTACCATCTAGTGCATGTTTGATTTTGAATAACCATTTAGAGGAGACAATTGATTTGCCCTTAGGTCTAGGTACGACATCCTAGACATCATTTTTTAATATAGATTGATATTCTTCAATCAATGCATCTTTCCAAGGTTGACATGATAGTGCCTTTTCAACACTTGATGGTTTAGATTTGATGAGTTTAGATACTAGAAAAACATAGCATGAATGACCTTTAGCTTTTTTGCTTTCTCTAAATATTTTATCAAGTTCTACATTGTTGTCTTCAATCATCTTTCTTGCCCATAGTGGCCCTTTCTTATTGTTAGATATTTCAACATTTTCTCTATTTGATGATGGGAGTTCATGATCTTGTGAACTATTCTCCCTCTGATTCTCAACTATGGGGTTCTCATCTGTAGTTGATTCCTCATTTGATTCTTTAATATTTTTAGAGAGATTATAAGCTATACATTCTTCAAATTTGACATCTCTATTGATTCCAGTAGTCCTTTGTCTTTGAATGTAAATCCTGTAACCTTTGGAGGATTTACTATACCCTATAAATATTCCTTTCTTCCCAGAGGGTTCTAGTTTGGATCTCTTTTCTTTCAAAACATGAATATATACAAGACATCCAAAAATTCTTAGGTGACTTAAGTTTGGTTTGATTCATGTAAAGGCTCTTTTAGGGTTTATATTTTCTAAGATTGAATGAGGAATTTCTTTTTGGGATATATATTGTTGTATTTGAGGCTTCAACTCAAAATGAGAAGTGGAGGTTTTGGTCATGCATCATGGCATTCATAGACTCAATGATAGTTCTATTTTTCATTTCTGTCACTTCATTCTATTGAGGATAATAAGGTACTATAAACTCCCTCTTAATCCCAATAGAAGTGCATAATTCTTTAAAGTTCTCAGAAAATATTCACCCCCATTGTCAGATCTTATTGTCTTGATTTTCTTCCTAGTTTGATTTTAATGCTTTAAACTCTTTAAACTTTCACAATACTTAATTTGATTCTTTAATTTTTAGGAAGTAAATCCAAGTTTTCCTAGAGAAGTCATCTATAAAAATACATAATATAAAAAACCTCCTAGTGAAGGTACTGACATAGGACATACAAGTCAATGTGAATTCGTTCAAACACAATTTTAGATTTATGTTCACTTTTTGGAAAAGATCCTTTGGTATTTTTTCCTAAGGCACATCCCTTGCATGTTCCAATATGATTATATTTAGAATAGGTAGATGTGTTACAATATTTTCTACAAATGGCAAAGCACGAAAATGAAGGTGGCCTAGTCTTCTATGCCAAATTTCATTAGAGTTTTAAACTTCATGGTTTAATACTAGGTTTTGAGGGTTACAAAGTTTATAAAAATTTCTCTCTCTGAAACCTATGGTGATTGCATTCTTAATATTTGATTTCTTAGTCTAGGATAAGACTTTATCTTCTTGGAAGGTGATACGATACCCTTGATTTGCTAGACCTCAACTTGAAACCACATTCCTTTCGATGACATGTACAAATAATATTTCCTTTAGTTATATAGTAACTCTAGTTTTCAGTTGTATCAAATAGGTCCTGATTCCTTTCAATGGATTGGTGGAGTTATCTCCTATTGTTACTTCTTTAGTAGAGTGACCTTCAAAAGTTTCAAATTTGTCTTTGAATCTAGTTATGTGTCAAAATTCTCCACTATCTATTATCCACGTATTATTGTTGGTATTTAACTCACTTGATAGGGCTAAAAAGAATGCTAAGTCTTCATCCTTGACTTTCACTAGGCAGATTAAATTTTCTTCCTTTACAAGCATAATTTGTGAGTGTGACCAGATTTATCACATTTGTAGCATTGGAATTTGGACATGTCTCTTTTCCGGTATGTTTATTACTCTTTCCCCTTTTCATTTGAAATGTCTTTTCTTTCCTTTATGATTTGAATTTGCTAGAAGGTCTTGAATCTCTCCTCCTTCATTTGGATTGATTCCTCTAGTGATTAGTCTTGATTCCTCTTGAGTATAGTCATTCTTCAATTGATCAAACTTTGGCAATTCAGGTCAAGCATTGAATCCTTGAATAAAATATTCCCACGACAAAGGTAATCCTTTAAGGGCTATAAGAGACAATTCTTTGTCATCTACCTTATTTCTAATGGTTGAGAATTGATCTTTTAATTCTATAATTCTCAAGAAATAAAAAGTGATGGTTTCTTATTTATTCATCTTGATGTATAGTAGTTGTTGTTTCAAGGTGAGTAGTCTACTGGTATTATTGATTTCAAATGTAATTTGAATTGTCATGAACATCTCATAAGTAGTTTTTAGATTTGATATAGAGGGAAGTATATGATCTTTAATAGAATCTATAATAATATTCATATCTTTATTATTATGTGTTTTCCAAGTTGTTTTATATGGTTAATTTATAAGCATTTTCTTATTTTCTTCCACATATCCTTCTAACTCAAGTTGTCATAGAATAATCATAATTCAATTTTTCCATGAAACAAAGTTTGAAGCATGTTCAAGTATATCCTCTGGTCTTACGTGGTTCACCATCAATTTAATCTGAAATTTGAATGATAACTGAATACTTACGTTCTATCAGTTAGGTTATGATGCCATGCGAAGGAAATAAAGATCCCTAACAAAATATCAATGTGAATGACTCTTAAGTCCAATTTATATGTATAACTATATATTCAAATATGTTATTGACATAGATAGTTTATCCCTATTCCAAAACTTCATAATGGGTATCAATGTATATGTTAGGATCTATAGAAGAAGATATAACTAATGTTAGATCGAATGCAAAAGAATTAGTGTGTTGGTAATTGCAAACAAGTACTAATCATTACCATATTTTCGATGGTATTCTTTATTGGCAATGATAACCATTTATAAGTATTGGAGGAGTCATGTTACATAGATACATGACTATACATGTCTATTGCTGTGCAGGGTCATGTCCCTACGTGGATTAGTCAACTCTATATTAAGGGCCCGATACTAATTGTGCCGATAATGATAATGATATGCTTGGTAATAATATATGAATATTATCAAATAAATAACATGATGTCTATGATTTATAATATCACATTAATAATATGAGAGAATCTCAATCAATATGAGGAAAATAATATTATTTTTAGTTTGGTAAATCATGATACATATGTGTGTGTGTGTGTGTGAGCGCGCACTCGCATGCAAAGCATATGTGTATGTATGTGTGTGTGTGTGTGTGTGTGTGTGTGTGTGTGTGTGTGTGTGTTTGTTTGTTTGATTTACCACATGCTTCAAATTGACTGAAGCTACAACTTGAACAACAAATCTTATTAGGAATGTATATAACTTGCTCGGGTTACAAAAGCCTACAAAAGCTACTTAGTTAGAGATTTACAACTCTGTTTCTAAGAGATACCTTGTTAGAATATTTATTAAAGCTTATTAATGAAGCTTGCCCTATTAAGAGCTACAAATTGATGTAATGGACCTAAGTTTAACACTATCTTTCCATGTAGATCTATGTTGTTTATCTGTGAAGATACTCTGATCTTTCCATTTTCTTTGTTTATCCTATGATATCTTTAGTCTCACCTATGTCTCCATTGATCGGAATAGCATATCTATTGTAGAACTTCCTTCTATAATTGTGTTCCTAGCTAGTTTACACTTCAAATGACTCTCTACTTTGACTTCCTCTATTTTCAATTCGACAACCACTTCACAAATGAAGTTTGACTGCAATTATGCACTTTGCAATGTTAGGGCACAATTACCCATAACAAAAATCTTGCTTGATTTGAAATTTGATATCCATGTCCAAGTTTTTCACCAAAAACCTATGACCCCTACTCCTATGGTCTAGATTGGTAGCCCTGCCAATCCATCTATGATCCTATGTGTAGCCTTTGTCCTTGCTTGCTTGCTTCATTTCACCCTTTCCTCTTGTCATGTTAACTCTAACTAACCTCATGTCTTGTCACATCCCTAGTGACTCACCTTGCAGTTAATTGGTGATCAAATATCCTTGTCGTCTATCTATTGGTGGTGGCTCATAGTGCATAAACATACATGCAATACACATGTGCATGTATACCAATTCATTCTTCTACTAATGGTACTGCTACTTTGTAACATCTTCTTCTCCCTTCACTGGTTTCCAATCAATTACAAGACCAATTTACACATTTCATACCAATGAGACTTGTAAGGTCAATAATCTCTCCCTTTAGCATTGATGGAAAAACATTTTCTATACCATCTTGCAAATCATACTCGTCTCTCTTTGTCAGAATCTCATTTTGTATCGATGGTGAGCTTTACTCTGGTGCGTGGACTTAATAAAAAAACTAATGATTCTCTTCTTTCAGAGTTCCCTTGAGGGTGTGTTTCCTTGATCATTATGTATTCCTCCCTTTTTGAATCTTCTTTTCATTTTTTGTACTTTGTCTCTACTTTGTCATAACATTGATCTCCCCTTGCCTAGGCTATCTTCTACTCATTGTGCATATTCATTCTCCTTCTTCAATATTCTCACCTTCATTATATTCTCCCTCATGGTCTCTCCCTGTCTCCTTACATCTCTTTCTTTCTTTTCCTTTTTGTTATTCCTTATGTTCTTCCCTCTAGTCATTTATATTCTCCCCTATACTATCATGACTAATTTATATTGTATTCTCTTTCTTCCCTTGGTCTTATACTCTCCCCCTTTCTCTTTCTCTTTTCTCCCCCTCTTTCTATTCTCCTTTTTTTTCATTAATGGAAAAGGGCTCTATAGGTTGTCAAATGCGTCCTTGTGTTGACTCTAGGTGTTGGGAAGATGGGCTTCCCATGATGCCTTTAGATTAGTGAGAGTGACGGTCTCACTTATTATGCCTGCCAAGAGGTCTTCAATGCCATCCAATATATTGACCAGTTCTCTAGTGATAAGTGCTTTTACATACTTAATATGTCCTTGTATGATGCATGTCTAGGGTGACAATATGCATTGCACTTCCCATAGTCATATGTTTCTTTTCTCTTTCTTTGCCCTTATTTGGTGAACTAGATATAGTATTCCTTGGGTCTTTGATAGATAATCAATTGTTGAATTAGTAACTACATTGTACGTTCTCTTCATTGAGTGAAGATCATGTTGATCTTTCTGTATAGTCCATTATAAGTCTAGTGTCAATGAACTTGGATGAGACACATTTTATAGATTTGGTGTGGTGGCCTTGACTGCTTCTATCATGTTATTTTTTACTTCTTGTAGTGTGGCCTTTTTGAGATCTACCAAATCTATAGGCATATTTATTCTCCTTTCTGCCATCTTCTTCTCAACTAGATCCTCAATACTTCCTAGTTCATCCTTGATCTTGTCAACTAGAACAATAAGTTGATTAATTAGATTCGTATCTAGATCATATGTTACATCAAAAGCTAGTTTTGCAATGATGTCTCAGGCGGTAACCATTGTTCTTGACCTTTACTATCTTTTTCTCACTTCATTGAGCTTATTGTGTCTCATTAGGATTTTTTGATACTCATTCATTTCATCTAAATCCATGTCTTTTACCATTGGTTTCTTTTCAACAATAATGGTATCTAGATTTTTCTTTTCCTCTTATATATCTACATCTTTTTTCAAGAGTTCTCCTTCATATTTGGAGCTTGAAGATGATGCTGATGAAGATGTTGTCATATGTCTGCTTCTTTATCTTCTCTTCTTTGCTTGTTCTCCTCCTTTAGTTCTACAAATGCTCCTTGCACTTCTCTTACTCTTCTGTCCAAGTATCTTACTCTTTGACACTTTGGATCTTCAAGATGTTTTCCTCAATGTTGCAATCTCTTCCTCTTCATGTTGGGATTCTTCTACTATATAGTAACATTTATTTTTCTCTGGTGAATGCAATTATTCTTGCTCCCTCTCTAGAGACTTTTCTTTTTTATATTTGTCTTCTTGTACGTGTATTGTGCTTTCTCATTATCATCTCCTTGCTCGAATGATGATTCAACTAAAATAGTTTTGGCCCTAATGGTCCCATCAATTTGTTTTTGAGTCATGTCTTATGGTGACTTGATTCCATCTCCAATAGCATGTATGTTGTCATGTGTGATTGGTGGTGTATTATCTAGTTGTTTAGTATTCATCATTTGAATTCCAGGCATGCTCTCCTATCATTTATCTCCTGCAAACTTCTCTGGACTTGATGTTGTTGCCCTCTTCGTTTTTCATTTCATATACCTTATCCTTTGAGGACTAGGGGTTTCTTTTCTTTCTCATATCATACTTGTGCCTTGTAATTTTTACCCCTAGTTGACCTTTTTATGTTATATTTCCGAATTCTTTTAGGCCAATTTTATGATTAGCAATATTTGATTACCCGATTTGTTAGATATTATTTCAGACTAAGCTCATATATGTGATGAATTACTTAATTATCCCATGTGTTCATGATTATTTTGATGATGATATATGTATGTTCATACAATAATTCCAGTTATCTCATGATGATAGTTAGATGGATTATTTTTTTGCAATTTCTATAATTACTTACCCCATACTTGCATGTGTATGGTGTACTTGTATGTTTTACTTTATGTTTGACGTTCCTGATGTGGTTGAGGGAGGGAGTCGTAGTCACCTACTAGTCAGGATCTACACGATGCACCACTCCCTGCCATAACATGTTTAGTTTAGATTATATGTGTATGTACATGCTCGAATTTTATGCAGATTGTAGATACCAGACATCGACTTCTTTGAATTGTTAGGATGAGCGTGCCCTATCACTGTATCTCAATGGTACAAGAGGGGAGATAATCCTTGAGTCCAAATCCTAACCCTAAGCCAATTGTCCTAGAAAGTAGGACACGTATTTGAGTTGTTTATCGTCTGAATTTGTCAAGTAACATGAATTCATGATTTCGACCCTGGAGTTTGATTTCGTGCTTTGTCCTTTAGTTGAGTTTTTGTATTTGGTTTTGTGGGTCTATCGTGATTTTCAATTATAATTAAATCAAATTAAAAGATAATTAATGATTTAATTTAATAAAATAACAATAAAGAAAATTCAATATTTAATTATATTTAATTAATTGAGAAACTAATTAGATAAAATAACTAAATTTAAAGATTTAATTAAAGTTCTAAATTTTGGCATGATCATATTTATTTAATTTAATAATAATTTATTTAGGAATTTCATTTTTATAATAAACTCTAAATAATAATATTAGTTAAATTAATAAATATATTATTAAAAATGTCTTGGGATTTAATAAAAGAGAGAAAGGAATTGATTTAATAAAGTTATTTTAATTAAATTGGAAAAAGATTGCACGTGAAAATTAAAATATAATAAAATAATAAAGGAAAAAAAGGTTTCGCATGATTGCAAAATTGAAGCCCTAATTTGGGGAAAAGCTCTTTATTAGGAAATCAGAGCTCATTTCTCCATACATAGGTTTGGAGGAGCCAATTTTGGAGAAGAGGGTTTTTGAAAGAAAAAGAATTCACTTGTGAGCTCTGTGCATCTATTGTTTAGCATCATATCTAGATAGGATCTTGTGGGTTTTGAGTAGTAGTTTCTTTCTTTGAAATATTTGTCTTCTCCATGTCTGAATGATATTGTTTTCAAAATTCAATTGGGTTGAAACCCTTGTTTGTGAATTTATCATACTTTGTTTGAGAAACATTTGTAAGTGAATTGAAAATTTGAAACCCTTGTCTTGTAAATTTTTAAAGATCCATGTTTTTTATTGATTGCAATTCAAGTAGGGTTTGGAAAAAATATTAGAATTTTGATATGCAAAATTTGATTGATTGTTTGTCTTTCCCCTATTAGATCTATTAAGAAAATTATACTATATATATATATATATATATATATATATATATATATATATATATATATATATATATATATATATATATATATATATATATATATAAAATAAAAATTACCATAGTAAATAATTTTACTATGATAATTTTTATGACTTATTATTCTTTTTGAAATCGTGGATTTTCATTTTATGGGGGGAGCGTTGTTTATTTTTTTAAATATCAAAAAAAGATTGAAGAGGAGATCGGGGTAGTGACCTCCTCGTCCCCCTTCCCTTTATGCTTCGGTCACTAGCTACAAAGGCATCTAGGGTTGCCGATAGCAATGTAGCTGTTGCGACAACCAAGGCTACCTAAGTAACCAATGCTGCTATGAACAACATGGCTGACAGGCCTAAAACGTAAGTTATTTAAACTACTTTAAAAGAAAATTATTTATATTAAATTTTGTTAAATTAAAGTTTTATAATATATTAAATATTATGTTTAGTGTTAAATGTTATTATTATTATTATTTTTTAAAACAAGGTGTCAGAGCCACTTGATATATATATACACTGATTCTAACGTAAGGAGCTCCTAGAGAAAAGAACCAGGAAGAAAAACTTTGTTCATAACCCCATCAATAAGAAAAATCAAAGAAAATGGAAGGCTATCAATCCAGGTTATAATGTCCTAGGAATGATACCTCTAATTTACAATAGATAGAAGAGAGGAGATAGGAAACCTAACACTACCATCTGAATATTATATACAAATTATCAAAAAATCACTTCTAATCATACTTTAGCATTTAAAGTGTAATTTATCCAAAGATGAAACCATAAAACCGCAAGGGAGATGCTGCAAAAATTAGTTATCCTTCGTCCAAATCCATCTGCTGAAAAAAACTTTATGGTACAACCTGCACAATTCACAATAGACAAGAAGTATACCATCACAACTCGCCTTATTCCTCCATAACTCGCTATAGGATCAGAATGTCCAAGCTTAAGGGTAAGATCAGGAATGAAATTGGGAGGAGATATCAGTGGGGATATGGGTGCCTGGGAAGAGTCAGGCTCCAAAAGATCCAATATGGCAAAAACAACTTGCACACTATTAACACAATTTTTAGGCAAGTGATCACCATATTGCTGCAAAGCAGCCTTAACTAGTCTAAAAGACTGCCTCCCTAGAGCCTTTTTGATACTCTCAAAAACTACATAAACACCATAGTTACTGAGAAGTGCATGATGATGAAATAAACTACCAATGAGAGCAGCACCACTCTAGAGATCATATTTATGGAAAGCTTTAGCAAGCTTACCTCCCTGCAAGAAACTAGGTTTTATAAATCTAGAAACTATCAACTCCAGATGAAATGGAGACTGCAACAAGTCGAGGGCATTTGACAAAAAATTTGATAGAATCTTAGAGGGATAAATTAATCTTTTCCCTGGAGAAAAAAAGAATGTCATGTCCAATGATTCTCTTTATTCCTCGTTGAACACGTAGATGATCATAGTAAAAGATAGTTGCCAATGTGTCATCTTTAATACAACCCCAAAAAGGCATTTCCCATTCTTTAGTTTCCAAGACAACTCTGTAATTTCTTGGATAATAATCCATGTGTAATGTCAAGCAAGTTGAGTAGATCTCAACTGGATAACTAACTCCTACCAGAGAGCTGGGATGATCTAACATAGTGCTGACCACAAAAAATCTAAAACACGTTACCAAAAACAACACCCACAAAAATGTAAAAACAAAATCTCAAGCCCAGAAAGCTAAAACGACTCCTTTTCACGACACAATAAAAGCTTGAGCATGAAATGATGACCGTCATGATAGAAAGATATGGGATCCATCGCATATTATGTAAGAAGTAGAGTGCACGCATGAAGTACTTAAACCCAGAAGAAAATTAAAGTTATTATAATTTCACACAAGCAACTTCATTAAAAAACTAGCTGATGCCACTCAAGAAAAATAGAATATAAAGTACGGGAAAATCTTAAGACCAGCCATCAAATATAAATGATAAATGTCGCCCTAACATAATGGCAAATAAATGGTAAGCCACACACCATCTATCAACAAGTATATACAAACTTGGAATATGAAAGAAGAGCCAAGATCCAACCTCATATGCCACCACGTAATCATGCCACCACATAGGCATGCCAAGTACCAATGGCAGACACACTTCTTAATCCAAATTAACTCCACAATCCTCAAGTCCCATTAGCGAATCATCTTAAACTCCCCACTAACTGTCAGCTACTAACTCTATATTACCATGCTTAATACTCTCAATATAACATTATACATGACTACTTAAATTCACATTTGCTTACACATCATGCATTTAAACAGACATAAATAAATCACACATAATGGCATTAAACATCCTAACATAAATTTAGCAGCTCACAACTAGCAAAATAAAGATGACTCACGCTTAATGATTGAAATAATGGAAGGGAACTTTTCTAGCAAGGAACTTGAATAAAAATTATTATTAAATGTTATTATTAATTATTAAAAACTTTTATTATATTATAAATTGATGATTACTATTATTAATAAATAATGTGATATTATTTTATTAATGAATTAATAATTTTTATAATATTGATTTAAGTTTTTAAAATTTTTTAAAAATAATATTTATAAAAAAATAAAAATAAAGATATATATATAGTTTAAATATTACAAGATCTGGAAATTGAGTGTTGATTTAAATCAACAAGGAATAATTGTGTTCTTTATTTTTGAATCTATTATTGATTTAATTAAATAATCATTTATCTATTAAAGGGAAATTTGCAAACTTTAGCAAATCTGAGACTTGAAAATGAGAATGAAAACTTGAAACCATAGTAAAAGTTGAATTTTTATGTTTTCAAAGCCTAATGAATTATGAAAGTTGCTTTTGTATGTACTTTATGTGATGTGTGGTTTATTGCTATGGGTTTTTGGTTTGACTTAGTACTTTGATCAATTAGGATCTTTTCTAGAGGCTTGGGGGTTTTTGTTCTATGGTGATATTTTGTATATGATCTTTTATACCCAACCATGGTGATGTGTCACGTACTTTCTATGGTGAGTTTGATCATATGTTTGGAGTGTTTTCCAGTTTCTTGTATAGAACTGAGGTGAATGGTGTGACTTTTCTGGTGTAACCTTTGAGTCTTTGATCAATTATCTTCTGATGCTTTCTAGTTGCTTGTATAGGACTGAGGTGACTATTGTGTTTTATCTCGTGGTGCTTTTCATTTGCTTGCATAGGATTGAGGTGATTATTGTGATTGGCATACTATGTTTTATCTATAGGTGCTTTCCAATTGCTTGTAAAGGACTGAGGTGAAAATTGTGATTTTATGAGTTGTACTTTTTATGAGCGTAGGGTAGGTAATTTGTGTGTACGTTGGGAAGTGGCTTGCAATGGAGGCTGAAGCCTTATGTGGCTGCCTGGGTAACCCATTGTAAGTTGTTTTAATAAGTGATAACATTTCATTAAATGAGTTTAAAATGAACTTATAAGAGTCAGTGTTTTTCCTCGCCTATGCCTTAAGTGTTAGTACAGGCTAGGAAGGGAGTAGAGAGGATGCTTGGTTGCAACCTTGCTTCGTTAGTATGCCTTGTTTGTATGAAAGGATATTGATGCTGCATAGAGATACTAGGGGGCCAGAGTCCAGAGAGGTTGCCTGGGTAGCCTTAAAGTTGGCTCATGCGATGACACTTGCCCACTTCCATATTAGGTTTCCTACGTGTCTTTGTTGCCTCTAGAATTAGATGATACTTGTGTCTTGGTACCTCAAGATAATTTGTTATTAGGATTTCCTTGACTTAGATGTTGGTTATGACTTATGGATTGATATCTTGTATGAGACTTGAGATTATCTCCTCAGCATGGTGGAAGTGGGCCATTTAGGTTCCACAAGGTCGGGTGGTAGTGCATTTTTCTTAGACCATTGAGATCCGACAGTTGGATGTCATTGCTGGATGTACTTGTGCAATTGTTCCTTTCTTTCTGCTATTGTATTTCTATTAGATGGTTATATTATGTTGTATTGTACTTGATTTATCAAAGATCTTATTGACAATGTATATTCTTTGAGCTTTTCATACCTGGTGACTTGTATAGTGGATGATTATACATTATGGTTATGCCAAGTGACATCCTTTGTAATTGTATATTATTTAGTGGATTCGTACTTGTGATTATTCCATGATATGGATTTTGGTTATGTGTTAGATATAATATTAATAAACTTTTACATGTGATTCAATGTCTTGGAACCCTTAGGAGATGTAATCTGTTTATGATGGTTGTATGTATGTGAGTTATTGCTTCTACTATTTTATCTCTTGTTGTTTATTATCTTTAAAAAAAATGTTTGTCAAACTTAGTGAAATTTTAGGTTAATTTCTTTTGGGTTCCCTGGCGGGGCATTACATGCCCATCTCATGTCTTGCACTTTGTTCCTCTATCCTGCCTTCCTTTTCTTTATTTTCTTCTTATAAAGCACAAAACACATAACAAGTACATTTCAATGTCCAAGGACATCACACAACTTCGTATATACAAATCTTTCCTTTATACTCTCATGTTTTGTCCTATCGGCCTTCAAGCCTTCACATGTGTTCCAAAACATAGAATTGACCTTTGCCCACTTAGGGTTAACATCTAGGATGTTATCCCTAATTAGTTAAGGAATTATTACCAAAATAATTCCTTAACACAATTTACCATTTCCTTGCCTTTGCTCTATTATGTTTGTACATGACTGTAACTGGTAAACCATGTATATCTCTATTTGTACAACTCATTATGACATGTGTTCTAAGATGTAGGATCCTCATATTGTGTACTATCTCCCCTCAAGTGTAATTTCACCAATCAAAAGGTTTCTCTGTTGACCGTTATTCTTCTTAACATTTAGATAATTTTTTAAGTCATCTTCTCAAAAAAATTACTCCAGAATCTGCTCAATAAATATAGCATATATGTTGCCATAAATAATATCCTCAAAGTATTTCTATATATACCTCTTAGCCAAATTGATAACAAAAAACTTACTATTCCATTTACTGAATCTTTTATCCATCTTGTTCCTTACTTGATTTTAGGGATACTTTACTTCCTGATGCTTTACATAATAGATCTAGTTTTTTGATGAATAGTCTCTTCTTTTTAAATAAAATAGTAAAGTTACATATTCATGAAAAAGGGGTTGGGGATACAATATCACCCCACGAGAGTACACATGACAACAAGGCTGGATAAACTATAAACTATTCATATTAAAAAAACATAATAAGCAACATTAGGCTGCAAGAGGAGTGCTAGCCAAGGGAGGAGGATCTTGGTGATCATCAAAACCCCATACATCAGTGGGGTTAACGAGATGGTCGAATAAGGACCACCCATCAACATTATCTTCTTTTTCTTTTTCTCTTACCTCCTTAGTCTTGGGAGGTGAAATGGCTAGAGCAAAGTGAGAAAAGAGAAAATGACCATTTGGAAGAAGTGGACCAGCATGAGTGTCCCAATTAGTAGCAATAGGAGTAACAAGAGTAGGACTTGGGGACCAACCAAAGCCACGTTGTGGCAGAGAAGTCGAGCAACAATGCCAACCATCATTCCCATCGCTAGGAGAGTGATAGGGAGCTTATGACTGAGGTGTCCGAGAGTGGAGGATAGAAGAACTACCATCTTGGTTGCGGCCATGGGGAAGAGTGCAGTTATCAGAGCTAGAATTTGGTAGCTCTGGGCACTGTATAAGGTGCATTCCCCTAGTAGTTGAGTAGCTCCTATAGGTGGGCCACCTCAAGAGCCACCTTATTAGCCTATACTTGAATTTGTATCATTACATTGTTACATATACACACTTTAGTATACATAGAAACATTTATATCAAGAAAGTTGTGAGTGAAAAGAACAACATTCCTAGCCATCCAAAGAGTGAAAATAATCTCCATCCTGAAAGCATGCCAAATCTGGGTATACTTGAAGGGAGTCATGGGAGAATCTCCCAGCAAGATCATATGCCAAGAAAATGGCTCCAGCCTAAAAGGCTTGAAAAAATCACGAATCCATAGCCAATACCACTGAGCTTTGCACCATAGCCAAAAAATATGTAGAAAAGACTCAGGTTGCCCGCAAAAGGGACAATGAGGGTCTAAAATTCCTAAGTTCTTGAGTCGAGGACCCATAGGCAATCCCTGGGACAAAACACACCAAGCAAAGTGTGCAATCTTTGGCTCAGCGATGACATTCCAAAGAGTATTAAACTTGTATCTCTAGTCCAACTGCAAAGACTGGAGTTGCCAATGTTTGTTGAAAGTATCAACCATAGGCAAGTGTGACACCAGCCAAAGGTATCCCATCTTGGGCTTGTAATTAATAAGAGGAGTACACATATACCACTTGGAGTCCTTCCACCAGGGCTTGATTGGTTGAATACCCAACTTGTGGAGCATATGAGGAGGCAAACCAGAGACCAGTAGGTCAAGAGTCTAACGATCTGGATGGGTCAGATGAAACTAAACATGCATGTCTTCCCATGTTTTGAGGCTCATGGTAATTCTGGAAAATAGAACTTTAGGTGTCTTGATGCCACATTTGAAAAAATGCACAACACTAGCACCTTGAACTTTAGCTCGTGGAACTCCTTGCATTGCAAAAATGAGAGACCACCAAATATTGTCTTGGTTCATAGATAACCCATTCCTGAAACCATCACCAACCCAACAAAGCTGCATCTTGATGGCTTCCTAGACTCTCTAGACGCTTTTAACAACAAAAGTACCCTCAATTTGCATTGGTTCAAGCATGATGAGAAGGGTTTGAAGACCAAACCCCTTCCAAGCAGGTCTATTGACTAGGAATCCAGAAGAAATGCAATGATTGAGAAGAAAAGATATAGATTTAACATCATATTCTTCACATTATTTTCATCTAGTAGAATATTAATTGCCATGTCATCAACAAATTGCACATTGGCTATTAAGGATCGATATACCTCTGACTTTTAGAGATAAGGTATTATCTCTTAAAGTATAATACAAAGCATCTACTGCTATAACAAATAGGGCTTGGGCAAAGGAACACCCCTATCTTATGGATCTGGTCAGGGTAAAAGCCTTGGACCTTCTACAATTAATCTCCACAAAATTATTAGTTTGTTGCAATATTTTTATTGAGTACTTTTTATCTATGTATATTCAATCAATTAGACCGAATTATATAAGTCTAAAATTCTAATAAATTATTAAAAAAGAATAAATAGATACTTATTTTAAAAATTTAGACACACATATAACTCTAAAGATAGTCATTAACAAATTTAAAATTAATTCTCCAAAAGTAAAATTTAAACAAATTCTAAAAAACAATATATTTTTAATTTGACAAATATACATTTAATTTATATTATATATTTTTAAAACTTGAATATATTGTTTTGATTTTTTAAATAGTTATAAAAAATATACAATGCAATTTAAAAAATACTTATTAATTATTTCAAAATTATTTGTTGACAAAGATTTACAATATTGATTAAAACAATAGCAATAAATTGAACACACAATATATGGAGGGAGAGCTATTGGTAGCTTTAGGGAAAAAATTCAAGTGTGGAATTATTTGGGGAATTGCGTACAATTTTCCTTTAATAAAAAATTATGAATAAAAGACGGTTGGTCAGCATGTAAAAATTTAGCAGCAATGAAAAAACTTGCTTTCCAAAAATCCAGCCAATCCCGGCGGACACAAACCTTCGCCAATCATAAACGGGAATCCCACTTGATTCTGTGCCCACATCTGCTGTCATCTCAGTCCGCATATATTTTTCCCGGTGATATAAGATTTTGCCGGTGATACATCATGCTAAAGCCCCATATAATAGCCTACCTATCGGCTAACTAATAATCTAAAACCTTCATATGTGTATAGTGACTTACCCTGCCTAGATTGTTTTGGACATATGGGTTTATGGTTTTAGAGGTTGACACTGTTGCAATTTTTTGTTTGTGGATCGCATTTTTGGTCTGTTCAAAATAGTATGTTCGATTTCTGTACAAATTTGCAGCCGACGAGCGACAAACGTTCTTCATTCTAGATTGGGAAAGAAGCCTACAAGATCAACATCAACTACTGTGCCGAAGGGTGCAATTGTTTAACTCAGTACTTGCAAGTCTGAAAATAATGTCATTCTTGGATGCATTGGATGATTCTCTGGAAACTGCACCAGGTAGTTATTATGCCCTCCTAATGATCATTGCAGTTTTATAGTATATTAAAAAAAACCAGTGTGAAAATGCTTCGGATAAACTATAAATTAAGTATTCTTATTCATTTGCACCCATGCTTATATGGCAGTTCCAACAATTGGTGCATTTCAACCCAAGGTGAAGCCCAGGGGCAAGAAACCTAATGTTGCGGCCAAATCCAAAGTCGCTGCCGCGGGCCAGAAAAATGCCAAACAACAGTCCGCCAAGGTTGCCCTACCTGAAAGTGCCGAAAAACAGTCTGCGAAGGTTGCCCTAGATGAAAATTCCGAAGAGCAGTCTGCGAAGGTTGGCCTACATGAAAATTCCGAAGAACAGTTTGTCAAGGTTGCCCTATCTGAATGTGCCGAACAGCAGCCTGTCAAGGTCGCCCTACCTGAATATTCCGAAGAACAGTTTGTCAAGGTTGCCCTACCTGAAAGTGCCGAACAAGAGTTTGCCAAGGTTGCCCTACCTGAAAATGCGGAACAGCAGTCTGTCGAGGTTTCCTTACCTGAGAATTCCGAACAACAGTGTGTCAACGTTGCCCTACCTGAAAATTCCGACCAGCAGTCTTTCAAGGCTGCCCTACCTGAAAATGACGAACAAGGGTCTGTCAAGTTTGCCCTACCTGAAACCAACTCTCCTCTGAAGGAAAACCATTTAACTCCCGCTGAAGAAATTGATGCGAGGCCTGATGCGGGTGCTTCTTCAATCTGTATAGAAGTGGACCCAGTTGAGGAAAAACCTATATCAGATACATTGGAGCTAACTAACGATTTAAATGAACAGATAGATGACCAACGGAGAGGTTGGAGGAAGAAATTAAAAGAAAAGAGTGCAGTTGACAACTCGGAAATGATTCCGACATCAGTAGAACTTGCTACCGGAAGTGATCAGGATCACCAATACAATATTAAATCAAAACAAGAGAGACCGAAAATGAGGGGCCACAGGACTGCTAGGGGTTCAAAAAAATTGATCCAGGAAAGCGCTACAGAAACACTTGGTCCTTCGAATGTGGAGGCAGAAGAAAACGGCCTTGATTCTAATGTGGGAATTGATTTAAATGTTCCATCTGGAAAGAAGAACAGTCAATCCAGGCGTCAGAAACGGAAAGCAACTCCTTGGACAAACTCTTTGGACGATAACAATTTAAATACAGACTTAGCCAATACTAGACAATCCTCAGAGGATCAGGAACTAACTGAAAAACCGATAAGGAAAAAGAGGAAAGCTTCCACAAATGGAAAGTCTCTAGAATCCAAAAAAGTCAAATTTTCTCATAGCACTGTGAGACGGAGAAGGCGTGGTGAGCATATTCAATATTTGGTCAATATTTTGTTATATTTCTAAGATTCTGCTTTTAACCCGTGGCACAGAGCAGTAGCATACTCTTTTTCAGTTATTACTTGATCAAAAAGTTCAGGTTACTGAGCAAAATTTGTTAATTTTCTTATAGTGGAACAACATCTGCTTGATACTCCTGAAGCTGATCTTGATACATCAAAGATGACCTTGAAGGATATAATCCGACTTGCAGAAGCTAAAGAAAGGAAACAGGTTCTATTTTAAAGCCTTACTAAGTTTTCTGCTTTAATGGCATCAATAACTACACAACAAAAGAATTGCTTTTTTATTTTCTCTTTCTTTATTTTCTTCTGGAACAATTTTGTTTCACTATCGTAATGTACACCATAGTTGATTAAACCTTTCAGCGTTCACCATTAGAAACAAGTAGACTGTGCATTTTATAATGGTTACATTGGTATTATTCGATTTGAAATCTGGTTAGATTTATTGCTTTATTAACCTTCCGTTTTTGTTATGCAGAAAAAGGAAGAATTGACAAAGAACAAATCACAGACAGTTGAAGCAGCTTCAAATTCCAATGTAAATGAACACACTAAAGAACCAGAGGAAGACGAAGGGTGATGAAAATTCTTTTCTGATACGTTTGATTTAGTTTTATCTTTCATTTTCAACTCCTGATGTCTATCCTACTTTGCTCTGTATTGGAAAAATGTAGCAAGATAATTTCTTCAGTGTGTTCTCTGTAGTATGCCAAGAAAGTTGCCAGACAATGAACTGTTTAATATTACATGACAAATCTGGGATGGAGAAAGGGGAGTGATTGCAAATATAATCTCACCTAATGGCCATTATTTTAAAGGCAAGCAGTGGGTCAAATGTAAAACGTATGTGATGCAAAAACGAAAAATAAACCAAGGTTTTGAGTGGAGGGGGCATAAACGTATTGGATGACAAAATAATGAGTATTGGCATGGAGCTCAATATCCACTAAAAAAAGCATGCAAGTGGATCATAGTTAGATGATGGACATAAGATATGTATGCGTAAAACTAACTGCTTGGCTCAGACAAGTGAAATGGTACTATGGAAGGAAGGAAGACACACCAGTTCACATCTCTAGTATCAGGACGGATCACAGAACATTCTGTAAGATACTGCATAAGAAGTGAATAATTTGAAAGTTGACTGTATCTGGTCACATATCACAACAATGTGGCAACACTAAATTAAATCAAGGATGTTTTTACAAATATTGTTAGTTCGACTGCAAACTGTTGCTCATTACAGTGAACAGTCCCTGGAAAGTGAGATACAAATGCTGATTGATGACTAGACAGGGATGCTAATGGGAAAAGAAAGAGGGAAATAATGACAATGACAGGGTTTATGATTATCACGAGAAGAATGCTGAAATCAAACCCATGATTTGAAACATGAAGATTGTGAGCAAATTGGTATTTAAAAATAAAATCTTCTAGATTATTGTGGTAAATACACCAATTTTGATGTCAAGTAGTTCAATCATTGACATCACACCATGAGCTAGCTTCTAGGTTTATTGTTTAGCCAATTCCTTCCATGATGATAGCTATCCCAACATCAACTCTTAGTCCATATGAGTTGTCGTATTATCTTGGAGATATTTTTATTTACTAGTGAATTGAAACCCTTTTCATGAGCTTTGAACTTTAATGACAATGACAGTGCCTTTTCATTTTTTTACTGTTGGAAAAGGCAAAAATGGATAGATCATTAGTTATGTGCTCTCACATGTCAAGGATAAGGAATTGGTTAAATGCTTGAATGGTTTTCTGGCCTTCTTTTTCACATATTTGTTGCTGACAATTTTAGAATGGAAACCTTGGTCTTCGTTAGTACCAATTTATTTATAATATTACTGAGTTACTGATCCTGGTTCTGATATGGATTCAGGATTGGGTTCGGGTTTGTGGGTTTTGCAATTTTTTTCGGGTGGGTTCCAGTTCTGTGTATATATATTATACACATACACACACCTAAATACATACGTACAATACATATATATTCATACTTGTAACATGTCTAATGCTCTTCCATCCTTGGTTGAATACTTCAAATATATAATAATAAGTAGTTGGAAGCGCAATACTCATAAATCCTTACTGCCAATGAAAATGTAAATAGAATACATCATATTATATAATCGTAATTATAATTTGCAAAAGTCTCAATGTTATTGCACAATGAAAATTCATATCACAAACTGTATTTCATAATAAATATGCAAATTTATCTTCATCATCGTCATAGGAATCATGGTCAACATTTGAATCCACTTAAACTTCATTTGAACCACTAGCCATGCCACTTATTATGTCTGTGTCATGTGGAAGAGCTGCCTCTTGTTCATCTACACAGAGTTGGGCAAGTTGCGCAAATATGGCATCTAAATCAACACACTCAAGTCCTAGATTCCAATTCCTTGTCACACCCTCACACTAGTGGTTTTTGGTTTCTTATTTGGCAGTAGGCAAAGATTGTAGTGTACAAAGACCAATTCCTTTATTTATCAGTTCCCAAATGATTGTGTTTGACGGAGTGGATGGACTATGTACTCCAATTCTTCTCAGGTGGAGAAGAACTTGTAACCTGTTGGGTTGCATACAACGTCTAATTTTTAATTTCAATGTGATAGCATCATGATCAAATGAAAAACGATAAAAAAAAGATACATACTTGGGAGCTAAGTCATAGGATACGTCAAATCTCATCCATGACATTCAAATTTGAGCAAATCTTTACCCCTTCCGAACTTTATCCGAATTTTATGATATTTAAAATAATACTGTTATTTAATATAATATTATTTTATTTTAAAATGATATTGAGTGATTTAGTTAAATTATTTAGCAATTTCAAACTATTTTGATAATTTTGTGGATATATTACTGATTTTTAAAAATAAATAAATAAATAAATATATATATATATATATATATATATATATATATATATATATATATATCTTAAATGTAATAACGTTTTATTTTCCAAATTTTTACCCTTGCCAAATTTCATTAAAAATTTATAATTGACGAACGCATTTGAATTCAAACCTTGAGACTTAGCTTGGGAGAAAACTTTAATTACAAGAGGTGGCAAGAAAACAGAACCTTGACCATCTACACCTCCATTAATCAACGTCCATCCCACATTGAGCATTAAGAGTAACAATGTTATGATATTTGGCAGATGCAAATTGGGCAAACTCAATCAAAACAATATTTAGAGTTTCATCATCATCATATATTTTTTAATTTCTGTGTAACAACTGTTGCATCTCTATATGGTGCAACCTTCATGTTATGATAGATCATGTTGTTGTATTAAACATATGGTGCAACGTTCATGTTATGATAGATCATGTTGTTGTATTAAACATAGGAGACTAAAGCTCCTTATATAGATTTACAAAGATGATGTTTCTAAAAGAAGCAATTGTGAACTAAAGACGATATTAGAAACTACCTAATAAACTAAAGACTAACTAAGATGACCATTAAAGAAACATTACAATCTTCTAATACCCTCCATTAATGTTCATTGTCTAACTTTTATCTTTTGGTCACAAATTTTTCAAAATGTTTTGTTGGTACTGAGACCCTCCCTAGAATTGCAGAATGTTAATGACCAAGAAGTCATCCAAAAAAGAAATAGAGAAGGGTGCCCCCTTCTCTAGAGAGCTTTGCAAAAAGAGACGAGCCTACCATTGACTCTGCCACTGAAAAAGGTTTTCCACCGACCCTCCCAAAATTAACAAATCTTCTAATTAGAAATCATCACCAAATTCCAATCTGATGTTTGATAACATAGGTGCCCTTCACTGTAGCTAGAGACATTCTGGGAACAACTGCCATGATTTTGAGGAAAAATCGACAAACTCTCCCAACTTTGTAGATGAGCAGGATGCCCCAAAATTGACTGCAAGCTACTATGATTTGAAGTTTACAAAGCATCAGTTTTTTAGGAGAAAAATCGACAAAAATCTGACATAGTTTTTGAGGTGAACTATTGATCAAAATCCAACGTGATTTTTGAGGTGAAAAATCAATCATAACCAAATAGAATCTAAGACATGGAAAACAAAATACAAAACTTTGGTTTTGAGAAAAAAATTATTTAAACTCATCAAAAAAATTTTAGGGTAAAAAATAATGAAAACCCATCAGATAATTTTTGAGGAAAAAATTATCTACCCACCAAGTAATTTTTGAGGAAAAAATTATAAATCCAATAGAGAAATCTTAATGCGGCAAAACATGATACTTCGCATTGTAAAAAACACATGCAAGTACATGCAACACTAAAAAACCCGAGACTTCTACTCAAACTAGGAAATCACGCAATCAAAACCAACGTTCAAGTTTGCAATTTTAGCAAAAACCTTTGAAGAGCAACCATAATTTTTTTCTTAAAATACCTTTGACGATTTTTATTTAAACATATTTAAAAAAAAATATGGAAAAATATTCGGAGGAAAAGATGCTCGGATTGTTCTTTAAAATTTCTCCAAATTTTATGAAATCTCATTGACCTACTTTGATACCATGTTATGGTAAATCAATGTTGTCGTTGCATTAAACGAAGGAGATGAAAACTCCTTATATAGATTTACAAAGACGATGTTTCTAAAAGAAGCAATTATGAACTAAAGACAATAATATAAAGTACCTAATAAACTAAAGACTAAGATGACCATTAAATAAACGTTATAATCTTCTAATGCTTCCATGGTTTGTGAAACCATCTCTTAGCTAGAGAACCTTGGGGACAAAGCATTTGCCAAGAGATGTAAGGGGCTGGTCATCTTGTTTCAACAATCATCAATAACTTATTCGACAACTTTGGAAAATGTATCTATATGTTACTTGGCCACTATTATTATTTTTATGTTGTCCACCATAGTGTCTGTGTCATCATAAATTTCACTAGAACATGGGCGATCAATATCAACATACCTAACCATGATTATGATGGGCTTGGTGAACTCCAAAACATATTTTACTGAATCCCGTTATTCATCATGAAGGACTGATGCTTTTTCTTTTTGGGCTCTTTTTGTGTTTGATTGCCTCCATATACTTCACAAAAGTGTCGATGATTAAATTACTTAAGGTCTCTCACACCTTCACTAATCGTCTTAAGATGATTGTGAGATGCAGATTATGTTTCAGCAACCTAACAAGGCATAAAACATACATATTATATATCAAATCAAGTATAAATTTTTTAAAATAAAATAAAATCTAAAAGTAAAAAGTAAAATATGTAATCAAACATAAATTACCTTCAACAACTTCAATGAAGAGGTCCTGAATATGGTTTGTTTCATGTGATGATCAGTCACAAACATCTGTTTCTCCTTGGCCTTTGTGTAAATATTTTTTGACCCATTCAATTTTGAGTTCCAATCTTTTGCATGATTAAATTGAGTGAGGGAATTGTTCATGGTGTCCAAAAAATGTGATTATATGTGGCCTCCATCATAGCCCTAACCACTCTACAATTTTTAGTATTTTTGGTATGACTTGAACACCATTTGTAGCCCCCACTATCTAATTGATTCTAGGGTGGTATTGGCAATGAAACTTACATCTCTCACTTGCCCCTTACAATCTATTGCCTTCAAGAAGATCGTCCTTTTATGTCACATTGCCAGAACATTGATCAAAGGCCTATTCTCACCATCTTTCCTTGATCATTGTCAATTATGTCTCTACCAAGGCTCTCTTCTTCACCAATAATCTAGTTAACACCTTTTCATATCTGAGACTAACATAATCAGGAGGTGTATTGCAAAGTGTAGTCTTCTTCTCCCACTATTAAGGTGATCTAACAAGGTTGAATGTAATTCGAATGGGTTAAATGCAATGAAAAACCTAACTAATTTCATTTTTGAAGCCTACATCCAATGGGCCTCTTTTCCATGCAACAATTTTTGGTTTGGAAGGTGGTGATGTTGGCAAGAAAGGATGTGGGCCAATAGATTTAACCGAGCCATTGGGAGGTCTCCTTGAGCTTGTCTGGGCAAGGTATGCAATAGTCTTTCCTTGCTTCTCTTATCAACTTCCTCTTTTTCTCTAGCATATTG
Source organism: Cupressus sempervirens (assembly GCA_028749045.1). Classification (NCBI taxonomy): domain Eukaryota; kingdom Viridiplantae; phylum Streptophyta; class Pinopsida; order Cupressales; family Cupressaceae; genus Cupressus; species Cupressus sempervirens. Next base: position 914,526,185 of record CM053789.1, on the reverse strand, counting down.
CAAAATTAAATGAGCTGATAGCTTGTCCCCATCTTTCCCCATCTTTTCCCATACAATGTTTGATTCCTTTAATAGTATTGGGAATGAAGTGAGCTTTCATTCGAAAGTATGAGCTCGAATACTCTGTGTTGCAATGGTTACACTGCTGAAGGAAACTCCCACCACCAGGCAATGCCTTAAACATTGTTTGAACTTGCATCAATTTTAAAAGGGTTCACCTTGGCAATTGAACTAGAGTTTCCACTTCCATTTCCATCCGTTTTGTTTGACCTTGAATAATGATAAGATGGAAAAGAAAATTCAAGAGTCCATGACATTATTGCCAAATATAAATTGAAAACAAAATCAGCATTATAACCCTTTAATATGCACTCAAAGTAAATAGTACTCAGAATTTTTAAAAAAAAACTTGTTCAAAAAAACAAATCTTGAAAAATACTTGAGTTGCCGATTCTGGTTCAAGGACGGATTCGAGCTTGTAGGTTCGAGTAAAAAACAATTCCCAATTGGGTTTGTGGGTGGGTTTGTGAGTGTATATATAGGTATAAATATGTATGTATATATATGCATTATATATACACAAAATAAGAGAAATGTGCATAACTGCAAAACTAAGTCAATTCACAGTATGAATATATGTTGCTTGAGCATTGATCAATGCCAAATGTCAACGATAAACATTAAAAACTCGTTCATTAATCTATCTTCATGATTGTAAAGAAAATCATCCTTTGAATCACTAAATTGCAAAACATAGACTAGTTCATCAAAAAATAAAGTTTGAAACATAATGATAAATGACAAGTGCTTAGTAGTTTATCAATGATCATAGTATCAAATGCCCTTTAAGGGTCAAATGGGTCGTCAAAAAATAAGGGATCAATGGACTCATCCTTGATTGCAACTATATCTAGATCCTCATCATTGGAACCCAAACCAGTTCCACAAGTCCCAAATGCTGCTATATCATCCTCCTCTTCCTCAACAAGAGAGATTAGATGAGTGAAATATTTTTTATTGGGTTCCTTTTAGGGTTAAATAAGAAAATATTAAAAAAAACACTCTTTAAAGTTGTTTTATTTCACATTTGGGACCCTAGTGCCCCAGGTCCTCTTGGGTTTGCCGTGGGTTCACCTGAGTTCGCACCAGCATGGACCCAACGAACCTACAGTCAAAAAAGGACCTTGCCCGAACCTGCAACAAACCCAGATGTGAATCTGGACCCGCATGAACAGGATCCGAACTCGATCAGTAGGGGACGAATCTAGTAACGGAGAAAAATTCATCAAAGACTTGACAAAAATGAAGATTCACTCACCTTTGACCAGTAAATCTGTCTTCCCCAATGATTCTTAAGCCTTTGATGCGGATCTTAGTCCTCTATAGCACTCACCTTCAAAGAAAAATGATACAGCCGTAGAACAAAACAAAAATGGTGAAAAATGGTTGAAAGATGAATGAAATATCACCAAATGACCAAATGTATGCTTTATGATTGAAATTAGGATTTTAGAAGTTTTTTGGATTTTAAAAAAAAAATGACATGTAAGGCCAGTTTTTGGCTGACTTGTCATGACTTGTTCAAATTTCTTTAAATATAGAATGAATATATCTAATATACAATATATTTTAATACATGATTAATTTCATATCTAATCCCTTATTTTATAAATCAATGTTTCAAAAAATAATAATTATATAACATAGATAATATTCAAATCTTATTAATAGATTATATATATTAATTTGTGTATGTAATTTTTTTGATAGGTAATCGACCAAAGCTTAGATTATTTATTATTCATTTTATTATTTTTGTTAGACTAATTATTATTATGTGTTAATCTTGAGTAGATTCGAACCCAAGACCTCCTTGATGAAAGGCTCACAATTTACCCATGCGTTGTAGGTTCTTGCCTTATTAATTTGTTTATGTAATTACTAACCATATTTTTATTATTAATAATGTAAATGATCTAATATTAATTAGAATGCCATCTATAAATTAAATATGGATCCTTATCAAAATCAAAATACAAATTATTATAACAAAAGAATGTCTATAAACTAATATAACTAATATTGAATAAAAATCAAATTAATAGAAAAATATAATCTTTACTAACTAAGATACCAATAGTTGCATCTATTGGCTGCATTAAAGGAGCGAAGTAAAACATCATGGCTTAAACATATTAACTATAAAATACATTGTGAGTTATATACTATTTTAATCATACTATCTTAAATTGAATCAGTTGATCATGAAGTAATGAATATTTAACATTGTTGTCAATGGGCCCTTGGTCTATTGGTGAAGTTGAATGGCTCACAAAGAGCCCACCAAGGATCAAGTCTTGTTGAGTGCAAGTCTCAAAGACATCGTAAGGGATGAGGCTGAGATCGTGCTCCAGGCAAATTTGGCAGCATGGATGCTCCTTAGTCCTTGGCTCTTAGCCGAAGAGGTTTTAGGCATGCGTGGGCCCGTATCGGGTACCTAAAACTTGCTTGTGGATGACCTCCATCAAAAAAATATTTAACATTGTTTATTGACAACCTTTGAGAAGGGATCATTACAAGTGCTATTAGAGCATAATCTTGCCATCTTGTAGGGTAAGAGAGTAAATAATGGACACCATTACAAATAAGTCTATAAAATTAACCTAAGTTATTAAAATCAACTATTAAATCATAAGAACATAATTTGCTTGAGGGCAAGCAAATTTGGGAGGGGTGGACTATCATGAACCATAATTGATGTATGTCCAAATTTCTTTAAATATAGAATGAATATATCTAGTATACAATATATTTTAATACATGATTAATTTCATATCTAATCCCTTATTTTATAAATCAATGTTTCAAAAATAATAATTATATAAAATAGATAATATTAAAATCTTATAAATATATTGTATATATTAATTTGTATATGTAATTACTAACCATATTTTTATTATTAATAATGTAAATGATCTAATATTAATTAGAATGCATATATAAATTAAATATAGATCCTTATCAAAATCAAAATACAAATTATTACAACAAAAGAATGTCTATAAACTAATATAACTAATATTGAATAAAAATCAAATTAATAGAAAAATATAATCTTTACAAACTAAGAGACGAGTAGTCACATCTATTGGCTGCATTATAGGAGGGAAGTCAAAAATCAGGGCTTAAACATATTAACTATAAAATACATTGTGAGTTATTTAGTATTTAAATCATAGTATCTTAAACTGAATTAGTTGATCATGAAGTAATGAACATTTAACATTGTTTATTGATAACCTTTGAGAAGGGATCGTTACATGCCTACAGGCTTGGGTGGCTGTGGGCTCCCCCGGATTCTGCCCAGGAGGGATGTCGCCTTAGCCAGTAGGAATCCCAGAAGAATTGGGACCAGAACAGAAATGGAGGGGGAGAGATGAGTGGGTGTATCCAAGGAGTACTGGAAAGGAGGAAGGCGATCCATCTCGATTCCCACTTACCTCAGTAAAGCAGATACCTGGGCAAACCAACACTGGGCCTAACAAGTTGAATCAGTGCCTGCAATTGCTTCCGAGAAGCGATGGGCCAAGTAAGAGTTATGTGTCCCCTTGGCCGAATCCGCAAAGCAGTGAAGACAACAGAGAAACATAAATCTGCTGGTCTAAACAAGAAGCTTGAAGTAAGAAAATTTCATTCCAGATGTTGAAAAGAAAAGTGTTTCTGGAACAAAACAATGTTACAAGAGATAAACAATTGGTTGTTCTTCTATTGAGATATTCTGCTAAATGGAAAAGTATTCTAAATGATTTAGTTTCTTCTGATGACGTTTTGTTTCTTTTCCCATGATTATTGGGAATACAAATGTGTTTTCTTAGTTTTGTTTGCCATATTCCTGAATCACTTTTCATTAGATAATTATGTTTCCTTTATTCTTTAGCTACAGTTTGTATCACATTACTGAACTCTGGTTCTCTCTTTCGTTTTCCAGGGATATACTTGCTCCTCAAGTTAAAGTTGTAAATGGTCAGATTGTTATCAATGAAGAGAGCCTTGTAGTTTCCCATCGTGATCTGAACACAGATGATTTTCGTACATATCGTAGAGTGGAAGAAAGCACTTCTAAACTGAACTATCATACGTACATGAATAGATCACCTGCAGAAAGATGGTCCAAGTCTGATACTGAACTATTTTACAAGGTAGATGCATGGTGGTTGTATCTGTGTTTTATCTTCTCGCCCTTGCAATTTAACCTGTTTAGTGCATCACTCCTGTTTAGAGTCCACATACAGAGAGAGGAAAAAAACCTGATGAGACTTAAGTTCATGTATTTGCTTTAATGGGTATTAAGTTATTAACTTATATAACAGATTGAATACATGAGACTTTTACAGATAGCCGAAGGCTTTTAAAAATGTATTTGCTCATTGCTGTGCTTAAATTGCCCTTGATTTAGGCTATGCAACAGTTTGGGACAGACTTTGCAATGATTAAGCAACTATTTCCTGGAAGAACACGTCGTCAAGTAAAAGCAAAATTTAAAATTGAAGAAAGGAAAAATCCATTACAACTTTCCGATGCATTATTCCATAAGACGCAAGGTAAGCGATATAATTCATATGTGATGATATAAGCTGTCACATCCCCAAGTGATGCATCTTCTTTTATTGTGATTTCATTCCCTCATCCTTTCATTTCTGCTAAAACTCTGTTTTAAAATGTAGGTGCTGTTGTTAGTTTAAATGAAAGAGTTGTATAGATGATCTTTAGTTCTAATTTCTTTATTATATTTACTGGTAAAACTGTTTTGTACCTATAGAAAACTAGCCAAGCTATTTATGCTTCAGTTATCTCTTTGTAGTATGTCATTATCACATGTCATTGTGATAATAGAGTTGCAGTCTCACACATTTACAAAACAAATCAAATGGACACGCCAGTGATGGTTACAACCATAGTTTGCAAACTCTGCAAGTACTCTCAAATTTTTTTGCTGCACGAGTATTCTCAAGTTTAACTCTCGCATATTTATAGATGTAAAAGAATGTAGGTAAAATTTTCGGTGAAAGGAAAACACTAGATAAAAGATGCATTTTTTCACACGATGTTAGTGCTATAAAACTACGCATTTTCTCTATTGAGATGTCAATTTCTAATTTAATACAAATTTCTAATTGAAAACAAAAAATATATTTTTCTTTAAGAGATTTTAAATGTTAGTTCTTTCTGAGTTGCTGAGTTTTTCCCAAGTATATGCCGAGTTGAAAATTTTGGGCTCACCGAGTACTGTCCAAGTCCGAGTTTATAAACTATGGTTACAACAATGTACCCTATGTTTGTTTCTTCGGTGTCTAGAAAAATGCAAAATCTGTCGGAGATAGATAATATACTACGTCCTCAACAGAATCATTACATGTATTTGTACTGGTTCATGAGAGAAAACATACTTCGCGTCAGATTTTTGATCTACAATTATGGATTTACATCAAATTTAAGCCATGATTAACCATCAAAACTTTAAGTGGGTTATTTGGCAGATTTGGTTCTGGCAATCCAGTTTAATTTCAAGTTGGGATTTTAATATTAGCTTTTCATTTTCACTTGATACATGATCTAGCAAATCACATCAAAAATCTGTTAAAGCTGTGAAGGGAATAATTTATGTATAGATAGGCTATGTAGTCAATTTTTATAGCCAGGCAATCTTGTAAGCCTTGAGGCTTTTTCTTTATTTGTCCTAGTGATTTCCATGAATACTGCATTTCACTTTTCTAATCTACAGCCTTGGACGTTCAACTTATTGTGATTGCCTTTTCTATACTGCTCACAGCAATGCTTTATTTATTAGATTGTGGGACTTATGAGGCAAATTCAGGCTGCTATGACATTGTTTACCTCAGTGAGGAATGTTTCTAAAGCTTTGTGGGACCTATTGACTTAGCATGCATTCTTCTCTAGTTTTTTGTATGAGATGGACAAATGTCCATTCCCAATGGGTTCGGTGATTTGTTTCTGAAGTCTGCAGTCTGGTACAAGCCTATGCAATATCATAACACCAAATATAATTGGCCAGAAGCTTTAATTTACCTTTAAATAATCTGAATGTTAAGAACAATCCAACTGGCATTTGATGATAATTGCAAGTAAATGGGATATCCTATAAGTTCCTTGCTTGTGGGCGTATCCCATAGGAAACCAGGAGAATACTTTGATTGAAAGAAATGACACGTTTGTGTTAAATTTTTCAATATGATTAAATCTTTTTTTGGTCAGTCCTAAGATTCTCTAGATTACATAATAAAATCATGATGCACTAATAACCTACATCATCACAACATTATCTAACCTAACTCATAAACCAGAATTTAAGGTGTGCGTTCTTAAGAAATTTACAAAGGAATTCCATGCATGAAGCTTATTCATAAAGATTGATCTGTGGCAATTGAGTAGGTTAGGAAGCTGAGTCATGTGGAATGAGTGAGGGACCTTTAGAAACACAATATTACTGTTAGTTTGACTTGTATTTTCCTTTTAGGATTGCAAATTATCTATCATAACTTGCTGTGCTTTTGATTGACATTACCTGCTATAGTTGTTTGTGGACATTGATATGATCACTTTCCTTCCAGTAATATAGAAGCTAAGGCTAGTTGTTAGTAGTGTAGATAGTACTCGGTGATTGTAAAGATGTAGCCCCTAAGCAAATGAGCCTTCAATATGGTACTTTATATTTATATTCTTTAATAGATAAAGGTTACCTCATTGATGCAAAATGGATGTCTTGTGTACAGGAAGTCATTATTTGTTTCTTGTGTTCTCAATTTGTGTAGATGTTTTGGTCGCTTTAGTAGGATAAACCTGTGAGATCAAAGAGAAATTAATTAAAATGGGGAGACACACACACACACACACACACATATATAACAAATTAAGTTTTCAATTATATTAATCATGTTGTTGAATAGATGTCTCTTCTCTTGGTTTATTCCTCATATAAATACAAGGATACTGTCATTTGGAAAATACATACCAAATATGACACTGCTTAGTACATTTGCAGCAGTCCTCGAAAAATCAACATGGTATCAGAGCCAAGTTGCAAATGTAAGAGAATGTAAGTAAATAGAACTGTGGACAAAAGAAAGGTCACATAGTCTGCAACTATAGAGAACACGTGAATTAAACAGTGACCAGTATTAACAAGAATGAAAAACATGGCTGTATGAAGTAAAACATGGCTGTATGCTGTATGGCACTGCTATATGATTTATAGATCTGCACTGGTATGCTCTGTTGCAACATTTTCCATGTCTCAATTTGGACAAAACTAAACTGAAAATGAGAAAGAGCTCTCTATAGTTCCTCGAGTCGACAAAACATGAAGAAATCAAACAATTAAGGGTACTGAATTCATGCCACTATACTTAATGGTTATAAACATCACCTCTGGCATCTAAGTGCAACTCTTGAAATTCACACAGCAAACAATGATTGCTGCAAATTAAAAATTTCTTTCCAATATCTGTCAAATTGTCTGAGTAGTTATATGAGAAAAAAATGCTATGTTGCCATTTTGAGTTCCAATCTGGCTGTCCACTGATAATTCCCCACTGGTTTTGGTATGACTGGGTTCAGCCATACAATATTTTTAGGATTTTCTCATGAGTCTTCCCTCAAGTGGAAGCTACAGGAAGAATCATTAGGAGTATTGAATTCATGTCAGTAGACTAATGGTGCTAAACATCATCCCCTGGCATCTTAATGTAACTTCAAACTTAACACAACAAATAATGACCACTGCAAACAAAAATATTCTTTCCAATAGTTTTAAAGTGCCAATTTGAGTTCAATTTTGGTTTTTCACTAATATACATAGTTCCATGGAGTTTCCTGATGGAGGAGCAGGGGAACATGGGGATGGGTTTCAGAGATAGGGGACCAAGGGCCTAATATTGGGGACTGCATGGGGATGATGGCAGAGCAATAGTGAAGGGGCTGGAGCTGATATACAAATTGAAGCAAATTGAAATCTTCAATGTAAAAAAACTGCAATATAACATCTTTACGAGTGCCCAATGAATGACAAACTAATATTCTGAAGTTAAATGTTGCGTTTAGTATGTAGTGGCATGTACCGTGTAGCAAACGATCTAGGGGCATCCTTGACATTGGTGACAAAGGTGGTGGTTCTATGGGGGATGTTTCCCCCAAGTCCCCGAGTCTCGGAATCATCCCTCGTATAGGGGATGGTTGTTTTTTTTGAGGGGGACGTCTCACTGGGTTGGTGAAGGCATGACACTCACACTAATTTTATATGGATGCATGGTTTTTTGAGGGGGACGTCTCACTAGGTTGGTCATGGCATGACATTCACACTAATTTTCTTTTAACATATTCTTGAAACTAGAAATGTAGCTTATTAGTCTGACTTGCTCTTCTAGAAGTGAATTTGCCCAAGAGAAATATATGTTATTTTGTCAAAATATTTTTAATGTGTTAATGCAAGTGTTTTCCTCCAAACAGGACAATGTGATTTTTCAAAGCTTAGATACTCTTAAAGCTTTTGGATGTCCCAAATGAGCTTTTAGCTTTTTATGTTCCCTATTAGGACTTCCTTTGCTCTAGAACTCCTAGATGAGGCCTAGATTAATGACTTGATTTAGATTCTGTAACTAGGTTAGTTATCAATGGATAAATAATTATATATTTCAACAATGTTCCAAAGGGAATTCTAATAATTATAATAATCTTAATGTGCATGAGATTCCTCAAGGGTGTTTTGAAGAACTCATCCTCATTATAAAGTCCTTGGGAGATGACACAAGTTGTATTGAGCCTATTCATCAAGCCTAGGATCTCATTAATAACACATGCCATTCGACCTCCTAGCCCTACTCAAGATTACTGTTACTCAGTTGGACCTTTATGCTACAAGCCTTACTTATCTGCCCTACATCCCCTCCATAATCGACGATATGTGTAGAGGAATCTTCATCTGCATTAATAATATATTCCTACTTTTTTATTAGTCATATGTTAGAAGCTTATACCGGATTTGTGCATCCCTACTTTTGGATGTGGGTAGGTCTCGGTCAAATGTAAAGGTGGGATGTGTCTAAAAGCTAATAGGGCATCCAGATGCACCAACAAGTGGTGGATGTGCTCGTTGGCACATCTTGATAGCATCCTGATGCTAATGCACCTTATTATGAAAAACTTGAAAAAAGTGAAATCTAACTTATAAAATGTGGATTAAAATATGAATATTTTTTTATTTTTTTCCACAAAACCCTAAAACAACCCTTTATAAGGCTATTCATTGATAAAACATTTCGTTTTGTTTGTTAGTTTGCTCTCTTCTCATTTGGTCTCCATTTTTGCATTTCTAATGGTAAGTGATTATATTCAGATTGGATCGTTTGTGGTATGCTAGATAGCTTCCTCAAAGGAGATATAAGTATCTAAGGTAAGTAGTATTTGACCCTACTGTTGAGTTTTCTAATGAAATTGTTTTGTAAATTTTGATGAATTTTGGGATGAATTTTTAATTTTATTTTTTAACAAAATAAAGAAACAAGTTTAGCTCTTGTTGTAGTATTGTTGTATCTTTGTTTTGCACTTGTATAGTTGCATTTCTTAGTTTTTTGTAATTTAAATTTATTTAATTTTTTATAATAGCAGGAAACTAGATTGCAAGAATGGCTGATTGTGAAAGTTCAGTGGGTGGGGAAGGAATCGATAAATCATAATTGATATAGCGTCTCCTTAATGGAGACATAGCACAACAATTTCACAAGTTTTAGGAAGTGGGGCATATATTTGGAAGTGTAATTATTGTAATACTAAACCAAAAAGTAGCTTGTATTCTCAAGTGAAACTTCATTTTATAGGATTTATTGGTAAAGGGATGAGAATGTGTCACGGGCCAGATAAGAAGGGGCTGTCTCCAAAACAAATTGCTTATATTGGCGGAGCCAGAAAAAATGCATTACCTAGTGATTCAATGGTGGCCTCCATATATTGATTTTTGCCTATATAGTAAGTGGAAGAGGAGGATTGTAGATGAAGTGCAAACTACCACCTGCAAAAGAGGTTTATTGGACTTAAAAAATTGAGGCAAGAGTCATTGCTGAACAAAACATTGCGTGTTGCCTCTATGCAAATGGTCTTCCTTTCAACTTGTCAAGATCACCTTATTGGTGTGGAATGGTGTTAGCAATCAATAGTGCATTGTTTGGTTCTACAAGTTTTGGATTTGAAAAGGTGCAAACCACCTTATTGCGAAGGGAGAGGAATCCTATAGAGACCTTCCTTATAATCAATTAGAGAATTTTGGATTGAGTCAGGTGTTTTAGATGGATGGAGAGACACTAGAAACAATCTATTTATTATTCTTATTGCAATGTTCTCCAAAAGGGAAATATTTTTGTGGGTAGTTGATTGTGAAGGGGAAGTGAAAGATGCATAATTCATTTCTAGAATTTTCATTGAGTCCATAAAATTGGTGGGTAGTGATAATGTGGTCTAGGTAATTGCAGTCAATGCAAAAAATTGTAGGCATTCAATTGATTTGGTTAAGGGCTGATAAGAGCACGTTTTTTGGACACCATGAATCATATATTCCCTTTCTCTGGTGATGCAACAAAATGGCACTCAACTAGATTGAGTATGAAACAAATATAAGAAGAGGGTGAGATCCTGATGTTTGTAACGAACAAACAAATGTCACAATCAATATTTAGATCTTTCTTGAGATTGGAGATCTTGAAGGTAAATACTAAATTTATTTTATTTTTAAATTTATTTATGTTATGTTCATTTATCAATTTATATATAAATTGGTTAATATTTATTATTCTTTTAATTTGTAATTTACCTTAGTTACACTGCCACGAGGGATGGGAAGATGGGGAGAAAATCTTTTGGGACAAGGGGACAAAGAGGCCTCAATTTTAAGAAGACAGGGGGATGCCGACGGGAGACGGAGGGGGGGAGGTGTTATATACTATATACTATACATGTTGTACTTAAAATGCTAGTTATGAAAATATGTATAACAATATAAGACATAAAGATGCAAAATACTAATTTAGTATAATGTAAATACTTTAGTCTTGAACATTGAACAATAAGTATTAAAATTTTAAATACTCGAATGGCAAATGAAAGAATCCTAACTTCTATAATAATAGTCATAGATATCAGAAGTATGAGTATCTCATCATAGAGATGATTATGTTGAGCAACATGATATGATATTTAATACGCCCAATAGAATTTGAAAACATGTTTAATGTTTTTAAACAAACTATATTTTTTGAGTTGGATAGCAGCTAGCTGCCCCTTGGAGGGGTCAAAGGACTTGTTCTCGTCCCCTCGTCTCCTCAGGGGGCTCGTTGTTGTCCCCCTGTCCTCATCCCTAGCAAGAGAATGACCCAATGGTAGTTGCGTCCCCGTCTTGGGTGTGTCGAGGAAAAAGGGCGGGGATGCATCCCGGTGTTAGTATGTTATTTACATATTGATATTGTTATTAACTTGAGTTGTTGAGACTCGATTTACATTCATACTATTGTTATGAGACAACTTTGCAAGGTGCAAGATGCATTGGGTCAAATGGTTAGTTGCAACCAATGGGGTGTGTGGAAGGCGTCAGAAGGTGAAGTTATCGGACTTGGATAACAATTGCTGGGGCCCACATGGAATATATATTGGAATTGACCAGGCGTATCATGACTATGCTCCATAATGTTAATACATATGCACCTTGTTTGGGGATGTCTATGATGGAATGGACACAATGGTAAAGAAACTAAAATTGACAATAGAAGAACGTGACGATGACCATGTAGAATGTGAAACCTTATGCAATAAATGATGAAGATGACCCCATAAAATGTAAATCCTTATGCAATAAATGTAACCAGTTATACATCATTGTTGGGAAAAGATGACCACCCTATTGCATCTTCTTGCATATGCCCTACCTCTGAGGTACTAGCAAGAAAGTACTTTCTATGCCAAGGAGATTAGCACCATATAGAGATGAAGTTTCTGCCAGTGGGTACACGTGGACATTTACAACACTCTTCCAAGATGAACAAGTGTAGAAAGAAGTTAGGGTAGAATTTGTCTTGTTTATTTCAGTAAGAAGTCATACACCAACAACTATTGACCAATACGACATGGAAGCTATCACATGTTGGTACCTCCATGGTAAAAAATTTGGATACCTCCAACCTCTTGTAGTCTATATCCTTTCACAAGTTGTTTTTTTCGTGTTTTTTGACCACTTGTATTTTAATATTTTGTACATAACATCCTTTAATTACTTTGCATTTATATTTTTAATTTGTGGGAAAACTATCCAGGTTGCAAGCTCTTCTACCGCTGAACAAAATTGGAGTATATGCTTCTTTATCCACTTTGTGAAGCGTAAATAGTTTGGTTAAAAAAAGCTGAAGACTCTGTTTACATTTAGTCCAACGTGCATCTTTTGTCATGTAAGGCGGAATACCACAAGGATGGGGCGGCGAAGCTTTGGGGTGTAGTCTCTGAATTTGCCAATTTGGATGCAACCATTAAGGATCTTATTGGACTCACCATAGCTTGATGATGATTATACCCCTACACATGGTGCATTTAGTACGAGTGGAGTTGCTTTCAACTTAAACGATCCTGAACTTGCAGCAGCTAAAGATGAAAATCAAATAGATGATTTTATTTGTAATTATTTCGATGATTGATGAATTATGAACTACATTTTGTTATTATAATGATTTTCTGATTTTCATTGGAATCGTGAATATAGAAATTTTTGGTATGGCTTATTTGAATATTTGTTTTGTATATATGTATTTATTTAAAATGTATATATACACACACATGTACCCAAACGTGTCCAAAACCTCCGAAATTTTTTCCACGTATTGAGTTCTTATACCCGCATCTGCATTCGGATTCAAATTGGTAACTTAGGTTAGAAGTGATCAAATTTCTGCATACACTCATCCTTCTTATCAAATGAAGACATATAATGAGTTGTAAAGTTTCTGCAAATTCTATAGGTTCAGATCTGAGATAATACCTTTAGTCTTTGTTGCTGTTCTGATCTTCTTCCTCTTCTAAATGTAGAAGGTAATTTTCAGAAACTTTAATGTTATTCTGAAACTTGTTTGTCTTTGCAATAACTCGTATAGGGCAGTATTGTTTTAAGGAGCAGACTTCAATGCATTGTGTGTTCTTAAACTACAATAACACCGACCTATTATACCATGACCAAAGGACATGTCCCTTAAAGGGACATGGCCCTCTCTAGGTCGGCCCATACCTCACTTATAGAAATCGGCGCCCAAGAATGAGATAACACATATATTAACATACATAACTATTAGTTATGGTTAGTGTATAACAATGCTATTGTCAAGGATCACCGCCCATTCTTATTTGCTAAGTGTAAAGTATATAATGCTTTTGAATGGTATAAAAGGGGAGAAGATTAAAGTGCGGTCTGCACTCTTAGACCAGTATGAATTTCACTGTTATAAATTTAACATGAGTTATGTAAATCATATGATAATACGTCATATTCCTACCATAATATGTGATAGTTATACGCGTGATATGTACTTTAATTTCTGAGTTTGTAATTTGTATTAGCTTGCATGCTGACCGATCTTCTTCGATGTGTCTCATTTCATTGTTTTAATTGCCACAATATTTACTAGATCACCAACTATTATAGATACTTGAATCTCTCATGAAGTTCTTTCAATGATTTCTTGCTCTCTTATACAGTGCTCTAAGTCCGTCTTTGACCTCCTTTTATTAATTATTAACCATTTCCCCTTCAATGCTTGAAACTAATTGTCCTTTTGACCTTATTGGTGGAATGTTAATCAACTTTATAAGAATTGAGTCACCTCTTTTCATTGATTTCTTTTAGAATAAGCTATTATTCCCCCAAATTGTTCTCCCGTTTTCTCTTCCCCCCTTGTCTAATGTAAGAGAGAGAGACAATGAATTAGAATGGTCTCAACCTTTCACAATTATCAACCTTTAGAAGGGTCACAAATCTTCATCATTATTGCCCTATTGGAAGAATCACTTCCTTATGTCCTTCCCATTCCCGTTTTGTTCTATTAATGCTTCTCTAATTTCTTTGTTCCATTCTTTCTTCCTTCCTGCATATATCCCCCTTCAAATGAACTCTTCATTTATATCTCATGGTGAAGAAGTTGGTTTTCTTCATTGCATGCATCTTGAATTTCCATCAAACTTAATTAATTTGTAATTATATTTTATTATTTGTATATCATTTTTTCATAAGGCAAATGCTACCTTATAGGGATAGCTCTCTATATTAATATAATATAAAATAAAATAAAAAGATTAGCAGTTTACAGTTTGTGACACAAGGAGATATACCATCACTGAACTCAAATTTCAACTCCAATTGAGCTGATTATAGAGATTCTTATTCTCGGCTAAGGTTGAATTCAAATCGTCCATATTGGGTTTGACAATTCTATTCTTGAACAATGACCATGCCTTTTTTGTTTTTCCCTTTTTAATTTCTACTTCCAGATTGAAAATGGTTGCCAATTCACCTGTATGTGGCTTCGCGTGGACTTTGTGCATGTTTACTATTGTAGCTTCATAGTCTTTTTCAACTATGAGTCTTCTTACAATACTTAACCTTGCCATGGTGTTTACCATTACTTTTATAATGAGAGTGAGCAATCATGCATATATTTCCCTGTCATGTGCATGCGTTAACACTTGGGCTCAAACATTGGCTCTTAAAATAATGGCCTCCTTTTCTAGTTGGTTTTTCAAACAAGTGAAGAGGCAAGTCATCCGTTTTACTTGGTCTTCATTAACTCATCTGCCTAAAATCGCAAAAATTCTTGCCATTGCTTTCTTAGCTCTATTTGTAATAATGATAAAAATCTGAAGAGAGATGTTATGTTGCTTGAAACTCTTGTGTGGTCATGGTTCCGTTTCTAATGTTGCATTACTGTCTTCATATAGTCGCGTCCGCTCTTTTTTTGAATTTTTGAATTTGAAATAACGTGTTAAATATCCTTATGCCCAAATTCTTTTCCCATTAACAATTTGTTGTGAGGTTTTCACACCATCGCCCCAAAATTTTGGGGACCCCCCTTTTTTTTTTATCGCCTTGGCAAATTTTTGGATTGCCCAAAATTTGAGTTTTGAAAATTTCGCACCTTGGACACCTTTAGGACAAATGTGGATAGACTTAGCTTATTTTTACCCGGCTCCAGTTGATTTTCCAGAGCAACCAATTTTATCCTTAGGCCGAACAAAATTTTAAAGAGCAATATTTGGCAGGATAAAATTGTAAATTTGCTTAGATGTTTTCTTTTGAAAATTTGAATATAAATGCGTAAATTTAAAAATCTTTCAAAAGAAATTTTTTTGCTAGACTTAAGTTTTGGAAAATCTCAAATTTTTCTTTGGTGAAAATTTTAATTTTGTTGAAATGGGGCTAAATTGCAAAAAATCGATTTTTGGTTCTAGATGCAATTTTATTTTATTTTTATTGGCATAGCAAAATCGATTTAGAGAGAAGTTGCAAAAAATTGGCTTTACTTGGATTAATTTGCCTTGAAAAAACTTTTTAGTTTTTAATGAATTTGGTAATTTAATATTGAAAAAATGGCTTTTAGTTAGCCAAAATCCAAATTTAATGACGTATTAATCTATGTCACAAGGTTCGCCGAATTTTCGGCTCCAAGTTCGAAATTTTGTGAACCTAAAAAATAAATTAAAAATTCGTATAAATTCGGCTCAAATTCGTCTTGGTTGCAGGTCATTATTTCTACCGTAGCTTGTAGGTCATCATTTCTATTGTAGATCACAGGGCATGGGATAGAAATCGTTTGTGCAGGTCGCAAGTCGTGGGATACAAATCGTTTGTGCAGGTCGTGGGATACAAACCTCAGCTTTCCATCTGCCTTGCAACGAACAAGATGGAGAATCAAGGCTTTTCAACGCCCTGCAAAATCGTTCCTTTGTGAAACTTGTCTTATTTCGTTCCTCCATCGACAATGGCGGACCTGCGCATTCGCATTCGCATCCATTCCTCTTCATTCGCAGTTTGGGCACAAATATTATTTTTTAACGTTAGGAGATTATTTAATTATAGGTTTGGGGTAATAGTTTTAAATTTTTACTATAGTATGTTTAATGTTTGGAGATTATTTAACTTTGAATTTAGTTAATAGTTATAATTTTTTATTATTGAATTTTTTTTAATCTTATTAAGATATTATTGTTAGTAATTTTATAATATTTATTAAATATTAAAACATGTTAATATTTTCTATATTATATAATCATAAATATCATATATTTATAACTAAACATGTCAATACTTATATTTTTTATATTATTTTGTCAATTATTAAAATATATAATAATAAAAGCATATATTTATATTTTCTTTTAGATTACATTAGGCGAATTTAATTTCGAATTTTTTTGAATTTTTTTGACTTGTCGAACTTCATCCGAATTTCATAGTTGTCGAACTCAGACTCGAACTCGAACCTTGTGACTTAGGTATTAATTACTAAACCCTCATTAAATGGAAATATTTAACACCCTCAAGGCATTATTTAATTTCTTTTTGCAATTTGGAGTTAATTGGCAAATTTAAAATGCAATTTTCCTTTTGGCAAAATTAATTTTGGTTAAGTATTTAATTGTGGGCCATAATTTTGCATTAATTATTTGTTTTTCTTCCTCCTAGGGTCCAAGTTGCCCAGCTTGGGGGGAGTAAGAAAATTGGATATAAGAGGAGGCCTCTCTCCCATTTCTTCCTCACTTCTCACTTCTCCTTCTCAAGGTGTTGGTGATTTTGCAAGAGCAGATCTGCACTCTTCTTGCTTGGTGAAATTTTTGGAAGGCGAAATTTGTGGGAGCCGAAATTTGTGGAGGGCGAAATTTGTGAGAGCCGAAATTGTGGAAGATAAAATTCTGATTTTTCAAGAGGTTGTATTTTTGCCCTAGGTTGGGTAATTTTATTTGGAGGTGAATTGCATGATAAATTTCTGATTTGCAAGGGATTTGAAGTTCTTAAGGTCTTGTCCTAGGTTCCGAAAAGTCGCTGTAAGATTATTGGTTAAGGTGAATTTTCATCATCTAGAGTTGCAAGGGGTCCTTAAGCTGACATCCTTCTTTCGTTCTAGTCTAAGGATTGCTCCTCTTGGTTCTACTTGCCTTCTAGTCCACCACTTTACCATCTTGTAATAGGGCGACAAGCATGGAAGATGTTAGTGCAAGTAAGAATCCCAAGCGGGCAAACACTAAGAAAGACAAAAAGGATATGATGCCCAAAACTCCCTTCTTCTCGAAAATGAAGAGAATAACCGACACCAATATTGGTACAGTGGACATGATACGGATGAGGGAAAGACTGAAGGAAGGACAATCCCCCTTGGCAAAGAGGATATCAATGAGACAGATTTTGGATCGAGATTGGATGAGCTGGGAAACGTTGCCATCAGGAAGAAGCATTTGGGCACCCTTTCCTCTCTCAATGCTTTTATTGGATTTGAGAAAGAATATGAGAAGGATCACGAAAGGATACTACAAGCAACAAGTGGCGTGGCAAAGTTAGCGGAACTCAGGGCAAAGCATACACCTTGTCCTCCTATGTAAGAAGTTAACAAAAGGCTAGCTAAGTTCATTGCCTTAGTTAAGAAGATGAAAGAAAAGGGAAGATTTATATTAGAAGATCATTTGATGTAAGCCCAAGTGGCAATTTCCCTTTCTTCTAGAATAAGACAAGTGTCTATTTCTGATTGGCCACCATTTTGGTGCCTTCTCATTGGTTGCCACTTTTTGCACTTTTTTCATTGGTCCATTGATGAGGTGGCGGCTTCTCATTGGCCAATGGGGTGGCAACCCTAATTAGGGTTGTGAGGATCCAATCTGGATCGTTGATCTTGTTTTGATCTCCACCGTCCATTGTATTTTTGGCCCCTATAAAAGGCCATTTGCTCTCATTTGTAAGGGGGTTGGAGAAATTGTTGCGAAGATAATACCAAAATTGCTCTTTTTTTCATTGTTGCGATTTGCATGTTGATTAAGAACATTGGGTATTATTGCATGTTTTCTACTCCCACTTAGTTAGATTTCCTTTCAAGTTGTTAAAGTTGGTTTCATTTCAAGTTGCTAAGTAGGAGTGAAGTAGATGGATAGTTGTATGGTAGCATTGGTAAATGTTTGATAGGGATCAATACTAGACCACTAGCATCCTAGCGGGTGGTTGGGAAGCTTTGTGTGGTAAACTAGTTTATTATTCTTTTGAATCATTGCACCTGTGGAAGTGAGGCCGCTAGTCAGCTCTCATAAGGTTTGATCCCCGTCCATTTGCTAACCTTCCATTCATAGGAGTAGGAGTAGAATAGTAAGTAGTTGGGTAGTCGAAGCTTAGAGAAGCAAGTTAGAGGAGTAAGTTAAGTATCAGAGCATATCCATTCACCTTCCACAACCATCGCTTTCCCATCAACATCATCACTGGCAGTCAGATCCTTCATCACCACCACCAACATTATTTGCCACCCGCACATTTCACAAACCGAGCCACCATCACCATCATTCCACCAAAGCCCAAGTCATCCTTGAATGAATAGCGTAAGGCCGCCTACGTGATTACCAGCAAATCACATCGATAAAACTGAGTGAGTATCCACAAGAGTAAGGAACATTGGAGTTATTCTCATATCCCATGAGCAATAACTTTTCAAGAGAGGAGTTGCATGTTTGATATCCTATATTGAATATTCAAATCCTAATATGTTATGTAAGTGATACAAAACTCGCATCAATACACTTCTGTCTTCAAGATAAAATAATGATGCCAAAAAGAAATGTTTCAAACCCGATGCACATAAAGGAACCACCATACTTAAAATTGGTGAATAAGCTAAGAAAACACCAAACATTGATTTTTGTCAATGATATAATAGCCACACAATTAAAATATAAACCATTATGTCAAATGATTATTTCCACGACTCAACAATAAGGTTTTATTTACAGCCTAAAAAAGCATTGATCCAATAATTAATTTCAACTTTTGATCAGTTATTGTTAATTGTTCAATGTCTTTATTTATTATTCTATGTTGGAAATTACCATTTATCAGTGTTATAGCTGGTTAACCTTTGACTTTAAGTAAGTTATTTCCATGTTAGTGTTAGATGATATGCAATACTGGTAATTGTAAAAGTTCAGGTGGGCCAAAACTAGAATTCCCTATTTGACTAGTAAAAGAGATAACTGGTCATCTCTAGTCATGGTAAAAGATGAATGCTATTTTTTCTTCCAGGCAAGTTGGTTGCTGGTCTCACCATCTTTATCTTTGTACATAATGGCAACAAGATTGGCATATTGCTATTTTAATTGAACATTTTGCTGGCGGATTCAAGTTTTCTATTTTCATTGCATCTGCTTTTTACCGGGATGCAAAGCTTCATAGCAATTTTTATTTTCTGCTCATAACTTCCTTTGGACACGCTTGTTGGTCTTTTGTTGGACATTAATAAATTTATCTTTTCTTATCTTGTGGTATGATGTCTTGATTCTAATTCCTGCCTGGAAGTGTGGAATACCAAGTTGACAAAATATTTTCTGCGAACATAAATTTTTGATGTGTGTTTGTTTCTTGGACAGATCACTCTCATTTTCAGATGTTGATTGATCGTTTAAAGATATCCACTGCGCCTCCAGAGAATGGCAATGCAGAATGCAAAACATCCCCATCAACTGTCTTGGAAGACATGACACTAGAGGTAATTCAGAAGAGCAACATATAATTTGTTGATGAAGGCCAAAACAACTGGTTTAATGAACATAGCATAAATTATAGGGATTCTAACTCCTATTTCACCTGCCAAAATAGTTTTTTTCAATTAGCTTCTTTTATGCTTCTAATCCATTTGACAAATTGAAAAATGCTGCATTCATAAATAGTTTTGGCCACTGCATCAATGCATGGAAACATGTTTTCAATTTTCTATGATGTTTTGGAGATAAGAATAGCAGGAGATCAGGGGTTGTGTTTCAGGGACAGCAGTTTGGGGGAGAATTTTTTTTGGGGATGGCAGGGGACATTAGTATAAATTTCATATAATCCATCAGATTCAATATATATCATTCACGTTTAGACATTCAGATAATCTATCAATTTAATATACAATATAACATGTTTACTGGTTCAAGAATAGCAGCAACAAAAAACAAAAATTTCTGATCTATTACAAGTTACAACAAAGGCCTGACGGCTACAAAACTCTAAATGGAAGTGTAATGGCAGCATATATTTCTTAGCCTTTTCCTCATCAGAAATGTTTGTGAATATGTGGAACTACTTTATATCAAGTTGTGACATGCATGATTTTACTTTACAGACTTTATGCAATCACACTTTTGGCCATTATACAGCTCTATTTGCTCGTTTTATAATTGTCTGCTCTCCTACATCCATATGCAGTCTATGCAGTCATAGAATTGCTGATTGATGAAACTGTATGTTGCCCATTTAACAGGGGTATGTTTTCATTCCATAGTTGTATGCAGTTATTCAGCAACTGTAATTTTTTTCCATAGTTGCATGGAGCCACATAATTTCCTATCGATGAAGAGGGCAAGAAATGTTGTGGTCATTAGTGATTATGTTCCATTCTGCATTTGTTTGTAGTCATGCAACAGTTATATACTTTCATTCTATACCTGGATTACTCAAAGGTTCGACACTCACTTTTTGTACATCAATATTTTTTTTTGTTAAGAAACATTGGAAACCACCCGAGGGGTGTAAGGATGGTCGAAGAGTGTCCCAGAAATCCTCGGCCATCTTGGGGATGCTGTCCCAGCTGTGTCCCTGGCTTCCCCAATGATGAGATGACTTTAATTTTTGTATCTGCTGCTTGGCAGTTCCCTTCAGCAATTTGTTTTCCCTTATTGGTTTCAGTGCAGCAGTAAGTTATTTTTCCCCTTTTCAGTTGGTCCCAGTTCTTCTATCTTTTAGGATGGCACAACTTGCTCTGTGTTAGGGCCAGATTTTAAATTTTTGAGCAGGTGCTATTTTTTTCAGAACAAGGCATTTTTCTGCTTTAGTATTTCTCCTAGTGTAGGCTCTCCATTGAAATGGGGCTTTTCACTGTAAATCATAGAGTTCTCTTGTTCTATAAAAGAGACCTATGGTACACCATTCAACAGGATATACATTTTATTTGGGTATTGAGTTTGTGGCAGTGTTAGGAGTAGATTGTCTCCCCCCTAGGAGACATGTCTCAGAGACTTTTTGCATCTCCAGAAACCTCAAAAAAGGTTGGAGACTTAATGGCAAAGTCGCCGAATCCAAAAAGTGAAGTCTCAGTAGACTTTCCTGATTAAAAAATAGATGTAAAATATAGTATTTAATTATTTGTGTATTTTGGCCCTCATTTTAATGTTTTTTAATGCAATAATTAAAACCAATGGCAAATTTAATGATTTAAATATTTTAATTATTATTACATAACTTAAAAAACATTAGAAACACTTCTAATTGTTTTATTTTTATTGCACAATCCAACCCGAGCAGAAATATTTAGAAATCTTCAAAATTTTATTTAGATAATAACACGGAATCCAACATGGAGAGTGATGATTTTTTGGAGAGCATGATAGCTGAAAACTTTGAGATGGATGATCACAACCTTGTGGAGTAGATGATAGTATCGTCATCATACTAGATACTAGATAGATTTCTGATTTTTGTTTACAGTACTAAGTTTTTCGAGTTTTGTTAAAAGAAACTTTTTGCAGTTTTGTTTGCATATCTGCAATTTAGCATCAAACTATTTTTTGAATTCCAAGTTTGAATATGTAATGATAATCCCAGCGATCATTAATCTGATATGATGATGATCATATGTGATATTCAGAAATCAGATATGACTCTATATTAATGTGACATTACTATTAGTATTTATTTTAGTCTTTTAATTTTACAGTTTTACTATTTTGTATTTGTTGAATTTCCTGGGGGATGTAAATGTACTGTTTGTAATTTATGTGTCTTCCAAATAATATTCTCAAAGATATGTATATGTCATTTAAGAGGAGCGTCTTCATAGAGACATGTCTCTTTAAATGTCATTAGTTATGAATAACATTTATTTATTATGCTTAAGAAAGTGATAATAACTCTTTTATATATATATCTGCAATGAGTTTTATTTGATAGAGGCTACAAAACACTAACACTTCCTCTTAGCTAGGGAGGATAAACACATGCCATATATTTACACCATTGGTAATATTAGGAATGACAACTTTTAAGGATATCTTTGATCAGAAGATATCCACCATTTTGATATCGTGAGTATTGGTCTTTCAGAATATCAACATACAATGTTCACCAAATACTCAAATAAGGTTTCATATCACATCCGATATCATGAGTATTGGTCTCCCAAAATATCAACACATGATATTCACCAAGTACTCGAAAGGTTTGGTATCACATCTGATATCATGAGTATTGGTCTCCCAGAATATCAATGATATTCACCATGTATTCAAAAGGTTTTGATATCACATCTGATATCATGAGTATTGATCTCCTTGAATATTAATAATATTCACCAAATACTCTTTAGTAATGGCCTTCCAAAATGTTGAGATGCAAGATATTCACCAAGTACTGTGAGTAGTGGCCTTTTAGAACATTAATTCGCATGACATTCACCAAGTACTCAGTGTAATGGCCTTCCAAAACATCAATTTGTATAACATTCACCATGTACTCAAAAAACGTTTATAAGGTATGTGCACATGCATTCTTACAATGCTTACCATACAAACATCTATCGTGCAAAGTATAATCTACCATGATCTGCATAGATATCATAAGATATCCATCATAATAGAAAATTAAGTTATTGTAAGATCGTCACCTTTCAATAACTTCTGCAAATACAAGTGATAATCATTTGGAAGTTGTCACTTTCCCATGATAGATACAGGTGTTAGGCTCAAATAGTCATAAAGTGTATCTATGAATCACAATCCCCTTGACTGCTACAATTTACTGATCACTGGAGAATCCATCTTATCATGGTCTACTTCCTTTGAATCAATACGACTGAGATCACCGAAGGTTGATTGAACCATATCCTCTATTTGCTCCCTCTCTTTCAAGGTTGCCTCTAATGAAATGTCAGGCTCCCTTTGAATCTCAATCTCCCTCTTCTTATGAAATTATATTCGGAAGAAAAGATCAAGGCAAATAGTCTTATAATAAGAAAAATTACCTTTAATAATTATTCTCAATAATAACAATATTATAATTTAATTATAAGAACATTAGTACTTTAATTTTATATGTTCATGATGAATTAATTCTATTCCGATATTCAATTAAATGGTTATAAATAAGCATTAATTGTAATATATCATACCTTTTACCTAAGGTGTGGGGCCATGCTTCTCCCTATCCCCTTAACATCGTTGCTCAATCTCTATCCATGTTAGCACTTTTATAACTACCTTTGTACCATTTAGTCATTGCTATGTTAATGTCAAATCACTTGCATATTTTTCTTTTCAAATTAATGCTCATTGATATTCAAATCCTTACTTCTTGTAGAGCTCCTCTCACTACAACACAATTCATTGATCACACAATTAATAGGCATTAAGTGAGCATAGTGTCATTGGTATTTCAGAAACAATGTCATTTGGTGGTCCCTTATCCACATTGCAAAGGTGGTAGTTTGTAGACATTTGTAGTATTGACAATGTTGATCAAATTGCAAATATTATCTATAGAAGATCAAATTCATCTTGAAGTCTCCAAAATTTAAAACATATCTCTTTCCAATTCTATCACCATGGCGATATGGAATGCCAAGTTGTCGGTCAATTTATTTTCTCTCTCCAGCTCTTTATTACAATATCTCGGTTGATAATCTTATTATACTTATGACCCACCACACTTATTATGATAAGCAAATTGCATTAGCCAATTGGGAACCGTTGATGACCGGGAAGGACAAGAGACCTTTCATAATTGAAATGTGAATCACATGTATATCTTATCACTTTGCAGGGCCTACTGTGACGGAGACATATGAAGCTTGTGCACACTAGGAGCACACCAGACAATGTGAATTTATTACCTTGGACCCCCATTCCCTGCTTTTGCCAAAACAATTCCAGTGCCCCATGAGGGAGCTCTTGCTTTGCATGGCCTGTAATCAAGACACTCCACGAGTACTGATCTAGGTTTTCCATTTTGTGTACCTCGGGGGCCAATATACAGTCAACGCAATAGTTCACCCACTTTGGTGCTGAGTGTGCTTCCCTCAATGTAGTAAAGGTAAATGACGTTGAATCCTTTCTTGTTTAGTGCTAGAAATGATTGTCTTTATTATTTTTCACAAAATTAAAGTTCTATCCAATATCACAATTAAATGGCTTGTGTGTCCTTGGAATTCACACATCTATGGGACAAAAAAACTTTGGCAATCTAGAAATGAAACTTTGGTTGAAAGTAATTTGGTCTTAAATTTACAGAACTCGACAATGAAATGCCACATAACATCCCCTCTTAAAGATTTTTGGCTGTAGATATACCCAACACTATCTCTTGAATTGATGAGGACGACCCATTTTTGCTCAAGGTGGGGTGGAATATCGACCATCCACTCTGGCAGCGTAACTTTGCGAGAGAACCAGTGGTGTGCACTTATGCCCTTGAGCTTTGTGACCTCGTGTACTTCCATCTGCATTGGAACTTCCCGACTATGTCACTTCCATCATTGGTTGTATTGTTTTACTTCTTCAATAATAATAACATATTATTTCACTTTGTGTGATATATGTTTCCCTTTAGACAGAGAGATCATTCAAATGGTCCCCAAATAATTAATTGCTGGTCTCTATAGAATAATAGTTCTCTACTTCAAATTTATTAAAAGAGCCTCGGAGATTTATCATCAAATATAATTTATTCTTCAGGTAGTTAACATTAATTAATGTATTTTCCCCAAATGAATATTATTATTTCTGCATATAATTTAAATTATTCAAGCTTCACAGATATCAGATACAAAAGTATTAAAAAAAACGATATGAATATTGAATGCCCAGTTTATAATATCAGATTCGCCGTCTAGCAGTGAACTTGTATAAGCATTAAATCTTCTGGCCTTAATATATTTGCCAATATTTGGAGTTCATGAAATTGATAATTTGCTTATATGACGACAACAAAATTCAATGCTAGACTTTTAGAAATAATTTTCCCTACTTAAGAATAATGCTCAAATTTTATTCAAAATATATAATTTTCTCAAGTAGTATTCCTTTGTACTCCAGAAAATCTTAATTGAATCTCTCTATTCATTTTTTAATTGATTATTATTTGACACTAGTCACTTTTTATGAGTATTCTCTTCTACATACATGGAATCGTTGTTTGTATATTTTCTAATGAATACTTCAATTCCATTCAATGCATTGATATGTTTCGTTTGACATAGCCTCAGACACCTTATTTTTAGTTATTGCTAATGCAATCACTGCTCAATTATTTATGATGAGTGCTGCTGTAAACACTGGTGCATATTAATTATTAAAGTTTTTACATCTCACAAGCCCAAGGAAAGCAACACTACTCTGATATCATGTTGAATTTCCTGGAGCATGTAAATGTACTAACACTGTTTTTAATTTCTGTGTCTTCCAGTAACATTCTCAATACATATGTATGTCATTTAAGAGGCACATGTCTCTTTAACTGTCATTAGTTATGAATAACATTTGTTTATTATGATTAAGAAAGTGATAATAGCTCTTATATATATACTATGTTACCCGGGGACGCTTTTCCAGCCCTAAGCCTTGAGTTTCAGAAACCGTCCCTGTTTCAGGGACTTGGGGATGGCCGGAAACGTTTCTAAGCCGTCCCCACCCAAGCAAGAAAATCGGAAACCCATCCCCGAAACTTCAAAAATGGTCAACGCGTTTCCAAATGGTGTTGATTGTCCCTGGGACTCCGTAACCGTTTCCCATTTGTCCTGGGGACTGCTTGAAGTTTCTAATTTTAAAATAAAATTCAACTTAAAAAAAACACTAATAGATGGTGATTTTCTGCCCATTCGCTGGCCCCACATTAATATAATAAAATATGTTAATATAACCCATGTTGAAATATATTTTTTTGGAAGCCATTACAAACTTAGCATCCAATTATGACTGAAAATTAAAACTTCAACTTTTGTTCAACAAACCAGACTTGAAAAATGATTGTAAATCGGACTTCTATTTGATATTCAAGTTGGAGAACTGGAAATGATTGTTGCTGGGTTGAGGAATGCTCAGATTGTTTTCAGCTTTGATAATGCTCTGATAGCAGGAATAATTGCCCATAAATAAATTGTTGTAGCTGATTATTGCCCAAACAAGATGGTTGCTACCTGTCTAGGAAGATTTGGAACAACAAATTCGGTTTTCCTCCAAAACCCACAATAAAGGGCTCTAAAGTCTAATCTATGGTAGATTGATTATCTCATTTGATGTCATCCTATGTTCCAATTCTTAGACGATGATTCGATTTGATGCTATGTTTTATGCTGATTTGATGAATGAAATTGATAATTTTAAACTATGTTGCTATGATGAATGTGACAATGCTATGTAATTATGATATATATATATATATATAGCCGTCCCCTACCGTCCCCTATTTCAGCCAAAAAAAAAACCATTCCGGAAACCTGTTTCCTCGTCCCCCCGTCTCGGAAACTTGGGGTAACATAGTATATATATCATCAATGAGTTTTATCCTACAGAGGCTACAAAACATTAACAATATTTATATTATACTCTTTAAACTATTAATAAAAAATGCCATCTCCAAGTACTCTCATCTCCTATTTTTGAAAAATAGCTGTACCAGTGCCAATACTGGAGACCTCTAGGTCTCCCCATCTCCTGATAACCTTTAATGACGGAGTGTAATTCTTTTGAAGTTTTAATTGAAGGCAGATACGCCCAGGGTTCAGATTTGTGAGTATCTGTCATTCAAGAATCCAAGTTTTCATCAGTATGCGTTCAGATTGGCATATTCGTATATGCTGTTCTAGTTTGATTTTTTTGTTAGGCTAAGATGTAGTTATGGTTAATTTTTGGTGCAGAATCTGATTTATCAGGTCTGAAAATCTAACATAGTACTACATTGCACACTCTTAACTCATCATGTCCATGTGCGGAGTGCTTAGTTACATGTGGAAGGGAGTCGTCGGAATATTTTAACACATGCAATGACCTTGCATCTGCGATTGAAGCAATATGGACTTATGATAGGTTGTAGAGTTGGATGTCCTAAATTTTTGTGATTGGAATGACAATCTGCACTTGTGATAAGTTATAGATTTAAGATTTTATTGATGTGTTTGGATTTAGTGTGTTTCAAAGTTGCAAATATTGTAGGCTTTCTCCAAGGGTAATAGAGAATGAGTTGGAGTGAATGTTAAGAAGATGCTTCCAACTTTGCATCTTGGATGTGCATATTGTAGATGCTACTAGAGGAGTTTGTTTTTTTGAGTTTTGTGGTGTTGAAGTTTGCATCTACTATCGATCTTGTTTAGTTGGCTGAACATAACAAAAAGTTGGTGAAGGCGTCTTAGATTTAGTGAAAGACGATTTGATCCCTCACATTGTGGAGAAGAAGATAACAAAAACGTATGATGCTTTGACAACTTTCTTGTAGAATATGTACATTTCTCACAAGATGCCGCAAAAAGAACAAGCTTATTGCTGTACATAGGGATGGAACAAACATAGTTATTGGTTGCCTCATTGCTATTAGGGAAATGGTACATGCTAATTGTTGTTAAACAGATTTGTCACTTAAAAAAATACGCGATTTAGCCCAATGGAGTGTGTGGCAAATCGGTTTCTCCAACAGTTGGATAGGCCTTTGATATCCGGCCTTCCTCTGCGTTTAGAGGGGCAACTCCCTCATAAGATAAAATTTTTGATTTTTCAATAAAGATGATTAGAACTTAGAATATAAAAAGGAAAACATTGATAACGAATGCACCACATGACTTCAATGTCTCCATAAAATCAATGCAAACTGTTAATGAAAACAATCAAGAAATATGCTTGAGAGCTATCATTGACACAATGCTGATTCAATCATTCATGAGCATTTGCACAATACTATGAAAAACACCCATTACAAAGAAAGAATCAATATTTCAACGTTTCAGATATGTAGAAAGAGAGAACGTAAAGTGTACTTTCTTTATTTCTTAGCACCAAGAACATAAGAAATGACTGATTACAAGAAGAACAATTGTATACATTTTCCAAAAATTGCCTTGTTATCAAAACATAAGTGTTCCTTGTCTGTAAGTCCAAAAAGTCCTTTAAAAAGCCAAAAATGACTCCTTATATAGACACAAAGGTTAAGAACTACCTCTTTGTGGTTAATAACTACGTATTTTTGAGGGGTTAATTAACCTCACTAAAATTAACCTATACAAGGAAAACTCCAGAAACATAACTTTGGCTAGAATTACTAAGAATGCGTACATATCCAATCACTTGTCTTCTAGCTATGAACTCTATCTATTTGGACATGATTGGCTTATTCTCGAAAGCCCTATAAGCATCGAGGATGGTCACCATTGAATCATAATTGGGAATGAACACGTTCTCCATCCTGAGTTTGGCAGTAAAGTATTTATCCTGGATCTGTTCTGACTCTTGTTGATAAGCTGAAATATTGCAATCTTCTAGTGTGACTGCGATCAGATTGAGCTTCATCATAGTTTCAGCGTCTGACACTCGATTCTTCATCTTCGCATGAATTTTGGTACTGAAGGAATCAAGAAGAAATTGGCAATCAATATGTTGAAGATTGTTTACTGATGCTTCACCTATGATAATAGAGACCAGTTCATCTGTAACTTTCATTTTCAGTTGTTCACATGAGGCTATTAGTTTTTCAAATTTAGTGACCCCTTTGCTGATATTTATCATCTTCCAATTAATACTTTTACTCCAGATACGTATCTGATTCTCACTTGGATCAGCAATAATCTTCTCGAGAACCAGGGTGTTTGTATATAACTTGGACATTTCTTGTAGTTCATTAGATACTTTTTGCTAGGTGACTTTCTACTCCTTGCTGCTTTCTAGCTCTTTAGACATCTCTTGTACCTGTTTGATGGCTTTTCCATATATTTCCTTCACTCCAGTTACGAGTTTTGAAGCATCTTCTATCATCTTGTTTATCCAAGCTTCAATAATCATACTATGTGACTTGTGTTTGTTTACTCTCTCAACAACAGTATGATCAAGAATACCATTAGGGCCTGCTAGAGCTGGTGAAGTAACTACTGCCTTCGCATTAGAGGAATCACTAATCGAATTGATGTAAGACGCCAACATTTGAACTTGCTCTTTGAGTTGCTCCTCGGATCTTTTCTCTTTCTTCGCTCTTTGTAACATTTGGGCAGCAGTCACTTCAAAATTCTGAAAATCTCTTTTTGTAGTAGATGGACCAAGATCAACCTTATCCAGAATGAAATTTGACTTAGATACTTCAACAACATTCTTTTCAATTATGGGCTTGGCTATTTTTGCGCATAGATTGCCTGATGTTTTATCAACGGCCAACCTGGACATCACTTTAGTCTTTTTCACTTTAGGAGGCTTTTGAAGGAAACTAGAGATTACATCAAATGGAGGCGGGATCATCTGAACAACTTTCTTCTTCTTTTGGAGATTGGTTTGGAACCATGAATGCGTAGTATTTGGAAGTGAAATTTGCATGTCACCTATTATATTTTCAGCAATCATCATTAAATCTTTTGAATTAGACAATTGATTATCCAACTGCGTGATGTCTATTAATGATATCTCAGGAGGAGAGAGGCTCGAAGGAGGAATTACTACGTAATGAGAGGATGTAACTGGGATGTGTTGTTCAATAGTTTGATGAGTTCTTTGATCCTTCTCATTAGGTTCATTTCCTTCCTGATTCACTCTAGTAGATTTACTTTTCATTATTGTCCTTCTTCTTTTGACTGTAAACTTAGCCGGTTGATTTAGATCTTCATCTTGATCTAGAGCACTCGTATCCAATTGTTGTATTTTCTCACTAGAAGTTGCCTCTAATGCCATTTGAGATGATTCTCCTTGATTACCTCTCCTCTCTTTACTTTGAAATTCACCAGTCACATTTTTTGCTTTGATTCTACTGACCCAATCTCTTGTTCTTTTAAGGACATAGGCGGTTCTTTCATTCAAGCTTTTAAACTCCTGAACTGACCAATCAATAGGGGGAAGATCTAGTAATTCAATTTTCTCATAGTAGAAGGGGTCAACCAAGGAATCTTCATCATCATTTATACCTGTCACATTGATATCCACCTTGAAGTCTATCACCTGCCTTATAGTAAGCCGCATCCAATCTCTCTTCTTGACTTCGAAATCATTTTCGCAATCCTCCCAAAAGTCCTCTAGAGCCGAAAAGTGACCTAGGTTGGGGTTTAGCTTTAACTCATTAACTGCATAGCCTTTACTATCATAAGGAAAACACATAGTATAAGGATGCAAATTAATTGTGGCGATGGATCTCTCTATGTTCCTCGCATCTAATGCAGTATCACAACTATAATATCCAATGCTGACAGGAAAAGGTATTTCATCTATCCTCCTGTTTTTGCAAAGCTTATTGATTTGACTAATCTGTCTGCACATTTCAATCAAGACCAATTTATCATCGACAAATCTAGGTAGCATATGGGGATACCCATCATAGGCAGCTAACCTGATATAAGTGGACTTCAGGAATTGTATGAAAACACTTCCATACTTTTGTACTTTTATACAACTTCTGGTGAAATTCTAAGTCCCATGTTTCCCTGAATTTCTCTTACAATCAACATCGTGAATGCATCATTCACTCTTCTAAAATGGTGCAAGCTATTGTCATATTGTATTTGAGGAAGATGATTGTAAATAATAGCCGCATCATCATATATACCCGGTTAAGCCCTGGCCAACTTTTGGTGCTTGCAATAGTGTAGAAAAGATAAGAAGTCATGTAAAAACAATCATTTGCTTGAAGTTCCATGAGTTGTCTATGCAGTGAATCACTGATAATTTCAGCCCAATCAATGTGTCGCTTTCCTTCATAGATCATGTTAATAAATAAGAACATCCAACCTTCGAACTCACGCGAATCCCGAAGTCCTATTATCCTGCTTAATAGAGTTACCATATTTGCTACATCTTCTTTTAACAATGATTTGTGGATGGACTTGGCTAGTTGAGATTTCCCTTTCCTTGGTTGCAAGAGCCATGATCTAGCAACAATATTTAAACATTGAGTTTCATTTGCCATATAGTACTCCTTAGCGATTCTTAAATTGATGTTGGCATATTGCACTCTGGTAGGTAATCGGAAGGCAATGGCAATAGAAACAGGATCCAAACGGACAATCACTTTATTATTTGATGAAATGACTTCCCTCGTATTTGGATGATAAGCCTTTTTGCATTCCAACACTAGATCAGGGCACTGTACTGAGATGGGGTGCCATCCTGCTCGAGCCAAGCCACTTTCCAATATCTTTCCAGCTAAAGGGGTCTTGTCCTTGCTCTCAAGAGACGACCAAAAATCTTGAAGGAAAACACTTCCTAAAATGGTATCACCAATGTCGGGAAGTGTACTTTTTAAAATGGGAGCATAATCCGGCTTTTGGTATTTGTATTTCATGGTTTAGCTATTGATCTTTTTGTTGATTACTTTAATGTTTTCAATTTCCTCAAATGTACTTTGCAAATCAGAGACTTCGCAACTCAATTTGAAACTTATTCGGAGACGCTCAAACATCTACTCCATTTGAAAACTTATCCATCAATTCCCATATATTACTGTGTAAAAGCGCCCGAGTTAGCTCCAATATTCGGTTCCAGTACTTTTAATAACTCTGCATATATTTGATCAATGCATCATTCAAAGCAAAATATATATGGAACTCTGTCTTGATACCTATCTAATTGCCAAGTTAATTTACAAAACCATGAGTTGAGGGAAGCCTGCTATTTGGTCGAACAGTTTGATCACATTTTAACTGCTCATTCCATCAAACAAATCAAATCTAGTCGAAGGGATATGGCATCTGCAGGAGCTTTCTATCAGATCACATACATATTTTGGTGCATCTGCATTGAGTGTCCTGTATGAGGGATAACGGGCTTGAATTTCCTCTAATAGCACAAATGATTAGAAAATCATCAAATTTCTTCTCCTATTCCATGCGGCACTCATTCATTGTTTTTGCAATGCGAAGGAGATCTTACATACAATGGGTTGAGATAGGAAAATACACCAGCAACTCCATCTTATTCTTCTTCGAAGGGAAAGATATGTTTTCTGATTTGATCTTTGATGCCGGTTTTAAAGAAAAGTAGTCAACTTCGGGTAGACGATGGAAATATATTTTCAAATAGTCAACATGCCATGTTCATCCGCTTTTTCCAATTGCCGAGTTGATGTACAGAGCTGTGAGTTGAGAGAAATCTGGTATTTGGTCAAACAGTTGATGTATCACCAAATGGATATCATGCTATGCATTTTCTTCCTTTTCGTTTTCTCGATCTTCTTCATCATTATCCTGCACATAGAGCTTGTGATGGGTTTTGCCTTCACTATCATTGGGCTGTTTAGGCTCCACCATATCCACATGTTGAACAATTATTTACTCTTCACTATTCTTCCCAGGCAGACTATTGATACCACCAGCATTCGTAACCTCATTTGTCTCCTCTCTGTCTTTGTGCAGAAGAACATTCTCCATCAGATCTCTTTGCTGTTTGCTTCCTTCGGTTTCATTTAAGTACTTGGGCTTTTCAATAGGAATCACATGAGTTGCATGCTGCTGCTCTTCATTTGTTAACAGACAGGTGACCTTCTCTGTACATGAGTTAGAAAGCTTGGATGAATTACTGGTCTGGCAGTTCACGCATTCATCCAATGTGCCGCAGGTTGGAAGTTAAGTTCCTTTCTTTGATAATTATCATGCTCGATCTATTTGTCTTATGTCTCTTGCCAAAGCACCATTATAGAGTGGGAACAGTTCAATATATTTGCAATCAGCAATTTGAGAACTTTGTAAAACTTTGGACGCCTTTTCTTTGACTTTGTATTATACCCATTGTCTCGACCTTTCATTTCCTTCACTTTATCATTTGAAAGGTTAATAACTGTCTTAGAAACACGTATTTTGGACTTGAACATTAACCTCTTTTAAAAAAAGGTTAATGGTTAATGATTTGGTTCGGAATATGCATTTTGACCCCCAAACCTTAACCTTTTAAAAGGTTAATTTTGCTAACTTATCTTAACCTTTTGATGGAGAGGTTAATGGTTAAGCTTTCAAAGTGAAATACATGTTTTGACAATGAATCTTAACCTTTTTAGAGGTTAATGGTTAATGATCAAGTTGAAAATACGTATTTTGGTTCTTTCCATTAACCTGGGAGAACTTTTGACTCGGGGACCAGATTTTAAAAATTCGAAGTGTTGGACGGAGCTGGTGATTAGCCGAAGGATTCGAAGGGCGAAATTTCTCAAAAACTCTGAGGGAAAGTGACCATTTTAATGTTTAAAATGAGGTTTATTCTGAAAATAACCATAGCTCAGAAAGGCGAGGATTGAGGCAATTTTGATATCCGTGCAACACTAATGAGTTGGTAGCAATAGCTTAAAATGGGTTTGCTCCATTTGGAAACATGTTTGTTTAGGGTGTTTGTTCTTTTGAGAAGCTTTTGACATTTGAGATGCTTTGGGATGACTTTATCTAGGAGGAAACTAGCCTAGAAACCAATTTGGCTATAGCGGACGAGATTTAGAAGCTAACCCTCATTGGGACATGAGGAAAGATTGTGATAAAGGACATCAAAGGAATTAGAAGGGGCACAAGGATTCTATTTCTCCTTCTGAAGGGGGGAAACACTTTAGCCATATCAAGTGTATAAAATGCCATGAAAGTGGCTATTGTGCTTATTAGTGTCATGCAAAATTGAAGGTCAGGTAGCAGCAGCAATAAAAGCAATTTGCAAGGAGTATATAAGCAGTAGAACTGTAGAAGTAGTTGAACATCAACCCATGCTTGAGAAAACCTTCTCCAAAGTGTTGTGCCTTTCCACTAACATCTATATGAAGGCTTTTGGTATACCTTAGGAGTAGGAGGCAAGTATATAGATGGAGGATGGTCATGCCACATGTCTAGTTGTAGGGATAGCATTTGCTTTTGTTTGCATGACTCAAAGTGACATTCTTGAACTTAACGATGTCTTATATGTTCTTGGTTTAACTAAGAACTTTGTTTTAGTATTGATTGATAGATCATAGATAATTTTCCTTAGAATCACTATTTCAACAAATTGGGGTCAGGTCTATATCTTACCAAGTAAATATTTCTTTAAATAATATGATCCTGGATTTGCATGAGTGAAGAGATGCAAGACTAAAGGAAGAGATGCAATTTGTATAGGTGATGGGACTCACAGTTTTGAAGGGATGTGACCTATAAAATCTATTTTCTGTTATGTGTTTGTGGTGTTAAGGGGAGCACCCTTCATATAGAATCTGAATATTATCTGTTAATTGGTTCTTGGTATCAGTTCTGATAATGAGCTACATAATGGATTTTTTTTTTTCTTATGAATAATGTGCATGAATATGACATTATGATTATGTGTCCTTATTTTGAAGAATACATGTAACAACGTGGAACACTTGTACGTTTGGTTTCTCATTATGCTAAGGAACTCTAGTCATGGGAAGAGGATAAGGGTGGTAATGGAAGAGGGCAATGGCTATGGAATGATTACGAAGTGCACCCTCTCGTATGGATGGCAAGTGCCACACAAGGCCAAGAGGGATGGCATCTGCTGTTGAGGCTAGGATAGAGGATTTATCAACTATGGAGATTTCATGGGGAGGTGTTAGACCCCTTTGAGGATTGGACTTTTGGAGAAAAGGTGTCTCTTATGGATGGCAAGACCACAAGAGGCCAAGAGGGATGGCATCTGCTCTTGGATTGTTGGAATTTTACATTAATTAGTGGTTGAATTTTTAGTTTCATTAACAAAAGAAAAGATAGTTTATTGTTAATAGATGGATTAATAAATTGAATACATTGAAGGCCTTATAGAGCTAATGTGATGCATTCTCGTAAATATGGCCTGAATGTTAATATCAATACTTTGTTTTGCAAGTGATATTTTGTTTAGATTAACAAAAGAAAAGAAAGTTAATTGTTAATAGATGGATTAATAAATTGAATAAATGGAGAATAAATTGAAGGCCTTATAGAGCTAATTTGATGCATTCTCATAAATATGGTCTGAATGTTACTATCAATATTTTGTTTTGCAAGTGATTAATTGTTTGCTCCTTCATTTTGTATTAGAGCATCCAAAATGCTTGGGCGTGAATAGATTTGCAAAAGCAAATAAGGTGTTGATCCTGGCAGATACCTTTTGTTTTAGATTCTCGTAATCCTTTGATATGATTTTGTTGTTTGAACTGAGTCTTTCCCTCATTAGCACAGGTTTTTCCATTTACTTGGACCCTGAAGGCTTATTCATTGCATGGGTCATCCCATTTGGCTAGGGCAAAATAAGAACAAGTATAATTATACTTAAACTATTTTGTTTTATTATTTCAATACTTAGCAATTTCAAAATAAGTCAAATACATTTGAGACTAAAAGTTACTAACCACATACAATTTAGATAAATTCGTTTTGGTTTTGATAAATGGATATCAACATTTTTATGGTTTAGGCTAATGGGTATTGGATACTTTTCTTTTCATATCAACGGGGATGAGTATAGGTGACTTTTGTATCCAAGTTAGATCAATGGGTATGAGACGCATATTGAGAATTTGTGCAGGGTTTGGTGGACCCAAAGAATGGCAAGACAAAACATGACAATCACAATATTTTCACATGACGATCATTTGTTTGAGTGGAATATATATTGGAGGTAGTGCGCAAGGGTAATACATGTGTTGGGGTTTGTTGGACTGACAATATTGCTTTGTGTTTGTTAGAAAAACCTATAGCCAAGCTTGAAGATTATAGAATAGCATTGGCATTCATAAACCCAAATAACCGCATTGGATTAGCTTGTGGAGGACTTAGAGCAGATGCTCATGTTTTGACAATTGAGGATCTTGTTTGTTATATTGCAAGGCTCCAATAGTACACACAAAGTGGAGTGAGGCCCTTTTGTTTGTCAATACTTTTTATAGGTTTTGATCCATATGCAAGTTCTTCTCTTTATCAAATAGATCCATTGGCTACATTTTTTGCATAAAATACAAATGCAATAGGAAGGAATTCAGATTCTATTTGAGTTTTCGGAAAACAAGGATGAAACTATAACACTTGCAGCCAAAACTTTTCTTGAACTTGTGGAGAGTAAAGGTTACAATGTAGAGATTGTTGTGATAACAAAAGACGAGGGTTTGCAACAACTTGAGGAATCAAAAGTTGATGTGATTGTAGCAGAAATAGTCATTAATGGTATATTTGATGATTAAAAGGGGTCTTGGGCTAGCTTCTCGCTCAAGGATGACTCATTGCATGAGAAACACCCTATTTGTGCCCCTAAAGAAAATAGGGGGCTTGGAATATTTGTGTCTCTTCAAGGAGCAAGGGGTGAGGGGTACGATTGTTGTGGGTGCCCTTTGTTGTATTCACATTGAGTTGAAGATGTTTTGAGCACTTGAGGAGACATTATGCACACTTGAAAGGAGATGCGGACTTCCAGAGGAAAGTTTGTCCCATGT
Source organism: Cupressus sempervirens (assembly GCA_028749045.1). Taxonomy (NCBI): domain Eukaryota; kingdom Viridiplantae; phylum Streptophyta; class Pinopsida; order Cupressales; family Cupressaceae; genus Cupressus; species Cupressus sempervirens. The sequence continues at coordinate 914,489,269 of CM053789.1, read as the reverse complement.
GCAAATGCTTGATTGGTTATTTGACTAGTAGAAGAGGGATTGTTTCCGCACTACTTGAGGAGGTGTTAGATGGCTTTGAGGGTTGGAGTTTTGGAGGAAAGGTGTCCCATGTGCAACACTAGAGGAGGCATTAGACATACTTGAAGATGTGAAATTTTGGAGGAAATATACCTCGTTGTGCATGGGGGTGGTTACACTTTTATGTTCTCTATCGTGTAGATGCTTTCAAGACCTACATTTTAGGAGATCTCTTGATGCAATCAGTTGAGCATTCCCTCAGTGAGCAAGGAGGATTGGTGAAGACACTTCATCAAAGTTTTTAGAAGGTTTGGATTCAAGACCCTTACAATGTTCCACTCTTGTTCAAATTAATGTAATAAGAGGGAGAATGTGTAGTGCCTCTCCCATTTGACTTCTATGAGTCATCCGGATGGATGCAACCTTGTTGATCTCTCCTTGAGATGGGATCATGATTCTGACCATGAGTGGTCTACACCATAGAGGTGATTTGATGTATGTTTCTGTATCAGTTGCCTTGATTATGCTTTGACTGATTAATGAGATTAGGATATGATTTATGTTTCTCTGAGGTTTGTGCCATTGTTTACTAGGATCAATGTGGTATCATGAGGTTGTTCCATGATTACTTTGAGATGTGTGCAAAGATTGCACTATGTACTATTACCATGCTACACTGGACTAGGTTTCTGTAGTAGTGGTTAGTCATGTTTATGACTATGTTCGCTTATGTGTTTTAAGTGCCTTTTTGTTGTTCTTTAATCAACCTTTATTAAATGCTTAAATGATTAGAAATGGATTGTCCATTTGGATTATTTGGTTATATGCTACAAACATTTACTTTGTTATGTTTTGACTTGAGAGATATTTGTTACTTATGTTTAACATGTGAGATGACCTGAGGGTCAGATGTTAATACCTTGATTTCAATATCATAGATGTTAGACAACTATGCTGTTCAATCGATCATATTGCATGACGATGCCATTTTGAGATGACAGTGTGTTTTATGATGATATCTGGTTATCCGGTATTTGGGCATATCACTGATTATGTTATGTGATGGATTTAATGCTATGGTTATTTACTTCATTCTTGCGTTGTCATGCTTTATGTGAACGTGAGTGATGTAAATAGATTATTTCAATATAATTAAATAAATGGTTAAATTAGGTGATTTAATGCATTTATTGTTTCGGCTATGTTATTATATGCAATTGCACTTGATCGTGTTGTTTAGTGTGCAGGATTTATATTCCTGGCAATGGCACATGGAGTTAATGATTCAACTATTCATATTTTACCCATGTCATCCCTGTATGGTCGACGTATCCTTAATTAAATGTTTAAATTAAACCTTTCGATGATTATTAAATCCGAACTCATTTGCATTATGTGATTAGATCAGTAAGTGTGTTTGTGCATTTAGAGGTTCGCTTTGTTGTGAAAGTTGTTTAGGAGATTTATGTGTTTTTTGGGTTTTTGGGCTTTTTATTTGGTTTATTTTATTTTCTGGCAGCTTTGCCATAGATGAATTCCTATTTCTAGGAATAGCCTAATTTCGTTTGGCTCAATTCGGGGTTTAACTAGGTTGGCTAGTTATTTGCCCTAATCGATTATTCACTCGAAAAGTGAATACATATCCAAAAAAGAATTTAATTCCTCACTTCTCACTTTTAAATTAGAAAGTTTGACAGTAAAACCCAAAATCCTCTTCATGAGAATTTATTGTTTTGTTTGTTGTGGGAGCTATGGGCGTGGGATTGTCGCGAGGTTGAGCTCGTTGGATCCAGCTCGGGGAAATCTTGGATTGCCGTGATTTTCAGCTACTTCTGCGAGCTATTTATTTTATGGTTTAGATTCTCGTTTTGCCCTTTTGGCTAGGAGGTAGGGCTTTCTTATTTTATTGTTTTTGCTCTGTTTCTGCTTCTGTTTTTGGTAGCCGTTTGGCTGGATTTGCTAGTTCTACTTGGTTGGGCGGGTACAAACATTTCCTTGTTTTTTCAAGATGAGGGTTTGGGGTTTTGCACCGTTATGCTGGCCGTTTTTGCATACAGTGTTCGAACTTGATTATTTTTGGATTTTTGGGATTTTTGTACCCAAAGGCCAAATGGGTTTTAATTTCGAAGTTTTTCCAAATTTTGAAGTTTTTACCTCGTTTTGTGTCGCCTTATTTTCTCGGGTTTTCTTGGCACAATGTGGGTCGTCGACTTGAATGATTCATTTGGATATCAGTTTGACCACTATTGCACTTTTATATTGCATTGGGATGAGTGTCGCATCCGTACTCCCGAAGTTGTGTTCGGTTGAGTGATTTTTGTATGTGTTTTTATGGTTTCTTTTGGACCTTGCTTTTGTTTCATGGACAATAGGATTCATGTAGTATCCATGCTCTTGGATTGAGGCCGGTTGAGTGAGTTCATGATGTTTGGTCTTGTTGCATCATTGGGATTCGTGTAGAATCCATACTCTCGGATTGAGGCCGGTTGAGTGATTTTATGATGTATGGTTTTATTGGCTTTGGGATTCGTGTAGAATCCGTCCTTCCCGTGTTGCTTTCAATTGGGTGTTATCTTTTGCATTGTGTTCTCATCCAGTCCTTCTGTTATGATCTTCGTGATGGTGGTGCGCCACACACGAGTACGTGCGCGTACATTTGTCGGGTGACTTGCGAGTCCCGATCTTCCGTGGTACGTTCGGAAGTTATGATCATTGGGGTTGGGTTGGGATTATGCATGCCCACGGGCACTTGTCATAGGATGAGCATGGGTAGGGTAGGGTAGCATATAGAGGGGGCTCCTATCTTGCAGCTCGACAATCATGGCACCATGGGTTGGCAGAGGGAGTTTTAATTAAGTGATAACTAAAGAAAATGTGAGTGGTAATAAAACTTAAGATAATAAAATTTCGTGTGATGGTTCCAAGGGAGTACCTTGTGAGAGTTTCCACACGTGATCCGAGCTTGGGCTTGTCGATGTCAAGCGACTCTCCATGATGTCAGCCCCTACTTAGTGGCCTATTGAGTGTTTGACCAGGACCTGTACTCTTTGCATTGTCTTAGGTTCTTGGTTACACCCATCATACTGTCTGGTGTGAGTGTTAGCCATGGATGTTGTTTTGTGTGTTTGTGGTTGGATCATTATCTCCATCAGCACGGCAGGTGTGGACCTATGGGTGCCATGTGATTGGGAGGCGTAGCTACCTACACCACTGCTAGGGACCGATGTACAGAGACGATCTTTTATCCTAGTGCAACCATTGTTGGATGTTTTCACTTGGTACTACAGGTTCCAGAGTATGTTTCCTTGTGATTTATGCTTTCATTGGAATGCTTGGATATCATGTTTAGACGATGTTAGTTTATTTGACGCATTCCCATATTACGATGTTTAGCATGTGACTAGATGATATGAATTTTTGTATTGGATTATCTATTGCTTATTGGTTTAGCATGTTAGATTTCCTTATTATGACGATTAGCATGTGATAGGTGATGATATCTACTTTGTACGATTATCTTATGCTTTCTACTAGCATGTTAGATTTCCTTATGCTTATATTGTAGCATGTTTTAGTAGTGACGTCCCTATTACAATAGTACCGATGATCGGATCGGTGGCTTGGGATGTTACGCGCGGGGGATGGCTAGGATCCATGATGGTCTTATGATGCTATTGATGGTTGGTAGGAATTGCGTACTTAGTCTGGTTGTTTAGTTATTGTGATGTTATTCTGTACATTGCGATGTTACTTTTGTTCACTGCGATGTTGCATTCAATATGTTCTTACTGCTATGGTTTAGATGGATAGATGTTCCTCTTTCCTTGTTGTTTATGCACTCGAGTGTTCATTCCTCGATTTATGTGGATCCGATACTCCCTGGTGTGGAGGTTTTCAATGTTTTTATGCTTTTTCTTCTTGTTTTGTGGTCATGCTGATGTGTTTTCTCACGTGGATAGGCAGTTCCTCGAATGTACTTCGCGCAAGAATGCACTTATTCGCGTGAGAATGCATTTCCTCGTGCAAGGATGCAAATCCTCGCGCGGTGTGCGACGAATCCTCGCGCGAAGCCATGCACTTTCTTGCGCGCAGTGATGCAAGATCTCGTGCAAAACTCGAAACCAGTGCACTTTCTCGCGCGAGAAACAGGGGGCAGTTAGGCTTGGCCGAGGAAGGTTTGAAAGTTGGTTTTGGACACCTTATTGGATTTCACACCTTTCCAGTTCAAAACAGTTTCTTAGGGGTTTAAAATATATGGTTTAAGTATAACTTATCTTATTGGTACTGGAATCAACAAAACACTTAACTACTATTTACAGTTACACTAAGCTAAATCTGGGCAGGACATTCATCTTATTTTGTTAGAATAGATTTTACTATTACAATACAATCTTAAAGCAATTTTGTAATTCACTTACAAAGTATCTGGTGGAGCAATAATTTCAGTAAACAAAAGATTAGATGTAAGAATAATCTTCAACGTACCGGCACCTTATGTAACCAAGAAATTCATAAAAACTCAGTCTTTTCATGGCTCCCTATGAGATTTTGAGAATAAGAATGAAACATGTGTAGCTCAAAGACTGCAACACGTATTTCACTTTGCATGCACAAACAAAAAGAATGAAGCAGCACAAAGTATGTAAGGTATTCCTTTGCTTGAACATCCTGTGTCAACTTCAGACTTGATAAGCAGCCCAAAGTCTCTCAGATCAAATCTGAAACCAAATTATAACTTTGAGCACAACATGTGGTTCAAAGTCTACAAGATTGAGTTCACATCCTCTTGAACAAAAGCATAAAACTCACAATCAACTCAAGAAAATGTTATCGTAGCATGGTTTGGATTGACACGAAGTCTCAATGCAAACTGCCTCTTTTATTGAAAGCAATATTCTACATCCAAGCTCAAAGTCTTTGAGTGCATATACAAACTAGCAGAGTTTTCTTGCATTGCCAAAGATGATCATTAAAATGAGCACCCTCCTTTATTTATAGGTCACGTGTTGAGATCAGAAAGTGAGAGAAACTCAACTAATTGAGACTCATTCAACAACTAACTACCTACAATTGACTTATTCAATATTGCAAGTCCTGTCGTCTTGCAATGTGATTACAACTTTGCTGGTGATACTATCACATGCAATTACATCTTGTTTTACATTACATGTAATCTTTTGAAATAAAATTATTAAATGCATGATGAAAATACACTAAGTGTTTGACAAGACAACTCCAATTACATCATCCTCTATCAAAGAGATCTTCCTCTCACTAGATTGCCACGTGCCAAAAATCTTTAAACTGTACACTGATGGTAACATCTGCAGAAAATAACACTTTGACCTTTGCATTTGGTGGCATCAACAATCACGCCCATTATTGGAAAAGAGCTCATGATCCTTCTAATTGGTTCGCTGCCACTAGTCTTGAAAGCATTCTATGCTCTCAATCGTTTGAACACTTTTCCACCTCCTCATGTGGCAACATCATGTTGTTGTTGTTGCCTCGTGCCATTCTTCGGTCTTGGAATCTGTTTGCAAAATAAGATCGATACCTTGATCTTGTTGGATGGGTAGACCTTACATGCAAATAGGAGAGGCCATGGAATTTCTTGGTATTTCTTGAGCTTGACAGGTGGAAGAAACATAAGCATTTGGTGTTAAAATAATGTTCAAATGCATAGATATATAAGTATTTCTACTTGTAATTGGGAAGATTGCTTGCGACCAGGTTTTCAAAGCTCGGTTGCAAGTAGGAAAGAGTCTTCATTTATGCTTGGGGAACACTTGGAGTCGGATTTTAAAAGTCTGATTACAAGTAAGGAAACAAGACAGGCAAAATGAACTCACATTTAGGGTATTGAATTTCGATTTCATGTGGGATGGGGTAACTAAATCAATGCTTGGAATCAATTGATTTGAAGTAAATAAAGAAAGTAAATGATTGATTAGTTTACTATACATTACCTTTATGGATAGGGTATAGTAGGGATCCAGTTGCCCTACTATCCCTTACCTTCTCTATGTTCAGCCTGTCTTGGTCTGCTGGTTGCAGTAGAGCCAAAATAAACTATAGGTCATGGCCGAGGAGAGGAGAAGTGAGCCACTGACTTAGGTAAAAGATACTAACTTGGCAGGGCATCCAACCCCCCTACCATGCACAGGGCAAGAGCTTTGCAGACCAATTGAGTGGGCCAAATGACCCATGCATGAACAAATCAGATGCCTGGCGTGGGCTATCTTGGGCTTGAACCGCAATAATAGATAGTAGGGGGCAGCCCATAGAATTTTAGGGCATCGCACCTAACCAATAGAATATAATATATGTTTTACAACTAAATATGCTATGCTTGACAATTAAATCCCTATTCGCCTTTGCACATTCTAGAAATTTCTTGAATCCCTATTCGTGAGCAAGAAACATCTGTTCAACTTCAAGAATAGACAATTCTTCTTGGGGGGGTGGGGGGCCAGGGGGGGGGGAATCATAGTTCCCCTGCATGCAGGGTGGAAGACCCGCCCTAAAAATAGTGTTTGTTGAGAAAGCCCTACTATTCTAAAAGGGGATTGGAAACTCGCCCTACAATTCTATGGGGCAGGTTGGTGTAGCAGGGTTGTTGGTGGAGATGGACTGGTTGCCTTATTCTAGTTGTCGATGATGCGATGGTGTCCATTGAGAAAGCCCTATTCCCATTATTCTATTATTCTATTCCGAACAATCGATCTTTGCTGGAGTAAAGAAAGATAAACTTTATTGGTTCTAATAGAAAGAAGTCAGAAGGTCAAATGGATTCCGCCAACAATGCTTCGGCTATCCAGGAGGTTTCTCAACTTAGTCTATCTAGCCAAACAACAATGAGTCGTGAAGAAAGCCCTACCATTTGAAAGGGAATTTCGAGACCCTTCCCTGTAACGCATGGTCACCATTGGAGCCCTCACTAATCAATGGGCAATCAAACCCTTGCCCAGTCCTTCTCTTCTTTTTTCTTATCAATGGGGGATGGAGCCTAGCTAATAGCTAATAAACGATGGGACAGCTCGGGGGTGAAGCAACTATTCAACCATCCAAACATCTAGAACAATCTCAAAGGGGTCTCCTCGTGATCGTGAACAGTTAATAACCCAACCCCATAAAATAGTAGGGGACCTGCATCTGCAAGCATGCACCACCCTGCAGGGAAGGACTTAGCTGGGAAGCCCGCTCTGAAGTTGCCTCCCAACTAGTCTTCTCAGGGCCTCCCTCGGATTAATTTAACTCCTCCCATCTAGTGGGGTCCTAAACTAAGTGGGGTCCTTCTATCCAGTTAGAACATCCATGCTGGACTCTCTGCACCGGTGAGCCTATCAAATAGTAGGGCATGTTAATCCAGGCCTAATCAACAACTATAATGGGTGGGTGGGTAGGTAGTGGGCCACAGAATTTATAGGGCAGGTGGATTGATCGACTCACCCACTAGCAAGAATATATGGGTGGTGGGATCTTGCCCGTTGAATGCCCATAGAATTTTAGGGAACCAATGTGTGTTAACTTCTCTCTCTACAATCGAGCACATAGACTATTCTAGTTAGGCCTCCCAACCCCCATACCTCCCGGCAAATTATGCCCGTAGGAGGTTGGGGCAGCAGGGTGGGAGGAGATAGGGGGGAATTATTATATTGAACAGATTGTCTACTCTCCATCCGAGGCCCTCCATAAAATTGTAGGGCCTATCGAGAGATCTCGCTGGTGCCTACCGGGGGTGGGGGATGGCCTCTGGTAACAATTGGGGCAATAAAGTCCTCATTTAACTATCTCGTATTTAATCTGGCACAAGGAGATCTCACTATTTAAACTAATAAAGATGCAGAGGCCGGAAGCTAGCTCCTTCCATTATCAGGTAGTTGAATTATCCTGCTTCCATTCTCCATCCATAGAATGGTAGCGCCTTCTGCATGCATCGTTAGGGTGTCCACCCATACTCCTTCCTCCAAGATGGGGTGAGGGTGGGGGTGGGAGTGGGGCCGCTGGCGCTAGTGTAGATAAAATCTCCACTGATACCTCTGTTATTCTACGATGCACTATTGACCTCATGCATGATACTGCTTGAACCATTTGTTTATCAAAGTTCGTAGTGGTATCATTCAAAGGTAAATATGCATATAACTATTCTACGATGCAACATTTCAAGTATGTGTTTGGTTGTGGTTGTGTTTAAGATGCTAATCGAGCAGAAACGACTCAATGCTCATAATGCTTTAGAGGTCAAGAATGTGTGGATTCTTATCTAAGAGCAATGATATATCATCTATAGAGTAATCTAGTTATGTGTGTTACTGTATGTTGCATTTGTTACTGATGATCAAACTAGTTTAATAGGCCTCTGATGCCAAAGCTATGCCTAAGTGGTTGGTTCTGCTCTGTTCCGAGAATATATCATATATGGAACTAGTACGAGTGTTTGGTATGGTACATGTAATGAACTAGCTCTAGTAATTGATTGTGTGAATGGTAATAAGTTACTCTAAGGGGCTGTTGTTCCCTGATTCAAGGTAGTATGGGCTCCAAGTATATTTGTTGGTTAGTGGATATTCTGTAATCTCCACGATGACCTTTGCTCAGATCCATATCCGAAACCACCAGCCGTCCTAGCTTCCTTCCTTCCAAGGGTAAAGGGGAAAGCACTTAGTTGACATCGTTGACTCAGTAGGTATGCGCAAAGACAGGTTTAGTTGTAGCACTTGTGGGCTCACCTACACCATCAGCACGAGGACAGGCAATAGACCAAATAGTCAAGGTGGAACCAAAGAGAGCAGCAAATCCTATTGCAGTTGAATCTACATAGATAGAGGTGGTGGAGGCAACAGTTTACCCCTCAGGTTACTTCGAAGTGAAAGCAACATTCTCTTGCATCCGTAACAAAGCCAAGAGCTAGAGCAGCAGAGGCCCCCTTTGGCACTATTATTATTCAGGAAAAGTAGTAGAAGAATAAGAACCAACTGATCCATTTACAGATCATTCTCTTGCATCCACAACATCCCCTCGCCTGGTTCTAAATTCTTTGCCGCATCACTATACACATAGGTTGTGGGAGCTACCTCTCTACTATGGCAAAGGGGAAGGGTGTTGAAGGGCAGTTTGGGTAGAGATAGTAGCAACATATCCAGATGTTCCAGATATTCGAGTCCGATCCTACAATTTACCTCGTTGGCTCAACACCTGCCTTACAATTTTATGGGAAAGCGCCTATAATTTTATGGTTCAATAGCTACGGTATAGTAGGGCATGTAGACGATTGATCTTTCTTTCCAACAATGCAGGTGCCCTAGGTCCACAAGAAGCGAAATTCCTTATCCATCATTTGATGTGGTAGAGGGCGATAGGTGATAGCCAAATCTACACCAGACAATTGGATCCATCTAGATTCCAGATTGACCAAACTGCTTCCTCTCCAACCGGTCTAATCATGCAAGGGAGGTGAGGAAGATGGGAATGGAGTATTAGGCTGCCTTCCTTTTCTTGGATCTCTCTCTTCATGCCAGCGAAGCAATCAGATTCGACGCTTATCCCTCGTTATCATGGGAACTACTTTGTAGTATTGATCAACTGGGGACCTCTGCATGCAGCTTTCCCTTGTCTGTTCTATCGACTGAAATGATAGAGCAAGCCTCTGATGACTACTGCAATTCGACTATAGCCAGCTTTGGCTTGACGAATATGCCCTTTAGAATAGTAGGGACTAGAGGAAATCATATGGAATTTATGACTGGGCGAGTCGGTCTATTACGACATTTCGATTTGTGCAGGGATAGAGCTTGGTGTTTCCATTTCCCATCTCAGTCGTGGATTGGAGGGCATCGGAGCACATTCGTTTGTGGCCATACCCTTTTTAGATATTGGGAGCTTCTGGGTGCATCTCTTCATGAAAGATGGATGCAGAGTTTCGATCGGCATGATCCGGGGCAATGGCTATGAGAGCAGGGGTGAACCTATCCCACGCGCCCAACGACCTATGATTCTAGCTTGTAGAGGCCGCCCTACCTGACAATATAATCCCCCGGTAGCCAGAACCCTCGAAAATACCCCCCCCCCCAATTGTAGTTCTATCTCCTCCCACCTTGCATGCCTGGTGGGTTTATTTAATTCTATTGTTTCTCGGGAACAACTAAATCCTCCCACCACTATATATTTAAGGCCCCCCTGCATTGGCCTATAGAAACAATGGGCAAATAATTCTTTAGGCCCCGTAAAATTATGTACGGTACCCTTGGCTATATAGAGATAATAAAGCCCTACTACGTCCCCTTTCTATTCTCAAGGGCTTAGGATCAACGGATAATTGTTCAGCCTCTTCAAATTATGTTCAGCCCCTTTGCCCCTTTTTAGATAATTTAAGGGGATCAGCAGATAATTGAAACCTTTCTAGCAGCAGCCCTTACTATGGAACAAGGGATGCCCCTTTAGAATAGTAGGCAACGTCCCTCTATTGGGGATTCCCTATCCATTCTATGGGCGGATAATGCCTACTATTCTAAAGGCTGGCCCCTGCCATAATGGAGACTGTTTGGATAATGAAGCAAAATAGCAGATAATGCTTACTATTCTAAAGGTTGTCCCCTGCCTGGCTGGATAATTGCATAGGAGCAATGAATAATTGTGCAAAACTGCCCACGTGATCTATTCTATGGGGCCGCCCTTATAGAAAGACATATAGAATCTGGCTGGCCTCGAGGAATCATCACAATCCTTACATGTTGTAGGGCTAGCCGCCTCCCATTATTCCATCCATAATGGCTAATGTACCATTGCGTCCTTCCACCATTTCCGTAGGGTTTCCATATGATGTCCTACACTAGTTATTCAGGCAAGAACAAAGCGAGTTGCGCTGTTTTCAGGGGCCCTACGGTGAAGTATGAATAAGATGTTGGCTTGACTGCAGCTTGAAAGCGAAGGGAGAAAGCCCGAACTACAAAGTAGGGATAGGATAGGCAAAACCAATGAATGATAAAAAGGTAAGTGTCGGGCACGAACCTACCTACCAATACCTGCCCAATGCAATCAATAAGATTGGAAAGGGTAGGTGGCTAGGAAGGATAGAAAGAAAGGGAGGGGGCGAACAAGAAAGAAAGGGGGTGGCCAAGATAGAAAGGGTTGGGCCAATCATAAAAAAGGGAGTGGAACAACCCCCCTTTAAAACTCTATCTATTTTCTATCAGCTCGTGCCACTATAAAGGATAGGATGGACATCTACGCCCTAGTATGAAACATTAGTATTGGGGACGAGTTGCTTGATGCCATAGGCTGAGGTGTTATTTTCATGAATCAATTCCATAATCTATACGTCACATGGATGGGGCTGCTAATGAAGATGGCATCAGCTGTCATGCCCAAAATTTAAGGCAAAAACACACCAATTTTTTTAACTTTTTTTAAAAAGATATAATTGTGTAACATGTATCGTAACAATGGAATGAGTTGTTATCCAGTTAACGACAACAACAACGTTTACAAGTTTCTAAGTTATAATTACCTAATCTTTCAATTACCAAGATATTTCTTCCCAAATCTAAATAGGTGAATAGCAACTTAGGTGGGCCCCATGAGGTAAATAGTAATTCGTGTGGGCACTGCAAGGTGAATTGTAACTTATGTGTCCTACACAAGGTGAAAAGTAATTCATGTGGATCTTAGGTAAATAGTAAATCATGTGGGCCCTAGGTGAATAGTGATTCTTGTGGGCCCCACGAGGTGGGTCTTGCTTAATGTGAGCCCCGCACATGGTTGGGCCCATCTAGGAACTATTGGGTTACATAAAATAATAGTTGACAAGCCTACTCATCTTATCCTATCCATCCTACTCACTATCCTACTCATCCTACTACCCCACTTGTTACATCCCAATTTTTGACCCAATTTAAAATGTTCACATAGCCGTTGAGGTTTCACGTGAAGTTAGTTGACAGTTAAATTTTTTTATAATCATGTGAAATGGTAAGATGGTTAATCGTTATAATTTCATATGAAGATGACATGCTAGTTAACCGTTATGATGATATTTTAAAGCTATTTTGAATAGTTGGTTATGTAGAAGTTGAGAAAACCAACTTCACAGATCCTCAAGAACACCTGCATGCAAATATCCTGCAATGAAGAGAAACCAGAAAATGGAAAAAGCAAAGCTTGAAAATTCTCAACAAAGTGAGAGCAAAATGTATTCCAAGTTATGAAAACGAAAAATACAAAGGTTCAACCTTAAAGGTGAACAAAACCCTAAAGGGAAAGAAAACTAGGTTTGCGCAAGATAATTAATATAAAATATTAATTATATGTACCTAAGAGAGCTTAAGTAACTAGAGTAATAAATAACCTAATTAACTAAATCAAAATGATTTAATTAATAAGTGTAACAAAATAATTACTCTAACAGGTTATTTATCTTCTTGCGGGATACAAGTCTGAGAACCAAATCCGAGTTCACAACCCAGTGGGAAAAACCCCTCCAATAAGAGATAGAACAAACATGCTGAAAAAAAATGAAGGAAGGTAGGCCTCAAGAAGACTCCCCAAGGACAACTTCCAAAACCCCAAGCATAGACTGCAATTGAAGATAGCGAGGTGATGCAAATGACTTGGTGAAGATGTCGGCAACTTGTGCATCAGTGGAAATGTACTCCAAAGAGAGAACACCGTCCTGGATTAGATGACGAATGAAATGCATATGAAGCTCAATGTGTTTAGTGCGTTAATACTCCACCGGGTTGCGAGAAATATGAATAGCACTTTGATTATCGCACCACAGAATAGTGGGATGATTAGGAGGAAAACCAAACTTAGTCTTCAGTTGCCGAAGCCATAAAATCTCCTGACTAGCAAGCACCACTGCGCGATACTTAGCCTTTGTAGATGAAAGTGCGTGAGCATGCTGCTTCTTGCACGACCATGTAATAGGACTAGAGCCAAGACAAAAAACAAAGCCAGAAGTAGACTTCCGATCATCAACATCACTGGCCCAATCTGAGTCAGTGTAGCCAATAGTGTGAGGAGTCCCTGCTGTGTAATGAATGCCATACATCAATGTGCCCTGAATGTATCTCAAAATACGCTTGGCAGCTTGCAAACGACTCTTATGAGGATCATGTGAGAATCGAGAGACAAGACCCACTGCAAAGGAGAGATCAGGATGAGTGTGTGTCAGGTACAACAAGCTGCCAACCAACTGCCAATATAATGTAGGATCCACTGAAGGTGAAGGGCAGGAGGTAGACAAGGTGACACTCGATTGAAAAGGTGTTGGAGCAGGCTTGCAATCAAGCATGTCAAAGCGTCAGAGCATGTCAAGGGCATACTTTTGCTGATAAACAAAAATGCTAGTAGAGGACTGAACAATCTGGAGACCAAGAAAATAGTGTAGTAGACCCAGATTAGTCATCTCAAACTGGTCCATCAATGCTCTCTGGACAGCCGTAATCATAGAGGACAAGCTACCTATGAGAAGAAGATCATCAACATATAGCACAAGGATCAAAACCTTAGCCTCAAGACGCTGAATGTAGATAGTAGGATCGGAATGGTAGCGGGTGAAGCTTGTAGAAAGCATAAAAGAGTCCATCTTCTCAAACCAAGCCCGAGGGGCCTGTTTGAGACCATACAATGAGCGTCGAAGTCTGCAAACCAAGGAGGAATCCTGCACAAATCCTTGAGGCTGCTCCCTGTAAATCTCCTCAGTAAGATCACCGTGCAAGATTGCACTCTTTACATCCATCTGAAAAATGGGCCATCCTTGTGAAGCTACGAGGGATAAGACAAGGCGAATAGAGTTCATCTTGGCGACAGGGGCAAATGTCTCAGTGCAATCAATACCCTCAACCTCTGAAAAACCCTTCGCAACAAGACGAGCCTTGCGCTTATCAATGGAACCATTAGTAGCAAACTTAGTATGATACAACCATTTGCATCGCACTACCTTTCTTCCCTTAGGAAGAGAACAAAGATCCCAAGTATGATTCTTCATCAAAGAAGATTACTCCTCCTCCATTGCACTGTCCCACTCAGGATGTCCTGTCGTTGCAGCAAAAGTATGAGGATCATTACAAATAGCATGACTGAGAAGACTAGAACCCGTAATATGTGAACGGGTGCGATGGGTAGTGGTAGGGTCCCCAGCTAGAGATCCTACAACCTCAATTGTAGCTCAAGCCCATTTAGGCATTTGGGGAGGATCTTGTGGCGAAGGTAAATGGGGATCAACATGATCATCATCCTCATCATCCGGCAAAGAGAGTGGAAATGATGAGGGAGTAGTGGGAAGTGAAGTAGACTTTGGAGACAGGGTATCTACTACAGGAAGGTGCTCGTCAAATTGGACATCCTGTCGAAATAGGACCTCTTGGGTATCAGGATCAAACACCCTGTAGGCCTTAACATCCTCGCAGTAGCCAACAAAAAATGAGGCGTCAACTCTTCTGCTCCATGGCTCTCCTCTGAGCATCTGGTATAAATGCCCATGCTTCACTACCAAAAACTTGGAATGAAGATACATTAGGCTTGACACGAGACCAAGCCTTGTCAGGAGTCATATTTCGAATTGCCTTGTGAGGCATCCGATTTTGAATATAGTTGGCACAATTGACTGCCTCTGCCCAAAAACACGAATCCATGGACATGGGCTGAATCATACAATTAGCCATCTCTCGAAGGGTTCTGTTCTTTCGTTCAGCCACACCATTCTACTGAGAGGTGTAGGGCACTAAAAACTAATGTTGAAGACCATGTTCAGAGCAAAAATCCTTGAAAGCTTGGTTCACATACTCCCCCCCATTATCTGTGCGTATCTGCCGAATAGAAAGACCAGATTGCTTCTCAACAAATGTCTTAAAGACTCGAAATGAATCAAAGACATCAGAGTTGTACTTCAAAAAGTACACCCATGTACGTCTAGAGAAGTCATCAATGAAAGTAAGCACATATCTAGCACTTGAAAAACGAGTGGAAATGACATGAGGTTACTATGAATCAACTCCAATGGTGCCAAAGCATGAGTCGCTCGTCCATGTGGAAAAGGATCTCTATGTTGTTTGCCAAGTGCACAACCCTGGCAAACACCATTTGTACAGGAAATTTGGGGAAGCCCAAGAACAAGTGCCTATGTGCTCATCTGCTGAAGATATCTGTAATTGACATGGCCAAAACGCTCATGCCAAAGTCTGCTTACTGAATCTGCATGTGCTACAAGAAAAGAACTTGTGTGGCAAGAGGACTCAAATCCATCAAAGTTGTAGAGGTGAGATGCAGAGTCAACACTCCCAGTAGCCACAATCATCTCAGAATCAAGTAAATCTCGAATAACCACATCATGTGGTGAGAACTCAACTGTCTTACCAGAGCCAGAGTGGCAAATTTGATAAATGGACAATAGGTTCGTCGATATGTCAAGGACAAAAAGTACATCCTGAAAGGAACCCCTATCTAATGCAACAGAAACAAAATGGATGAGGCCATGGGATTGATTGCACTGAACATCTCAGATAGTCTACTATTTCACTTGGATGGTTTGGCCACTCCTTTGGCTATTTGGACCAAGTTCTACAACTTGTTTGGCACAGTGAATGAGTTTTGGGCATTACAGCTTGATTCAAAGTTAACTTCTTTGTCACCAGCCAGCTTCCCCACCATTGAAGACTTCTTGATGAAGTTCAAATCTCTGCGTACAATCTTGCAGGGATGTGGTAAAAAACAAAACATATGATGAGTGTATTTTTTTGATACTCTCAAAGTTGCGAGGACAGTATTAGATATTTTTTTCCACTTTCTACTCCAGCATGGATGCCTTGGGTAACATACATTATATGCCTTCTTTTGAGACATTTTGTGATCGGTTGATACGGGAACAAGCTAAGATCCAATAGGTGGATGCCTTTGGCTCTTCTAGCCAAGCATTGGTTGCTCATACTTCTCAACGGAAGCCAAAACAGAAAGCCAAACCGAAGAAAGATACACCAAAAACTGATGCCAAACCTCTAGCTAACCCTTCCAAGGGTAAATTTGCTTAGAAGTCTACTGAGTCTACCTCCAAGACTAAGAAAAAATTAGTCGAGACTTGCAGTTTTTGTGGAAAGGATGGACATCCTGTTTCTAGGTGTTGGAAATGTTTGGAGGCTTTAGAGGAAGCCATGCAGGAGCATCACATTTTAGCTCCTAAGTCTGCATTCTGCCCTGCAGGGAAAGGTCACGCTCTTATTGCACGAGCTATGACTTCTGGGCCTACTTGGATTCTTGATTTCGGTGCCTCTCACCATATGACAAATGGTCACCTCACTTGCTCTTTGTGCTACTTCATAGATTGCTGTTGGAAACTCATCACATCTTTTAGTCATGGGTTTTGGTTCTGTTGCCCACACCTGCATGCAAATATCCTGTAATGAAGAGAAACTAGAAAACGGAAAAAGCAGAGCTCTGAAATTCTCAACAAAGTGAGAGCAAAATTTATTCCAAGTTATGAAAACGAAAAATACAAATGTTCAACCTTAAAGGTGAGCAAAACCCTAAAGGGAAAGAAAACTAGGTTTGCACAAGATAATTAATATAAAATATTAATTATATGCACCTAAGAGAGCTTAAGTAACTAGAGTAATAAATAACTTAATTAACTAAATCAAAATGATCTAATTAATAAGCGTAACAAAATAATTACCCTAACAGGTTATTTATCTTCTTGCGGGATACAAGTCCAAGAACCAAACCCGAGTTCAACACTTTACCTCTGTTCCCTCATTTTCTTCTCTTCCTTATTTTTGCGTTTGGATTGGAGACAAATCCGAGTCATTGTTTTCATTGAAAGATCTCCGATTTGAGCTCTGCATTTTGGAACACACCCTTCAAAGAGCCGGCTATACGAAGTCAAGCCCAAAGCTCATATCTTGCTTGATCAGGTTATGTGATCAGCTTTCCCAAATTGAATTTGATATATATGTTATGCATTCGATAGTATAGATGCAAGGATTGTGTCAATGATTTCTATGTATCAATGTTTGATTGTAATATCGAATAGTACATTCAATGAATCCATCTCACCATATTAAGTCTGAACAAATTATATATGTTATGCTAAGACATCTCTTTGTTTTAGTCAGATTCTAGATTTACGTTATTTCTTTGTAGTTCCTTAAGAGAAGTTCTCGGGTCTTAAGTGTTAGTGTAGTTTTTTATTTTTCCTATTTTGCTAGGTTTTTCCTACACTTTCAATAATCTTGCTTAGGTTAATAAAGCATGTCTTATTGGGTGAATGGTTGTGAGGTGTCACCTTCCTACATGTGAGCATCCATTAGCTATCTTGGGAAGATACTTTGTTATCTTTAGTCCGATAGATGGTTGCTCCTCATTGGTTGGTGTTGCCACCTCCTCCCTCTTCCTAGCCTATATAAGCATGCTACCTGGCTTGTATTTGCATCTCTTATTTTTGCATCCTCTTAATGCTATTTTGCTTCCAGCATTTGCATTACTCTCTTGGAGACTAACTCTATGATGCTATTTTGATTTTGTATCATTTGCATTCATAGTTTAGATATTTACTCTTTGCACTAGTTTTCTGGGTTATTAATCTTATCAGATTCTAACATGGTATCAAAGCTTTTCTATGTGCAAGAGTAGATTTTAGTTTCTTTATTTGAGAGATTCAAGGGGGGCAAATAAATTTTATTGTAGTTTTTTGAAAAATGAAGTATGCTCTTCTCTTGCATCTTTGGATGATCCTGAGAATCAGAAAAGTTTTGACAAAAACGGTTTTTCTCTGGGGTTTCAATCTCAAATCTGACAACCAACTTGCATATTTGGAGTTTTCAATCAGTTTTGCAGGTTCCAGCATGCCATTGATGGACTTAGGAAACTGATCCAACATTTGCATGTCATATTCTGGTTGCTGGGGTCATTTTTTGATTTTTGGAGCCGTTTTTTACTGTTAAAGGCGTCTGATTTACACTATAGCAACATCTTCTGTACATCAGCAAAGAAAACGCTTTCTGGGTTTTGTTTGCAGCCTCGAAAAACCATCTGGGTATCTTTTAGATTTTGCATGCAAGCTGTATATTTTGCATAATCGAGCATGCAAAGCTACAGCCATACCCCTCTCCATTGGCAGTCGCAGATTTGAACGCAGTTTTCAAATGTCTCATTCTTGCTCATACAAACTTCGATTTTGATGATTCTTGTTATGAACTTGGCTATTTTTTTGTGCTCTATCCACTAGTGGAGTTGTTTTTTGATTTTCATGCATGAATTCTTCAGAAATTGCAGATTCTCAGCCGTGACTGTGCACAGTTCTCGTTTTGGAAACTTCGGAGAATCATAACTTTCTCATACGACTTCGTATTGAGGTGATTCTTTTTTGAAAGTGCATGATTTTTCGAGTAGATTGCAGTGGTGCTATTTGTTTCCTTGATTATTGTGCCCAAGTTTCACTTTTAGCATATGCTTTTCACGAGGAGGCCCTATCGGTTTTTCTTCCGTAACTTGAGCATACGGACTTATTTTTTCGATCCAAAAAATGCGTCGGAAAGCTGGTTCTGAGACGGAGATGATGGTACATGTTTTTTTAATTTTTGCTACAGTCTGGTTGCCTGTTTTGGCAGTCAAAGCAGATGTTCTATTTTGCCTTCCGGGAGCCATATCTCGCTCATTCAGACTCTTTTCTGGGCTCGCCAGATATCGTTGGAAAGCTGGTTCTATGAGTTATTCAGTTGCAGAGGTCTTTTATCCAGATTCTGCTCCAGGTTCTTTCTCCTTCGAGTTTTGCACTTTCGCACTCTAGCGGATTACTTGGATTCTATAGCTCTTGGAATCTCTTCTTCTGTTCTTTTGGCTCACTCATCTTTCTGACTTCTGAGCATTGTATGCTTCTATTCTGTTGCATTCCTTTTTCTGTAAACGCACTGGGATAAAGTGCCTGCTTTTGTATATCTGGGATCTTGTACACCTTGTGTTTGTTTGTACTCGCACTTAGTTGTAAAGTGCCATGGGGGGTCATGATGTTTTGCCATTTTGTGCTCATCCACCTTTGTCAAGTGAATTTTTCTTCCACGACATTAGCCCATGCAGTGTGTCGGTGACACCGCCCTTTATCCTGTGCTTGTACTTCTATTGCACTATTGGTGTTCCTGATTCTTCTTCTTGCATATGTTTTTGGCATTGCATTTCAGTGTTCCTGTCACCCCTCTCCCTATTCAGCATTATGGGGGGGGTTCACCTGTTGGCTCTATTGCTTCTTTGGTTCGGTTGAGTGATCTACGTATTCAGTTTTTGTTCTTATGTACTAGGCGGATGCAGTGGCTAGGCACCTATGCATTTCGGCGAGATGGTTCATCTACTATATTGACACTCATTCATTCCTACCTTTGGAGGTCACCTCTTCGATTGATCAGCTCTTCAGACTTTGTCTTCTCTACCTAGTCATGCACTATTTCAATGGGGGTTTCAGCAGTTTCTTCTGACAGTGTTTGCAGCGTCATGCTTCGGAGATGCTTCATGCTCTTTTTTGTTCCTCTCTTTGGGACATTTCCTAGATTGGAGGCTTAGTTTCCTTCATCTAGTTCTTTTTCTTGTATTGGGTACCTGATCAAGCCTTGTTGTCGGGACCCAGTTTCCTGCTTTCATAGCTTTGCTAGGTTAGCATCCACCTAAGCTTCGCTTATGGGGGGCTGTTAGTGTAGTTTTTTATTTTTCCTATTTTGCTAGGTTTTTCCTACACTTTTAATAATCTCGCTTAGGTTAATAAAGCATGTCTTATTAGGTGAATGGTTGTGAGGTGTCACCTTTCTACATGTGAGCATCCATTAGCTATCTTGGGAAGATACTTTGCTATCTTTAGTCCGATAGATGGTTGCTGCTCATTGGTTGGTGTTGCTACCTCCTCCCTCTTCCTAGCCTATATAAGCATGCTACTTGGCTTGTATTTGCATCTCTTATTTTTGCATCCTCTTAATGCTATTTTGCTTCCAGCATTTGCATTACTCTCTTGGAGACTAACTCTATGATGCTATTTTGATTTTGTATCATTTGCATTCATAGTTTAGATATTTACTCTTTGCACTAGTTTTATGGGTTATTAATCTTATCAGATTCTAACATTAAGAACTGTATTATGACAATACTGAATTTATATTATTCTTTCCACCAGCTGAGTTTCAACAAAAGAGTTGAATTACTCTGAGATTTGACACCTAGGACTCACTTGGTTGGATGGCCAAGAAAGAGGGTGAAGAGGTGAGAGAAAGACTTGCAAGAACAAGAAACAAAATCAGATGTAATACAATAAATTATTATTTTTAAAGAATCATTAAATAGCTCATGCATGTGCAATTAATTTATCCTGTTGTCAAATCAAGTGGTGGAATTAAGTACTAGGATGCTCAGTGGCTGGACAAGATGTTCCATGTCTATTTCGGGTAGGGAGGGCCTTTCTAGATAGAGAAAGTGTAGGGATAAGTTTAAAGTCAATGGTTGGGAGGTTAAGTTCCTGACAATGTTTCCCCTCTCCACAAGATGTCAGGACATGCATTAGACAAAGATAAGTTATGCAATCAAAGATTTGTCGGAAATAGGGATTTTACCTTTATGATGTTTATATGAGTAGAAGATATGATGGATTGATTTATATCGTTGATTCAGTTATTCCTTTAATGAAAGCAACTTTTTGTCAATGTAATTGGTAACCAGTTAGATTGATCGATCTTTCAACTGAACATGAAATATAACTATATGCAAGAGATAGGTTTATCTGATGGATTGTTATTTCTGTCTTTCATTTATTTGAATAATGAGTATGAGCGTACCTTCTAACTGTATGTTATTGCCATAGTTAGCAATAGAAAGAAAATGGAATGATACAGTGGTATTTGATGCCCTAAATGATATAGTGGTATTGGATGCCCTAAATGATATAGTGGTATTTGTCATTATGATAAAGTGGTATAGCTATTTGTTCCTTAAGCAATATTTATGGACTAACCTAGGTTTTGTAGAAGCATCCCTAAACATATTTTCTATTTTGACTTTTACAGTATGTAGATTTTAAATTCCTTGTTAAATTCATTGATGGTGTCTTACATTGTTAGTTATGAAATTATCCGTTTAACTGATTGCAACCATTAATCTCATTTGCATGAACATAATTGTTTAACTATCTTCCTATGAATATGAAGCAATATTTGTATTTCTTTGATATGTTAGTTGTTAGTTAAGACTTGGAAAAAGTGGATGTTACACCACTTCCTAGTCACTTGTCCCACTTATCTAGTGGGCTCCCTTGACCCCATACATGTTGAGTGGACAAGAAAACAACTTTGTTTTTATGCTCGAAAGTATTCCTATTCAATTCAAGTTGAATTTGTTGGGAGGATGAAGGATATGGTGGGGATGGGCCACTCGAAGTCATGTGTCCCGTTTTCCAAGTGGAATTCTACTTTTCATGAGTGGACTTCTACTTTTTGTGTGGAGTTCCACATTGCTAGGTGGAGTTGCTTTTCAAAAAGCATTATGAATTGTTTAAAGTGGTAAGGCAAATTTGTGTGCTTTGCCAAGTCATTAAAGATGGGGTGAGTGGAGCTTTGCTTTTGAAGTGGAGTTCACTTTTCAGAGCATTCATGAGTTGTTGACAAGATAGGAGTGCTTAATGGAGGGCCTTCATGACAAGGTTGACAAGGCCTAGCATTTTCAGTACTAAATCACCTTTTTCAAGTGCTTTGAGGGGTCCAAAAAGTGGCCTAATTGATCAAATCCGACCAAGGAGTCGTTATCTTAGTAAGGTAGTGGTATGATACTTTTAGATATTTTGATGTAAATGTCTAATTTTGTGAATCTTTTTAAAACCATTTGGAACAATATCCTTAACTCATGCTATGCAATGAAATAAGATCTATGTAACTATTGGATTCCTCTATCCTATCAATAATGAAACTTAAATGAGGTTTCTCATTGAATGGATGCATAGTGAAATTTCTTTACATGATCAATCCTTTCTAGAACATTTTTTTGTATTGATTCTTGAGTCAAATGAACAAATGCAAACAAGACATGTACATTCTCTAAGTATCAATAGAAATGGCTATTTTTTGGAATGAATCTCTTTCATACCCAACTATGGCTATTATGACACATAAATCTTTTTTTCTCAATACATATAAATGCATATTATTAAATCTTACAATTCAATGATCATATCCCCAATTTCTTCATTCCTTTCATGAAACCATTGTTTAGAGTAATGTACATAAAATGAAGATCTTTTTACAACACAACACACAAAAACAACAATAGGAATTTTGTTTCTACAAATACAATACTCCATGACATGAAGGAAGATTTCATCCTTTCAAATACATTGTACAAAGTCATATCCTTTCCTTGTTTCCATCAAAACATGAGAGACACCAAGCTTTTCCTTGGATCCAATGGGCACAAGATCTGCAACAAAATTTTAGAAAAGAACCATGGATGCTCACCTCCCATCCTAGGCTTCTTTGAAGCCACCGATCGAGCTAGGGGAAACAAGGCTCAAACGGAGTTATACTCAAGCTCTCACAATTCATGCAAACACAACATTAGAACACATTTACAATCCCTCCAAGGTTTTGCACAATGATTCATCATTGGAATCATGAAACAATGGGTGAAGGTGGGCTCTCCAAAGAGGAGAATGCCATATCCACAATATCTGCAATAAACACTTTCCATCCTTTTTCGGGGCTTCCACTATCAGCAATTTCCATGCCCTTTTGGGGCTTTCACAATCAATACACTTATACCTCCCATAATACAAAACAAGGTATATGGCTTCAATGGAGCCCATACTCCATGAAATCTCTTTCCTCTCCAAGAGAAGAATTTCTCAACTTCAATGTTCAGCCCAACAAACCCCTTCACCCAAGGCTTCTCTTCCCTCCCTAGGGTGAGTGAAACCTTCACATCCAACAACATTCATAGCAAATCAAGGAAACTCAAGAGAAAGCAATGCAACGAAACACATCACAACAATCTCAACACAATACACATAACTTGATCACACATCTACATGAACAAGAATTCAACAACATTACGCAAGCTTCAATGGAGTCATGGCATGGCACCAATCTTGAATCCAAGGAAATGACAATGAAAGTTGTTGAAGAGCTCCCTTTTCCCTTAGCTTCCAAAAATCTGAAGTGACTCCCATCCTTTTTTCGAATTGCTTGAGAAATGGATTGTTTTTTAGGGTCCCCAAAGTGGTCTAGATATTTTAATGATGAAATTTAGACCCCTAATACTTTATATTATCATGTGCTGGTACCTTATTTCCACTAGATAGACACCTTGGGACCACGTTTTGGTCCACTAAAATCTCTATCAAGTTGGAATTCGAATTTCAAAATGATATTGGCCTCTCCAACACTCTTCTCAAGTGGGATTAGGTTTAGGTTGAGTGCCTTTATGCCCACTACCCTAAATGACACGTCACCCACATAAAACAATACAATTGTCAATTGACACCTTAAGGCACATTACATATCACAATGACATGTGTCTAATTACACATGAATTTTTAAAATCTATTATACACATGCAAGCTCACATTTACGAAATAAACACATAACAACGAGGTTTTGGATCTTCCAAAGATTCACCTTGGCTATACGGTGTTCACATAAGTTTGGACCTTGCTTCCCGATAAGATTCCATGGTTCGATTTCCAACACACTTAACTCGAGCATTAGTAGTCCAATGAAAATCATACAAAAATACATGCATATAGGTGCATGACAAATCTATTGTTTCATAATTCACATCAATTAACATGTTCAATTATCATAATTAATTTTCCTTTTCTACTCATTTTCATATAAAACATTTGAAACATTGAAATATCAACATTTGCATATCAACATTAATCTTTACTTGACATAACCAAATTTACATTCTGAATAACATCATAATCCATTTTCTATCACAGTGATGAAATGCTGAATCCATAACTGTTAAATCATCAAACATGCAATTTAGGTCCTAGTACATATCATAAGTGAACATCATTGAAAATAAATGTCACAACCAAATGATAATATAATTCATTGTCCATCCAGTCAAAATATCAAGTCCTGAGTATCAAAATGTAAATAAAGCATCTATGCTATGATGGGTCAGGGTGAGGCCTCACATCAAGTCTCTATCTGTTGCATTACACCCTACTTCCTTTTCCAATTGGCATGGCAATTAGAAAGAGTAGGGGCCCTTACTTGCCTGCCATTAAGCTAGGTTGTGTACGGGGAGTGGGTTGCCCCAAATATCCTCTTCACAAAAGAGGGGCGATCTTGGACCTCTATCTATTTTACGTTGATTGGTGCACCTCTGTTTTTTACTAATAAATCTAGAATTGTATTTGGACGTAACACCACTGTATCTGCACGTTGCACCAGTTTAGTTGCCGAATTGATGCGTCTGCTCATTTAGAGTGAGGGTAGGGTATAAATAGTAGGGGTAGGGTTGTTCATCTACCCACGCAAAGCCCCCTTGCATAATTGAGAATGTTATCCCATCCCATCGCCGCATATTACGTACAAATGTGCACTCCATTCATGAACATCAGCCATCGATCCGTACCTATACATTACAATGGGTGGGTGAACATTGTTGCTAGTAGTGTAGGCTATGAATGATAGTGTCACATCACCAAACTGAACACAATCAGTTATGCATGGTCTCATCAAATAGGTTAATGATCGGGTGTGGTGGGGGATACTCTTGGTGGGAGACCCATTGTCCTAAATGTGCGTAGCGATATATAACTCGTATAGTAGAGGATGCTTCATATAGATGAAATAATGCATGACAAAATCAACTTCTTAAGCGAGAAATGGTTGGTCGGCCCCTTTGGTTGGGGAGAAATCGCGAAGTGAACTTGCAGGTCTGATGAAAGGATTAGGGGCTGGAGCACTAACCAAATGCTTGATTAGTTTTCTATCCAACCAGCAAAAGATCAAGAAAGGGATCCATTCTAGGCATCAGAGCAAGAAAGGGATCCATTCAGCTTAAGTGTAACTGCATCTTAAGTGTGTTGGTTCTATAGTGCCCTACTATTCTATGGGAAAACTTTTTTCTTTAATATTGGATCATGGCATATCATCTGCAATAATAAATAATATTTTTAGGGAGGGTAGGGGGCCTACAATTATAAAGGGCTAGGCAGCAAGGGGCCCCATAGAATGCTAGGGCCCCCCCAAGCCTTGTTCTTCTGCATTTCTTGTTGCTAGCTTATGAACTAGTAGCTATGGAATTGCTATTGGTGATCATGGGGCAGCAGGTTCTATGCTAGGCACTATATCTCCTTCTGGAACATCTGACTCTTCCACATCTAACACAATAATCATGTAGACTCTCAATCATAGGCATTAGCCACCATGGTGGAATAGGCATTAGTCACCATCGTCCCTAGTTGGTGGCGGCAATTGTAATGGATGGAATCCCACCCAATCACCACACGGGGGAGAAAGAACTACCCACCTATGGGTGAACAATGGGTTCTCCATCTCTGTAGAGCTGCATCTAAAGCTATGGTTGGTTGTAAATGGTGAAACTCTGATGCTTATGAACTCCATGTTGGATTTACCTATGCCTTTGTTAGCGCTGATTCAACTAAAGATGGAACTGCTCAAAGTCTCTGTCTACACTGCTACTGATGAATACTCGGCCGATTACGAACGAAGATTCTTAGTCAATCATTCTTATATGATCCCGTTTTTGATTAGTTGGTTTTTGCCTTTTCTATCCCTAATATATTGTAAATAAAGAAAGTTTTGCCTCTTTTGAAAAGCCCGAAGTGCAATGAGAATGTTGCTTTGAATTAGTATGCCTTACACGAAGATGAAGGAAATCCCAAAGATTGCCAATTCAAATGTATGAAAAGATCTTTAAATCACAATTGTATAGAAAGGCAAAAATTCACCAAATCCTTTCTTCATTCAATCCATTTTCAGTCTTTGATAGTCTTTTGACAAATGGCCATGAATGCAAATTGAAATGCATGAAATTAGCAACCTCCAAGACACTTTCTTCACCAAAAATCAGGTTTATATTTGGTTTTGCGAGCAGCTTGCAATCTTTTATAATAATGATGAATAAGCAGTAAATTTGCTTTGCTTAAGAAAATGCAAGAACAAACAAATCTCCTCTTGGCTATTAACATTGTTTTAGGACCAAATTGGGCTTTTCAAACTGTGTGACAGAACTTTTCCATCTCAGAAAGTTGCATTTCAATAACGTGTTTGGAAGAGTTTTCAAATTTGACATTTATAAGTATTGCGGTTAGGATTAAATAACGCGACTTCAACCTATAATAGCCGAACTACATATAAATGCTTCTTTACACACACTTCCCTTCCCTTTACATAATGGTGAGTTCGTCAAGCATTTCATTTTAAGTTAATAAAATATTTCTTTAATGATCATCTAGAGATCTTTGTTGAGTAACATGGGTCGTTTTCTGCAAATGTACTAACATTGCTATTGTAATTGATGTCTTCCAAAAGCAGATTTGAGGACTCATAAATATGAGAGGAGACATGTCTTATGAAGAGACGTGTCTCTATAGTTAATTATCATTAGTTAATATATTAATAATATAAATAACCATATGTATAATATATATAAGAATATTTATCTAATGATGAATTACCATCAACAATGTATCTTGTGATCAAATCAATTTGACTGTAACTACAAACTTAACACTCCCTGTCAGTTAGGGAGGATTGATATAAAACACATTATGCTCTTGAGTATATGAAGAGCTATAATCTCGGTATGATATTCTTGGAATGATATATTTAAGGATATTAACATAAATCCATCAACTTTGATGTTATCTTTCAATATAATCTGAAGTATGATTCAACAAGAAATATGAATCATATGATATTCATCATACGTATACTCTTTTGGTATGTGCACTGGCATCAAATCCTTGATGCCTACCAAAAGAATATGTTATATCCTAGAAGGATATGAGTTATTTGATTTACGACACTTCGGAACAACAATTTAATATAGTCTATTAGATAACAAGAAATCACAGTGTCATAGTCTCTATCATGATCTTCGACACAAACTTAATGAAGTCTGATCCTGATACGTTTGTTATCAGGACTTCGAACACTTTGGGACAACAACTTAATGAAGTTTGTCATGATAATAGGTCTACCATTTATAAGATCGTCACCTTGCAATGGTTACCTTTTGTTTATATATGTCAATGAAAGATCGTCACCTTTCATTACATATGTGAAATAGTAACTACCATGAACCAAGTCAGAGGGTGGTACAAAAGTTTTCACTTGAATCATAGAGAAAAATGCATTACAAGGAATTTCACTTAGTAGATCTCATTCACAAAGGATTGCACATCAAAATTCTCCCTTTGAATAATGATCCCGAGAAGTCAGGTCTAGTAGTTACTCCCTTAGAGGTTCTCTTCCCCCAAGGATTCTTGTCAGACTCACTTTGAATCTGATATCAATCTTCTGATTTTCTAGTGATAAGTCAATACTTTCTTATGATGCACTCAAGAGTAGGCCATTAAAATCATGTAGTCACACACATGTATTTCTAGACTCCCTCTGAGTATAATCTTCTAAGCTCCTGCATTACCTTCGAAGAAGTGTCATACTCCCTCTTAATGTAGAAGGATACTCATAATTTGAATCATTTAAGGTATTTGCTTTAAGAGCCTCACTTTATCCAACCTAATCACAACTTATTTTAAGCTTCTGCCATAAGCTGCCTAATGTGCCATTCTTCTTTTTTTGCAAGATCAACTTCATATACAAAGGAAAAGATGAAGGCAAATAACTCTTATAGTATGTGTAGAATTACAAATAAGAGAAAGACTCCATTAAGCAAGTAAATATAGTACTTAAGGATAATAAATATTTATCTGCACATGACGCAGTGCAAGGTAGGAGAGTCCCTAAAGGAGATGTCCAAATCCCCAACAAATAACCACACAATGGAAACACAACAATAAGCAAGAAGAATGCAAGATCTGATACCAAAACACAACTCTTTATTCATAAAATAACTGATTACATGCAATATGCTTGGCTGTAAGGCCTTTTGGGTTAGGGCCAAATACAAACAACAATTACAATATCAGTTCTGCAAGATCTCACAAGATCCAACTTACAATCACAATCCCAGCTAGTCCAGATCCACAATTGGATAAGAATACCAAGAAGAATCCACACTTGTACCCTTGGGTACACCAAGCAAGCAATCCTCTGATCCTCAAGCCACAGCTACTAGCCGTTCAAAGTTCACATCCTCTTCTCCAAGACAGATCCTCCTAACAATGCCTAAAGACTCTACAAGACCCCCTACTTATACCCAATTAAGCAACAAGTTGCTCCAGTTCATTACAAACTAATTTAAATCCCTTACATTAAATGTATGTTGAGCCACAAGATGGCTACAACACAAATTAAATACCAAAAGTCAACTCACAGACAACTCGGTACCAACAGGAACCAAGACCAAGCCGAGTGCCAGAGAAGACCAAGCTGAGCATCAAGAAATTCTCAAGCATTGCCGAGCTCCCAGAGCATGCCGAGCTTCGAGACCATGCCGAGCTCTAAGACTATGCTGAGCTCCATAGTGTATGCCGAACACCAGTATTTGCCGAACTCCACAACACTTAACCAAAATACTTCCAACAATGTAGGATTGCAAGCAAGCCCAGGATGCTTCTGCATCAGATACCCTAGGATCAAAAAGATGTTCTTAGTAGCTAGAAGAACATCTTTTGGATTCAACACATAAATCCCAAATTGGTTCTTCACATACATATTCTCCAAGTCTTCAACTTGCACACTCTTTCCCTTGTTCTTCGTTTGCTTCTTCATGTCCATCCTCGATGTGCTACAAGTTTGCTTCCCACTTTGATCTCCAACCTTCTCAGAATCCCTCATCTCAACTCGGCTACCAATACTCAGGTTCCTCCTACCGAGGTCTTCATTCTTCAAAGGAATCACTTCCTGCCACCTTTTTCAATAGTAAACACATTCTTGACACAATCATGCACAACCCTGCAATCATACTGCCAAGGTCTACCAAGCAACACATGACAACTGTTCATGTCCACAATGTCACACAACACTTGATCGTTATACTACCCGATCTGGAAATCAACAAGGCATTGCTCTCTCGCTTCCAAAGCATGCTCACCTTGCAACTAACCAATCCTATAAGGATAAGGATGTCTCACTCTCTTTACACCAAGTTTTTGAACCATCTCCTCAGCAACAAGGTCATCTGTACTACCACCATCCACAATCACCTTGCAAACTTTACCACCAGACTTACAACAAGTCCTGAACAAACTAGTCCTTTGACAAGAATCCAGTGTCCTCTGACCAACCAGTACTCGCTGAGCTAGTAAATTCTCTCCTTGCTCAAGTTGACTATCTTGGACTACAACCTCATTCATAACAGTAGCTGTCGTACCATGCGGACATTCAAAAGATCTATGCCCTTCTTGACCACAATTGAAACAATTACCTCTTAACACACCTCCACCTGTCCTTTTCTGATCAACAAGCTTTGGTTCACATTCTGCACTCAGTTTAGCTTGTGCCGAGTTATATTGCTTCTCCTTCCCTCTAGTATTACCTTGACTTTTCCTTTTCAACTTATCTTCTGCCTTTAGGGCATACTAATAAGCATTCTCAACTGAAGAAATATTCAGCATACCAACCTCATCCTGAATATTGAATCTCAAACCATTAATGTACCAAGCTACCTTCTCCTTTGACAATTCTCTATGACTAGATCGAATAGTCAACTTGTAGAATTCCTCGGTATAATCCTTCGTAGTCATATCTTTTTGGTTCAGATTCTGCAAACTCTTGAACTACTCAAGTTCATAATCAGCAGGAATGAACTCCATCTAGAGATCTTCATTTCACGTCCTCTGTCTCTTTGCAATTCTTTCCACCAAAGAGCAACATGTCCTTTCAGCTTAGTTTGTGCCAACCTCACTTTAAGCGGATCCTCACTATCCTCAAGCTTAAAGTAGTTTTCCAATTCACCAATCCAATCAATTTGGTCTTCAGGAGTTAAAGTATTTGAGAAATTAGAAACCTCCATCTTATGCTTCAACTTCAACTGAGATCCAGGTCTAGCTAACTAACCAACCCTAATTCCAATAGGTCTCTCCACACGATCAATTCTATCCTCACCACTAGTTCTAGTAACTTCAAAGTCTTCAACAACTTCCTCATAGCCATCTTCAGTACCCACATGCCTAGGTACACCACCTAAAGCACTTACAATTTCAGCAATCATGTCACTCTTCATCAATGCAATCTCAGATCTGAATTCTGCTCTGATCTTCTTTGAGATCCTTTCTTCCACAACATCACTAAGATCACCAATTGCCCTAGGGTCCAATCTTCTTTGAGGCATCTTCCAAAATTTTCGCAAACCCTAAGCAATAGATCCACCAATCTAGAAGATCAATCAGCTCCACAAGATCAACCTTCACCAACCCAAGATCTTGGTGCAAACTACCTCAACTTCGACGATCTAATCCACACACTTAGGAACAACCTTTTCTCTGATACCACCTGACACAGTGCAAGGCAGGAGAGTCCCCAAAGGAGATGTTCAAACCCTTAACAAATAACCACACACCGGAAACACAACAACAAGCAAGAAGAATGCAAGATCTGATACCAAAACACAACTCTTTATTCATAAAATAACTAATTACATGCAATATTCTCGGCTGTAAGGCCTTTCGGGTTACAACCAAATACAAATAACAATTACAATATCAGTTCTGCAAGATCCCACAAGATCCAACTTACAATCACAATCCTAGTTAGTCCAGATCCACAATTGGATAAGAATACCAAGAAGAATCTACACTTGTACCCTCGGGTCCACCAAGCAAGCAATCCTCTGATCCTCAAGCTGCAGCTACTAGCCCTTCAAAGTTCGCATCCTCTTCTCCAAGATGGGTCCTCCTAACAATGCTTAAAGACTCTACAAGTCCCCCTACTTATACCCAACTAAGCCACAAGTTGGCCTAGTTTGTTACAAACTAAATTAAATCCCTTACATTAAATATATGTTACTTCACAAGTCAGCTATAACACAAATTAAATATCCCCCTATAAATTAAATACCATAAGTTAGTTCATAGACAACTCGGTACCAAAAGGAACCAAGACCAAGCCAAGTGCCAGAGATAACCAAGCCGAGCATCAACAAACTCTCAAGCATTGCCAAGCTCCCAGAGAATGCTGAGCTCCCAGACGACACCGAGTTCCAAGACCATGCTGAGCTCCATAGTGTATGTCAAACACCAGTACCTTCTGAACTCCACAACACTTAACCAAATACTTCCCACCATGCAGGATTGCAAGCAAGCCTAGGATGCTCCTGCATCAGCACATTTATGTTATTGATACAAGTTGCTCCAATGAAGGTCCATATGCATCAAATAAGATGATGTCCCTCTATAAACATTTGTAATAACAATGGGAATGAAACATTGGTTATTATTCCCCCCCTTAATGTAAAATTCCCACTCCTACATCGTTGAACACTTTCGGATATGATAAACTTCTTTCTTTCCTTTTAATATATATTAGAGCTTCAGTCTATTTTCACTCTCAACCATGAAGCTCACTCTTTAATTAGTTTGATCATAGTAATATAATGCTCACAATTACTCACTTTGTACATATGTTGATAGAACTATTATACAACTTATTCTAATCCTCCCATCCTTCCTATTTGAATGTATTTTATATTGCTATTATACATCTCAATCGAAAGCTGGCATCCCTTCACATCTATATTAAATGACAACCATTCTTCTTGAAAGAAGCATTTCTCTCTATTCACTTTAAATGCGTGGTCCTATGTCTTTTCACTTTTATCAGTTATCCTTGAATCTTTATGTGGAACATCCATAACTTATATGTGAGCTTCGATGCCTATTCACCCTAACTATTTATCTCCCACTTCACTTATACTTGGATGTTCAAATTATATATAGGTGTCACTAGGTGTGCAAAATATCTACCAGTGGTTTGTGATGGAGCCCTAATTTTCGCAAAAAAATGGTCTCCGTTGGAGGAATAATGTTGGAGATTCATGATGGAAATATAATCATTGAAACTACCATTATCACAATCTTAATGAAGTAAAGAAGAAGATAGAAGATTTGCAAACCCTTGCTTGTCTCTGCCACGACAGTACCAGTACATTTTTAAACAGTACATAAAAGAGAAAAATTTAAAGATGGAGAGTGATGAGCCTAAATTTTATAACAGCATCTCATATCTTTTTACTGATCAGCTAGATCCTGGTAGAGCCTTTAGTGCTTTTTTTCCATTCCTACTTTTGTTAATGCTTTGCTGCAGCAGGAAGCATTATTCATATCCACAAGAGCATCCAAACAATAGAACACATGATGACCAACATATCTGATGGGAGTCAAAGATGTGAATAAAATATCGATTCAAAGTATTGGAAATTTCTTATACAGCAGCAATGCTAACATCAAATCTGCAGACACAATGTTAAGACATGTCTTCACTCTCACCGTAAAATTCAAAACACGAGGCTTGGTATGAACACACCCAACAATTTGTTCATGGAGTGAAGTCACAGTAAAATAAGAACCACTGGGATTAAAATAGAAATGTTGAACAACTGAAGCCTCAAGTATTATGACAGATTAAAAAACTGGGAACCATCAATAATCTGGTCTATCGATGGTATAGTCAAATATAAATTTCAGTCCATGATAAAACCATCTCAGCGATGGAAGCATACCTCAATTGAGCATCTGAGATAAAGAATGAATTGTGGTGGTCACACTCTCATATTAGCAGCGACTGAAGTTTTGGTACATATGTTCAGAAATAGAATAGAAGATTTAATATAAAGATTAGACATGGAGATCAAACAGCATTGGAATGGAATATAATATGAATATAAAAATCAAGCACTAAGTCACTGTGACTTTCCAAGTCAGCATGAGGAGACAAAACAAAGATATTCGTCTTATATGGCATCATTGGGTATCCAGTCACAACGGTGGACTCAAAATAATTACTGCAAAACACATATCGACAAAGAATTTGCTTCAGCACCAAACAATCAAGTTACACAATGATACATAAGCATCAGACTACATGATAAATTGGAAAGGTGAGATATTAGACAGGAGAAGACACTGAGAATCAGAGGCGTCACAATAAAGAATAATAACATATTCCATAGCAAGTAGTCGTACAAAAAATTGACTTCATAACACATAGATGATGTTGGAATCCAATATATGCCTTCATCCTTACTATTAACGTCCAAACACATAAGGGACATGAACACATGAAATTTGAATATCGTATGTATTTGATACAATGATATTATGATGAACAAATACAGGCTCGGAGTCTACATCTGAACAATAATCAACAGCAGAAAGTCTGGATACCCACGACATAATCGAAACAGGTATGAAGCAACTGGGTCATAAAATAATATATATGGAAAGAAAGATGATCGAATATAATCAGTCTAAATATACAGTTTGACAAATCATGGTTTGATACAAAACCTGATGAAGACTGGAAGAGCTGGCATGAAAGCATTAAAAATACTCTCAGATTAATTATTAGAACTGGATTTTTGCACTGTCCTTTAACACATTATGTATATACTTTCTAATATAAGGAGACGATCAAGGGGATCTCTATTTTATTTACTACATTCTCTTGTTCAATGTAATGACTCGGGGCTGACGATCTCCGTAGTTCGCTGACTGTATATTGTTTATTACTAAAAAAATATTTGATGCTGTGATTACCAGGTATGAATTCAAATTTTCTTCAATCTAAATGTTTCTTTCCAAATATGTATACAAATCTGAGTTGCTCTGGCACAAACTGTAGACGATATTTGTTTGTGTTCCTTCATTATTTTATCCTATCTATTTGCAGTTTGGCTCTGATACCATGTTGAGTAACATGGATCGTTTTCTGCAATTGTACTGACATTGCCATTGTAATTGATGTCTTCCAAATATAGATTTGAAGACTCATAAATATGAGAGGAGGAGAAATGTCTCATGAAGAGACATGTCTCTATAGTTAATCATCATTAGTTAATATATTAATAATATAAATAACCATACGTATAATATATAAGAATATTTATCTAATGATGATTTACCATCAACAATGTATCTCATGATCAAATCAATTTGACTGCAACTACAAACTTAACAATCTTAAGTTTGTTTAGGAAAGTTTCCTATTTTGTCTTTTGTTAATGTTTGTTTCTTTTAGAATCAACATCTTTGTAAATTTATATAAGGAATTTTGGTTCCTTTGTTTAATACAATATCATCGATTTATCATAAAATTATATAAAAGTGGGTCGATGGGATTTCATAAAATTTGGTGAATTTTGTAAGAAAAATTCAAGCCTCTTCTAATCTATAACTTTTTCCAGAAATTTGTTATTCAATTTTTAAAATAGAAATCATTCAAGGTATTTTATGAAAATTCTGTGGTTTGCGTTAAGGATTTTTGTTGAAAATCGTAAGCTTGGTAAAAGGTTTTGATCACGTAATTTCCCGATTTTAGAAAGGGTCTATGTTTTTCCAAGTCTACATGTACATGCATTCATTTTGTGAGTGTCATGTGCTTGCATGTGTTGTTTTACCATGCGAAGTCAAATGTTTTGTCACGAGAAGGTTTCTCCGATGGGTTTTTATTATTATTTCTCTTAAAATATTTCTAATAGGTTTTCCTAATTTTTCTTTATAAAAAAATTATGTTTCCAATAATTTTTTTCTAAAAAACATCTTAAGAATGCCTAACTTAGAGAACGGATTCACAAAAAATTGCATAGGGTTGTCCAATTTTGCGAATACAAAATAGAGGACAATAGATGGAAAATTGTTTTCTCTTAGGGTAGTCATGAATAGATTGATGGCTTTATAAAGCCAATGTCATAATAATAAATATGGCTTGAATATTTATATCAATATTTAGTATTGCAAATGTGATTAATTATTTTGCTCCTTGAGGGCCTAGGGTAGAGGATTGACCAACTTTGGAATCCTTACTAGGTACACCCCCTAATATGGATGGCAAGGCTCACATGAGGCCAAGCCGAATGGCATCCATTCTTGGGCCTAGATATGGTTATGGATTCTTTACTAGATATGCCCCCGCATGTTTTAAACGTGTAATAGTTAAAATATTACACAGAGTGGCAAAGTTTCATTTATAATTCTTATACTAATTGTTTGCACATCATCCTATAACTAATTTCTAAGGACTATATGTGTTTGTGCTAACCCCTACTGTCGTTGCGGCCATCCCCAAACTTAGGCCCTTGGTTTCCTCACCCCCCATTCTTGAGATTACATATAACTATGAGCTTAATCAATGGTTAAAACAATGAAACATATAAAATAATGATAATTTTTTTTTAATCTAAATCAGAAATTAAAGTCAACAAATTAAAATACTGTATTACTTGGAGATGCATCTTTGTCCCCTTGAGACGCATCTTGGAGATCAAGATGCATCTTTGGTACTAGAGACCTTACCAAAGATGTTTTTGGTTGCAAGAGAAGAGAATGTGTTGTCTCCATGAATAAAATAAAAAGGCCTGAAAAGTTAAATGCATTGGGAGGTTGAAAATAAACATGCGAGCCAAAAGAACCACAAGTATTTTCCATTTGGCTGCAGTTCGATGCAAAACTCAAAAGATATTCATCTTTTCTATTTTCTTGCTATTGTTCTTTTAATTTTCCTTATGTAGACTTTGCAATGTACATTATGGGGATGAATTCTACTAGATCCTTGGGATTGAAATTTTTGTTTTGAGTAGATTTGTATTCATATTCTCGTATATATAATTGTTGGTGTGATTAAAATTTACTAGTTACACTTTACGTAAGTTTATTTAGGATAATGCATTTTCATATGAGGGTTTCCTCAGGGTTTATTTAGGATAACTAGTAATTAAAATTTACTAGTTACACTTTACGTAAGTTTATTTAGGATAATGCATTTGACTATGGGATGGCTAGGAGAGGTCCCTAGGACATCCTTGTTTCCATGATAGGTCAAATAGGCCCAGGGATACATCCTTGAGTAAGCTAGGTGAAAAATGTGGTAGAAGAGAGGAATGTAAGAAACAAAATTTACAAATAGACGTGTCTTGTGTCTATGTGAAAACACAAACAATTTGTGACTAATTCCACCTAGAAGAGTATGATGCCATGTTGCTCAACCTTGAGTGCATGTTTGTGAAGAATATAGGGCTGAAGAATCTGTAATCCAAAAAGGGGTTATGATCACTAAGACAATTTTTTTATAATATGTTTTTCAAATACATGGAAGAGATCATCAACGTAAGTTCAAGAGACCATCAACATAAGTTCAAGAGACCATTACCGATAATGGTATGAAAGACTAGTATGATAACTGTAGGTCTATTTTTTACAACAACAGAGGGGGAGGTACTTACAACACAAATGCAATGCAAGTCTTTACAAGAGTATTTCACCAGCGTTCAAATAGCAAATTGTCTGGCAATGTTTCAACAACTATGTAGTTGCAAACTCTCATTTCAAATTATACCTC
Organism: Cupressus sempervirens; assembly: GCA_028749045.1. Taxonomy (NCBI): domain Eukaryota; kingdom Viridiplantae; phylum Streptophyta; class Pinopsida; order Cupressales; family Cupressaceae; genus Cupressus; species Cupressus sempervirens. The sequence continues at coordinate 914,452,580 of CM053789.1, read as the reverse complement.
AAATACCAATTTATAGACTATTTGCAACCTCGAATCCACTATAGTTTTACAAAACCATGAGCAAACTCCCTTAAGAGTTATGGCACTCAACTTCCAATTTCTAACAACTCCTACAGGAATTTGTCATTTAGGCTAATAACATTTTCCCTTACTCTATTACAACTCATGACTAACCCATCCAACCCACCAACATTGACAAGCAACTATGTATGCATACCTAATTCGGTAACAAACTCAGTTGCATCAAGTTCTCAAATAAGTGGATGTATTTCCTTGTCCCTGAATTTTTGAGCTATTTTTAAGTACAACATGCAGATAGCTAACCCTATAGAAAATTTATAACATATAGAACAATATCAAAAATTCATATGAAAACATGGATAAAGCATCATATATACATTATAGAACCATAATATATAACATCAGCGTTGAAGAGTTCACATGAGTATATCTTGTGTCACAATTTTGTGGGTATGTTGTCTATTTTCTTGCATGTGGATTTCAATTACATATTTATTTCAGATCTGTTATGGCTTATGTGGAAATGGTTATATTCTTTGTTGCAAGTTTCCTTACATATATGTTAGGTTTTGGATCGGGAGGTTGTTCTTCCACAAGAGTTTTCTTCACATTTTTTTCTCTAGTTTCTATAATTTTTTAGGGTCAGCTTCAAAGCTATTTGTACACCATCAAGATTAGCATAGGAAGTACTTTCTACACTTAGCTTCCTTACAGGTGATATCAAACCCTAATCAACTTTGATTTTAATTCTTGCATAGAGGGGTTTTTAGCTTAGCTTGTGTAGCTAAGATAAGATAAGATAAATATATTAATGTCCAATGAGAGACCACAATGTGGGTCTATGGGACTAGAAGCTTACAACCAATACGATAGCACTAGACGGAACACCAAGCGGTGCCGATAAAAGAACACCAAACGGTATTCACGAAAAAACAAGAACGAAGTCAAGCAATAGACGAAGAAGAGAGAGAGAGAGAAAGGATATGTGTGTGGCGAAGCTGTATAGATTGTGCACATCAAATAGCCTTAGAGGCCGACCTCAACTCCTAACCTGTAGGAAAAGTGTCTCGAATCACCATCTTGAGGTTTCTGATCACTGCCCACTTACCCTCCTACTAGGCAGCCATAACAAGAATCCGAGCCTTCTTAAGTTTTGTCACTTGTGATCTAGTAAGATCCTCATCAAGATAAATCTTGGCAGAGAGCAAAAAGCTTCCTCTTTGCCCTAAGAACCTGAAGGCGGTCAGCAAGTGAGAGGAACCGGATAAAGAGGGTGCTATCATGCCCAACCCAAGCACAGTCTAGTGTGATGCTAGTGATATCCAATTGGTCCTTAAGGAAAGAGTAACTCGCCGCAAGAGGCTCTGTAGAAGAATGTAGTCATCTTTACTGTTGGAAATAAAGATGAGAAGCACACGAGAGATGATTGAGGTGGAAAATCTTTTGGGCATGACTTTTAATTCATGGAAATTAATAATTGAAGATTTATTAATTGATTGTGATTTATGGGGTTCTACTGATGCAAATTTTGAAAGAGTTACAGATGCCACAAAGATGTGTATGATGTGATGGATCTGAAAGCAAAAGAAGTAATTAGATTGTGTCATACAAATTCAGTTCTTATTAATTTCCATGAAGAATCCACAACAATATATTCTTGAGGAAGAAGCTCTCTTCCTTGAGGATGGAAGGTGGACAAATTGCACACCACATAGAAGCATCTAATATTTTGGTAGCTTAATTAAGCTTTCTGGGCATGAAGATGGATGAGGAAAGATGTCAAGTTTTGCTGTGTTCTTTTGCTAGTCTCATGAGATAATTTGGTCATGGCCATTGGGGCCACATAGTCACTTCGAAGGTAGAGGATGTTGGTTCTTTGTTTTTTCAAGAAGTGGGGAGATAGATCTCTTTGAGTGATTGAGGAAGATAAGAGTTACAAATAATGACAAGCAATGTGATAGATCTATCAAATTTCAGGAGAATCCAAAGCTATTTGTTGGAATTGTGGCACACTTGCTCACTTCTATAAGGGATACAAAGAAAAGAAAAAGAATGAAGTTGATTCTAGTTTTGAATTTGAGAAGGAATATGGTGATGTGGTCATTGCAACTTTGGCCAATCATGTAGGTGAAAATTCATGGTTGATTAACTCAACTGTATCTTTTCATATGACCTTGTATATACATTGGTTTGATAAGTATGAATCATTGTAGAATTTAGAGAAAATTGCCCATTGATAGGATTGTGGGATTTGAGGTTATCTTGGGTATCTTGGATGAAAAGGTAATATATTTTTTGTGAACAAAGTAATGGATGTAGGTGTCCAAATTGTGTTTTTTGAAGTATGTCTTAATATGATGAGAGGCGCTATGGTAATTACTAGAGGTGGTAAGTTGGGAACCTTGTTTTAGCTTGATTTGTGTACAATTGAGTGTTAAAATACTTCTACAAAGGTCATGTTTGTAGCAGTGCTCCATGGGTATGCATCCTCACAAAATCCCTGCATTTCTAAGATTGGGACATTTCTAAGATTCGGGGACTCGGGGGAAACATTCCCTAACTGGATATCACCACCATGATTGACCTTAAGATGTATTTAGACACCACCCTCAAAGAGAAGATGTTTTTGGGAAGTCTTTTGTTTGGGACAAACTTGGGGACTGCAACGATGTCCAAGAGAATCTTAGAAGACTCCCATTAATCATTGGGACTTCTTGCTACACCCTATGGCAGGAAATTGTACATATTCAAATAAAAGAATTTTTTTTGGAGTGGTGTGATGCAAACACTAATAGTAATGTTTGATGGCCCACCCAAACAAGCACTCACTAAAAGTTTAAAGTTATCTAAGACCTTTTTGAAGTTACCTCTAGGCTTCAAAACCAGTAAGAACCTTGTGTTACAAAAAACAAATTGATAAAATTGTAAAAATTACATGCAACATGAGGTTTGTGTGGTTTTATTTGGACCTACCATTGAGAGTTCTATAAAATCAACCTTGATATAGGTATTCAACCTTGGTAGTTTGCCTTCCCCAATTCTTGTCTCCTTGAGTACCTCTTTGATAAAGCCTTTGGTCAGTGACTCCTCAAAGCCAAACATGGCTTTGAGTTGTTGTCTTTACTTCCTTCCTTTTGGAGGATTTGTTTTTCTGACGTTTTATATCACAAGTATGGGTGCTGATAAACTGTCAATCCAAAACGCTTCATGCCAAGCCAACCTTGCAGACACCAAATAGAACAAGCAACTCTAAATATTAGCTGTCAAGCATTGCTTTAATTGTCTTCATCCATATGACAATTAAAGCTCTTTTTTTCCAGAAGCTCTTCAACTGAGTCTGATGGACTGTGAAAACTTGATGTCTATTAATGTGAAATATTTATAAATATAGCGAATTTTCAAGTCAGAGAAGTTTGTTTGTATTAAATTATTAATCTGATACTGAAATGAAATGTTAGTGGGGAAATTTGAGATATTTCAGTCTCTAAACGCCTTTATTTATTTAGTGCTGATACTGAAGTGAAATGTTAGTTGGGAATGTTGAGACATTTCAGTCTCTAAATGCCTTTATTATTGGACTAACCGCCAGCCTTTCCCTTCGGGATTCATGACATGGCTTAACTGCCTCTTGTGTTCTATAAGTCTAGTGGTTGAATTGGGTATTTACAGGTCGATCTTTTGGTGCAATGGCAATTCTAACTTGTAACATTTATTTATTTAGTGCTGGTTCTGACATAAATCCTAAATAATAATACCAAATACTTGAACAGAGAAAAAATTCAACATGAATATCAAAATTGAAAAATATCATAGAGATGATTACAATGAGTGGCATGATATCAAAATAAGTACAAAATCATGTACATTACATTCATAAATATGCATATGTATAGTGTGTGTGTGTGTGGAGCAGTGAGATTTATAGTAGCTAGTAAACACCTTTTTCTATCACAAGTGCTGCAGCTGCAACTTTTTCTTGCAAAATCTCCCAACGGCAAGATGGTGGCGGGAAGGCAATGGTGGGGGACTTGGGAACATCAAGTCTCTGATGTGGGGACATTCCCCACCAAGTGCGTTGGAGGTTGTGTGGGAGGGGACAAGTCCCTGTTTACACTAATCACATACCTCTGTTTTTCTAGCAATTTGTTTTTCACTTAACCCATTACTTGGGATTTGATTGATAATATTTAATAAATATAATTTTTTGTATTTTCAATATTAGGTTTTTAATCTTATTTCAACTTCAAAAATTTGGTTTTAACTCTTTTTTAAAAACTGTTAATTTCTTAATCCCCAAGTCAACGTGGCTATCAAACTTTGTCTCCAATTTGTAGCAATTTGTTTTTCATTTAACCCATTACATGGGATTTGATTGGTAATATTTAATAAATATAATTTCTTCTTTTTCAATATTGGGTTTTAATTCTTATTTCAACTTCAAAATTTTGGTTTTAATTTTTTTTAATAATTGTTAATTTCTGAATCCCCAAGTCAACATGGCTATCAAACTTTGTCTCCAAGTTTCTTTTTATTTGAACTAACCTAACAATCTTGATGGTTTTTGTCATTTGTTTCTCATCTTGACAATTCATATTGAGCATTATCTTTGTTTCTCATTTTAACAATTCATATTAAACATGATCTGAAATGTTGATAAAAAAAAAACTCCTCAACTAAATCTGATAGACTGAAAAGTCGATGACTATTAACGTATCATATTTATAAATTTAGTAAATTTTGAAGACAGAGAATCTTATTTGTATTGATCTTATACCGAAATTAAATGTTGGGGGAATGTTGAGATATTTCAGCCTTTATTTATTTACTGCTGATTCTGGCATACGTTCTAAATAAACGAATGAACTTTATAATTATTCTCTGGGTACTCTCACACCCTTTTATTATAGTCGAATTGCTCTTCCGATTATTGTTAGCAGCAGTACAGATTTTGTCAAATCTCATTAATTCAAACTTTCATATTGTCTTGTGAAGTGACTATTATACGAAACTAACTATTTTACACTTGAAAAAATGCAGACGCCAGATGAAGCTCATGAACAAAGGGGAAACAACACTCAAAATAATTCTTCGCTTGATATTTCTGAAAAACAAGAAATTGAGCAATGTGAGAACAGGCCAGTGAAGGAAAGGGATTCTCCATCCCCTATTGGCAGTTATGAGGATATTTCAAACATTGATGAAATAAACAAGAATTATAAACATGTGGAAGATTCGAAAGTGGTCGAAGAAGCTTCCCCAAGTAAAGAAAACGCCAGCAATGAACCAATTGCGAAACCTTCCAAGTCACTTTTTTCATATCAGGCAGGGTCAACAAAACCAAAATCACTTTTTGGTTACCAATTGTAAATTTTACTTTGGTATAATTTATCCATTTCTTTTGTTATTGGAATTCATGCACCCATTCATTGGTGTAATCCGTTATAAATAGCTGCCTTTTAGGGCATTCTGATAAAAAGGAAGGGCTTCTTCCGTTACTTCTTCCTAGAAATTCCAATGCAGTTTTAATCCCTATCTAATTTATGGGTTTCATTTTATTGCTTGAGCCAGCATTTCTTAGTCTTCTCAAGAAATAAGCGCAACTTTATTACACTCTACATGAATTGTAATATCAGTGAATTGTAGTGAACTCAATGAAAATAACCTGATGACCCTATTGAAGTTCTAAATTATGGTTGCTTCAGATTTTATTGAGAATTGAGTGTCACTGGACACACAATTTGAAGCACTAAGCTGAAATAAACAATTCAGCAGTCTGTTTAAATGCCGTGATAATAAATCATAATTTGTTGCTGTGTTTAGAAGTTCTCAACTTTTCTGCCAGTTTGTGCGTGAACAGGTATGCAGGGGCATTTGGGCTTCTTGAAGGCCAAATAAAAGAACTGTTAAAAATAATGACTGCTTTACAAATTATTCTATTGACCGACTCTTGTATCTTTTCGTATTTCTCGTCGGAAGGTTTGATAAGGAATTAGGGACAGCAACCCAAAACCAGTGACACTTGTGCAAGTATGGTTATATTCTTATGTAGACTTGCAAAACGGACAAGTTGGAGTGTAACCTATTAAACTGGGAAACATTTAACACTTAAATTGTTTGCTTTGATCTAACCATCTGATTGAAAGTCGAATGTTTCGGTCTTATTTTTTCTATCTAAATAATTAAACATTGAGTCTCATGTCCCATCAAATGTATTCCCCTCGATATCTGAAGAAAATTATTTTGGAGGGACATCCATATTGCTGAAGACCGTGGTGAGAACAAACTTTGATCTATGATTACTTTAGCTTCATTAACAATTTTTTATGATGAATTTTTGAAGCTGATATTGATTATCAGTTTGAAAGCAACGGCATGAGCATAAGTTTTTAAATTTGCATAGAGCAGAATTATCTAGAGAGGGTGATTGAGAGTTCAATTACGAGAGTTTGAGCTGTGGAGTTGATGAGGACGCTAACACGGATTTACTTTAAATTCCATTTTTAATGAGGTAGATGTTACAAATTATACATACATCATGATTTATGATTTGCATAACAGATTGAATTGTCGTGTTGAAACAAAGTTGAGTTTGGGAATGTATCTGAATTGATTTTCCATTTGGTTCAATTATTTTGTAGGAATAACATACTTTGGAAAAATAATAATTTGAAACTAGAAGGGAACTTTCAAATAATCATTAACACATTAAGATTGGGTTCTATGTCTAATTAGAATTTAAACTCTAGACTAGAAAGAGCGATGGATTGCTTCCATACTTGAACGTTACTAAATTCAACCACACTTATTGTGAAGGCAATTAAGATGTAGATTACCTTGCCAATTTAGATGCTGATGGTAATTCTGTTCTTCTAAGCCAATTTAGGTGTGGATGGTAATTCTATTATTCTATGCCAATAATGTTCTTAACTAATCCTTGGATTGAGCTAGGTTATACTTTTAGTGCATATTTTGATATATTTTATTCCTTTAAACACCTTTTTTTCTACCTTTGAACTTCGCCAATTTTATATATTGTGTTTAATGTTTAGCTTTATTTTATTAGGTGTTGCTCTCTTTTACATTGTGTAATTTTTTATGTTTTACCCGCATTCTTTTGTTTTCCCTATCTCTCCATCATTTCTTGATGCATTTTACCTCTTTTTCACTATAGTCTACATGGTTATTGGTATAATTATCTATTTATTTAGATTTTATGCTTTTCAACTTATTTTCATTTTCTCATCATTTTCTTATGTCGCTTTGTGTTTCCTCTCGAACCTCCTACAAGCTCTTTGACTATTTATTGTCCTCTTTGGTTGGTTATGTCTATATGTCTGGTTTTATGATAGGTTTTTGTTACAAGTTAAGATTGTCATTGTACCAAAAGACCGAGTTGTCAATGCCTAATAGAACCACTAGACTTATAGACTAGAGGAGGTAGTTAAGTCATGTTAAGAATCTCGAAGAGAAACAGTAGCAATTAATTCAACGATTCCCTAGTGTTACATGAAGAGATTCAAACATGTGACCGAGCTTTGATACCACCTTTTACAAGCTAGGGCTATTATTGCACCAAAAATTCGACCTATCAATGTCTAATACAATCACCAAACTTATCAAACATAGAAAGCAATTAAGCCATGTTACAAATTCTGAAATGGAATGTTCAACAGATTTTCTACAAGCTAGTCATTATTTTATTTTCATGCGCCATCATGGAAACTAACACTTCGGTATTTCATACGAGTGAATATAGGCCTATGGCATTTAGGGGTAACATTAAACCTAAAAGATGGAACTGTATCCTTAACGTCAAAGACGAAATGGCTAGGAAAGCTATGGAAATGGCCTCGGGTGAATAGTCACTTAGAGTACAGATTTACCTAAAGGACTAATGGTGATATCATTGGGATTCTCATAGTTGTTTGCTTTGGGTCAAGATCTCTAGGATCTATATTATTGTGCTCTTCTGCATGGTCTTTGCGAAAGAACAGTTAAGTGGACTAAAATATATCATCTCCATAATCATAGGTTTGAATTTCCCTACACTGAAGTCTACATGGAAGCCCTTATTGATAGCTTAGAAATAGCCAGCCGTGTGGCTAGACAACCCATTCTTATTATTCAGGTTGTCATAACCTTCGAAGCTATCTGACTTGAAATGGAAAGCAACATCCGCTTTTAATTAAGGTAGCTTCGTATTATCAGAAAGGATGACACAAAATGACTACTCAAATATCTTCAAGATGATGGTTATGATGCTCCCCCGCCCTCCTTTGAGTAAAATGATTTAGATCATGTCTGATTCATCTTGCCCACCCTGGTTAGAAATAGATAGAAGAAAAATAAGTTAGTGATCCAGTTAGCCTCTAAAGGTAATATTGCTCGGGTTGGAGTTGATTCTACTGATGATTTAGGTGCAGATCTCATTGTCATCTATTGTATTTAGCGCTTAACCTTTCATCTCTTTTAGGTTGGATAGTAGGTGCCCTATTTTCATTTTTCAGGGGTTTTGTGTGAGGTTGTTTTTTTTGTTTTGTATAATGGTTGTTAGTCTCTCAAATAGTATTGATCTTTGTTTTGATTATCCAACTTTGTATAATCACAACATTCGGGAAGATAACTTCAATATAATATATTCCTTATTTCAGCTTATATGCAAATTCTCTTCATCGAAATTCAGTGGTTGGGGTTGTTTGCTCCCTCATATTTCAAGCTCATATCCGTGATGTACACCTTCATATAAATATGTGCAAGCATTGGATTTAAGGTCAATTCTGGGCAGCCCCTATATGCCTAATAGAGCTTAGTGCTTATACATAATATATTTTGTATTACATGAATAACAAATGAGGATTTTCTTTTTTATTCTTTTTCACAAGAATTCTTGAACCTACACGCGCGCACACACACAAACAAAGTTTTAAATATAAAATTTATGAAGAAATGTGTTCAATATTAGTTGGTTTGGTTAATAAATTCAATTCTTATGTCAATGGTAGTCTTTGTGAGACCTACTACTCTCTCTATATTTTTTCTCAAATTTATTCTTGAATAATGATTCTAACAAATATGCTCATTACTAGTATTCAATTATCTTGTCATCCATGAGAGTAGCGTTAATTTATTTTGGGTTTTGCCATTTTAGATTAATATATCGACTGGAACACTACATATACAAATATGTGTAACTTGTCGACATGCAAATTGAAATTTGGTTAATAGACAATTGTTTTCTCAAAGGTTATTTTTACCGATAACATATGAACACGGGGAATTCACATTTGTATAACAAAATATCATATATCTTGATTCCCTTTCAAGCACTTAGATTATTATTTGTAGGTTAGGTATCAGTTTATCCTCCTAAAATGTTTAAACATGCAACAACACTATTGCATTTTTAAAGATCTGGACATTTTCCATATGTCAAGATAAATCTCACACCTCTTCCTTAACTTTTCTGCGTTTTAGATATCTAAAAGAATTCAATATGTAGGTGATAGTACTTAATCTCCATAAATCTCACACCTCTTCCTTAACTTTATTAATTTTGATTATTAAATATCTTAACTAAAGTTTACAAATTTTTAATTTTGGGTGGTACGTCTATGCAATACGATTTTATATTCATCGGTTGGCTAACACCTGATCTTAGTCAAAAGAAAAGAATGTGGGTAGGATGCGTTGAAATTAGCAAACATGAAAGAATATTGTCAGTTTTCCACTTTTGTCCCACAAAAAACCATATCATTAAGTTTTTAATTTTTTTATATTAAGGAATGTGTTCAATATTAGTTGTTTTGGTTAATAAATTCAATTCTTATGCTGATGGTAGTCTTTGTGTGACATGCTTCTCTCTCTCTCTCTCTCTCTCTCTCTATTTTTTTTTTCTCAAATTTATTCTTGAATAATGATTCCAACAAATACACTCATTACTAGTATTCAATTATCTTGTCATCCATGAGAGTAGAGTTAATTTATTTTGGGTTTTTCCATTTTGGATTAATATATCGACCACAAGGCTAAATATGCAAATCTATATAACTCATTGACATGCAAATTGAAATTTGATTAATAGACAATTGTTTCCTAAAAGATTATTTTTATTGATAACATATGAACATGAAGAATTCACATTTGTACAACAAAATATCATATAGCTTGATTACTTTTCAAGCACTTAGATTATTATTCATAGGCTAGGTATTAGTTTATCCTCCTAAAATGTTTAAACATACAACAACACTATTGCATTTTTAAAGATCTTGACATTTTCCATAAATCAAGATAAATCTCACACCTCTTCCTTAACTTTTCTGATTTTTAGATATTTAAAAGAATTATGTAGGTGATAGTACTTTATCTCCATGTTCTGAAAAATGGATAAGCTTTACTAGAACACATTTGAACTTTATTAATTTTGATTATTAAGTATCTTAAATAAAGTTTACAATTATTTAATTTTGGTTGGTACATCTATGCAATACAATTTTATATTCATCGGTTGGCTAGCACCTGATCTTAGTCAAAAGACAAGAATATGGGTAGGATGCATTGAAATTAGTGAACAAGAAAGAATATTGTCAGTTTTCCATTTTTGTCCCAAAAGAAATTATATAATAAAGTTCTAAATATAAATTTTATTAAAGAATGTGTACAATATTAGTTGGTTTGTTAATAAATTCAATTCTTATGTCAATGGTAGTCTTTCTGAGAACTACTCTCTCTATATTTTTTTTCTCAAATTTATTCTTGAATAATGATTCCAACAAATATGCTCATTACTAAGTATTCAATTATCTTTTCATCCATGAGAGTAGTGTTAATTTATTTTGGGTTTTTCCATTTCAGATTAATATATCGATCAGAAGACTGTATATACAAATGTGTATAACTCATTGACATGCAAATTGAAATTTGGTTAATAGAAAATTGTTTCCTCAAAGATTATTTTTGCCGATAACATATGAACACGGGGAATTCACATTTGTATAACAAAATATCATATAGCTTGATTTCCTTTCAAGCACTTAGACTATTACTCTTAGGTTAGGTTTCGTAGGTTAGGTATCAATTTATCCTCCTAAAATGTTTAAACATGCAACAACACTATTTACATTTTTAAAGATCTTGAAATTTTCCATATGTCAAGATAAATCTCACACCTCTTCCTTAACTTTTTTGATTTTTAGATATTTAAAAGAATTTAGTATGTAGGTGATAGAACTTAATCTCATGTTCTCAAAAATGGATAAGCTTTACTAGAACACATTTTAACTTTATTAATTTTGATTATTAAATATCTTAACTAAAGTTTGAAATTATTTAATTTTGGTTGGTACATCTATGCAATACAATTTTATATTCATTGGTTGACTAACACCTGATCTTAGTCAAAAGACAAGAATGTGGGTAGGATGCATTGAAATTAGCAAACAAGAAATTGTCCCAAAAAAACTATATCATAAAGTTTTACATATAAATTTGATTAAGGAATGTGTTCAATATTAGTTGGTTTGGTTAATAAGTTTAATTCTTATGTTGATGGTAGTCTTTATGAGACTTACTACTCTCTCTGTATTTTTTTCCCCAAATTTATTCTAAAATAATGATTTCAACAAATATGCTCATTACTAGTATTCAATTGTCTTGTCATCCATGAGAGTAGAGTTAATTTATTTTGGGTTTTGCCATTTCAGGTTAATATATCGACTGAAAGACTACATATACAAATCTGTATAACTCATCGACATGCAAATTGAATTTTGATTAAAAGACAATTGTTTCCTCAAAGATTATTTTTAGGGATAACATATGAACATGAAGAATTCACATTTGTATAATAAAATATCATATAGCTTGATTCCCTTTCAAGCACTTAGATTATTATTCGTAGGTTAGGTATCAATTTATCCTCCTAAAATGTTTAAACATGCAACAACACTATTGCATTTCTACAGATCTTGACATTTTCCATATGTCAAGATAAATATCACACCTCTTCCTTAACTTTTCTGATTCTTAGATATTTAAAAGAATTCAATATATAGGTGATATTACTTAATCTCCCTAATCTAAAAAATGGATAAGCTTTACTAGAACACATTTGAACTTTATTAATTTTGATTATTAAATATCTTAACTAAATTTTATAATTATTTAATTTTGGTTGGTACATTATGCGATACAATTTTATATTCATTGGTTGGTTAACACTTGAACTTAGTCAAAAGACAAGAATGTGGGTAGGATGCATTGAAATTAGCAAACAAGAAGGAATATTGTCAAATTGTCTCTACAATTCCCTATCAACAAAATGTAAAGTTGCTCCTTATTTTAAAGATTAGTCATAATATAGAAATTATAGCTAGGATGATTAGTTTTTCTTAAAAATGTTATCTGTGCCAAAAAGGTAGGGAAAATTATATACATAAAAATTAAATGGAAAATGAAAACTTGCATATGTAAATAAGACTTTGATTATTATCAACAGATCATTTATCCAGGGTGGAGTAAAAAACATGTAATATGAGTTTCATGTTTAAGTCTCAGGCTAGACCAAAGCTTTTCTTTACTCTATTATTTCTGATAGGTGTCCACACTAAATAGAGTTAAAATAATTGCTAAAAAAAATCAATGTCTTGTCACCTAATGGGATACCATGAAACTCTAAAAAACTAAATAATTAATGAAATTGCCCAAATAGATATAGTTTATAAAAGCTTTTTGTAGAAAAGAAAAAGTAAAACCGCAAAAAGTTAAGTCTATAGACAACTATAAACAATCCTACTAAGACAATTGAAAAATAGAACCTAAATGACCATTAACTAAGATTCTAGAATACTAAGCTTAAAATAGAAAAACCCTAAGATAATAAATTTAGTCTAATAAGTACAACACAAATATATGTGATGTGACATTAATTTATAATTTTTTTTCAACATTGTCATGCTCATTTTGAGAGGCATGACAATAAGCATACAATCATTGATTTATATAAGGTGTTGTATGTGACTACAATGGTGATGATAATCATATGAAAATCAAACATTACTACAGTGTAATGTTAAAAGAACAATTTTACTATTTTGGTTACAACAACATACAATCACAAAGTCAACAATTTCCCAAAAGAATACATAGTTATGATTTAATCAAGAAGTAACAATATGAATCAATCACTTGGTGGAATGACAGTAATGGTGATCACTTAACCATCTTGGTTTCTAATTCTTCCAGTGATGACTCTTCATGGGCTAGCAATGACTCCTCCCACAATAATACTCTAGTTGTTGGTTTGACCCTCATAGGACCTATGGATCCACCTCCACCTCTTGATATTGGTGCAACCCCCTTTGGTCGCATGAACCTTCTTCAACAATTGCTCTAGTCTTTAGCTAATAATGTATAGTTGTATCAACACTCTATATTTTGTGTTGACAAACTCACAAAGATGATTCACTTGCTTTCCCTTGTAGTGGGGATTATGATAATACTATTGTGTGAATGATTTCTCATTAGCATAAAAGAGATCCTTCTTTAATAACCCATTTCCTTTCCTATATTATTGGTGAGTTATCTATGCACTCTTGATGTGGGTTGCTAGTTATTTTGCTACTGTGTTGTTAATGGTTTGTTATTGACCTTGTTGTAAATGATCCTTTTTATTCATCATTATAAAGTTCAACACTCTTGTTTTGTTATTTTTTAACATAAAAAACAATATGAAGTAGAATGTATAAAAAAAAGTCTTTCAAAAGTATTCTTTAAATTTGCATGTAATTTCTTGAATCATTGCAAAACTATTTAAATGGTTTCATTCAAAAAAGAAGACCTAGAAAATAGGAGATTTGCTAGAGCTTTAAGAATGAAGTTCAATTAGGCAACCAAAAAATTAGTAGTGCTTGAAAAAGACGTTCAACTTGAAGAGCCAATTTTTTTGAACATTGGGAGCATTCAATCTCACAAACCAAACATGCAAGTTGAAATATGTAGGCAACTTAGAGGCACTAACCCAAAATCAAATAATCAATTAGCTTTCTTTTCAAGATATAATGTATTTAATAAAAGTTAAAATTAAAATGTTGTAACCAAATTTTACTAGAACATAATAAGAAAGCAATGATTAATGATTTAGTTGAGACCAATTCAACATATAAGTGAGCATAAAATAATCATAAAATTAAAACAAAAAGACATTGAATCAAAGATATTTTAAACAAGTCAAAACAACACATTTATTCATCAAATGTAAAAAAAATAGAAGGAAATACTACATGAATAAATGATCAAAACAATAGACAATCCCAATTATTAAACAAATAGTGAAATTCGATAGATCAAAATAATCGGCCTCACTCTTCTATATGGTAATGGCATGAGATGAGAAAATATTAGATTAAATGTGGGAGAGAAAAAAATAAATAATTTTACATATTATAATCGCAATTTATAATTTTATTTAAATCAAATTTTAACACTAATGAATAAAATCCCATCACACTCAAACATAAGTATGGGGCAGATGAATTATTTCATTAGAATCTTTGTTAAGGCACCTTTTGTTCCACCTTTCCATGGGAATTCAATAAATTATGGGGAAATCTTAGGAATTTGTTAATAGAATTATTGGTTTGATATTATTTATGTTCTACAATATGAAATATTGTTTTGTTCAGGGAAGGGAAAAAATACCTCTTTTTTCAATAATGGCTACTTCGTACATAATGAACTAAGACAACACTATATGGAAAAACCCATTCTTTTATTCATTAGTTACATTTTTAAAGTGAGTTTATGCAATAATATATTTCATAATTCTTATTAAATACATTTTGAACAAGAGCTTTGGGAGAACTTCAGTTTGTGCCTTGAGCAGGTGCTAAAAGAAAGGTGAGATAGGTGACAATAACCATTTATCATATATTCTATGATATTTTCTCAATTCAATTTGTATTAGTGTTACCGAATCCAATGATTCATATGCAAAAATCAAGCATGAAAAGATGGTTTTATGTAACATTAAATTAGAAGTTAAAACAAAAAACATAGGACAAGACAAACATTGTTTTTGTTCCTAGTGTCTTCTTTCCACATAACATAATTTGGAGTTCAGGCATCGATAATTGAGAAGAAGAAAGAGATGACAATATATATAAGTGTTTATGGACAAGAAGAAAATGATGCTTGATCATGAAAAATGTAATGAAGAAAACCATGGAGAAAGTCAAGAACAATCATGAAGAAACTACTAAGAAACACGAAGAATAAGATGGAGATGACCATCATGGAACATCAAATAAAACTAATTTCAGTTTTAGAGAACAAATAGCTTAGGAAAAATTGTGTAACTAATTTTCTTGGTAATTTGTTTTCATTTGTCAAGACTAGAAGATATAAGCATAACAATCTATTTCTATGATTGGAGAGGCTATAAATATTATCATATTTGTTGTTCGAATGTAGTGAAGTAGACCAAAATTTTGCTTTAGACAATTTAAGAAGATATTTTGTTGTCTTATGGGATTGATTGTCATTAAGAGGACTAAGGTAATGTATTTTGCTAGTATATTTGACATATATATGCTTGAATTTGTATGCTTCTTCACTTGTAATTGTAATGATAACAAATGTTTTTTTATCACATTTCAAGGTGAAATAGAAAAAGAGGGAAACTATTGTTGAGTAACATGGATCATTTTTTTCTGCAAATGTACTAACATTTCCAATGTGATTGATGATTTCCAAATATAGATTTGAAGACTCGTAAATATGAGATGAGGAGACATGTCTCTATAGTTAAGCATCATTAGTTAATAGATTAATTATATAAATAACTAAATTATTATATATAATATAATATATGTAATTATATATATAGTTTTATTTTATTACATATATTATATTATAATATCTATAAGAATATTTATCTAATGATGATTTACCATCAACAATGTATCTTTTGATCAATCTGACTACAACTACAAACTTAACACTCCTTCTTAGTTAGGGAGGATTGATATAGAACACATTATGCTCTTAAGTGTATGAAGAGATATCATCTCAATATGATATTCTGGAATGACATATTTAAGGATATGAACATAAATACATCAACTTAGATGTTATCTTTTAATATAATCTAAAGTATGATTCGACAAGAAATATTAATCATATTATATTCATCATATGTATATTCTTTTGGTATGTGCATTGCTATCAAATCCTTGATGCCTACCAAAAGAATATGTTATATCCTAGAAGGACATGAGTTATTTGGTTTCCAACACAATAATTTAATATAGTATGTTAGATAACAAGAAACCACAATGTCATGGTCTCTATCATGAGAAGTGCCATGATCTTTGGGACTTTGGGACAACAATAGTTAGAGTGGGGTTGTCGTTGCACCAAAAGATCGATCTATCAATGCCCAATACAACACTCAACTTATAATACATAGGAGGCAGTTAAGCCCTTGTCACAAATCCCTAAGGGAGCACTGAACAAATTTCCAACAATCTCCCCCTTAGCGTTACCCAAGGGTTTGAGGATTCAAACCTATGACCAAGCTTTGATACCACTTGTTAGAGTGGGGTTGCTGTTGCACCAAAAGATCGATCTATCAATGCCCGATACAACCATTCAACCTATAGTACACAAGAGGTGGTTAAGCCCTTGTCACGAATCTTGAGGGGAGCGCTGAACAAATTTCCAACAACTTAATGAAGTTTTTCATGATAATAGGTCTACCATTTATAAGATTGTCATCTTACAATGGTTATCTTCTGTTTATATATGTCAATGAAAGATCGTCACCTTTCATTACATATCACATGACCACCATGAACCAAGTCAGAGGGTGGTATAACAGCTTTCACCTTAATTTTCTCTCATAGAGAAGAATGCAGTACAAGGAATTTACTTAGAACTTCTCCTCATGGAGAATATATCATTCACAAAGAATTGCACCTAAAAAATTATCCTTTTGAACAATGATCCTAGGAAATCAGGTCCTATAGTTACTCCCTTTAAGACTCTCTTCACCCAAGGATGCATCTCGAACTCCCTTTGAATATGATATTAATCTTTCAACCTTCAGGTGACAAGTCGGCCCATCAAATCATGCATTGCTACACATGTATTTTTAGACTCTCTCTAAATATCAATCTTCTGAGCTGCTACATCACCTTTAAAGAAGTGTTAGACTCCCTCTCAATGAGAGAATACTCATTATCTCAATCATCAGGGATATTCACTTCAAGAGTCTCATTTTATCCAACCTAATGAATTTTGGATCAAAGCTTCTTTGTGTCTACACAATGTTTAGTGGCATGTGTAAAGTAGCAACCTTCTTTTCCTGCATAAACATTCCAGACAAAAAGGAAAAGATCAAGGCAATTAGCTAGTATGTATAGAAACACAAATAGATATTTGTAACACTCAAATGTATGAAATACTTATCTACACATAAATATTATTGATACAAATTGCTCTAGTGAGGACCCATATGCAAAAAATCAAAAAATTGTCTCCATATAAGCAAATGGGAATGAAACATTGGTTATTATTCCCCCTCAAAATGTAGAATTCCCACTCTTATATCCTTATTTGTGTAGAGAAGTTTTTTCTAATTATTTGTTTTCCCTCATTGAACAATCAAACCGACTCTCTTCATATAACTTATAAGAAGAGAGATAATTTTCCTAGTGATGATAGGCTCTATGCCTCTTTGTACTTACCTTTATTATATCTACTATTTATGATATTATTATCCAGTAGAAATTTGTGCCAATTTAATCATTCATGTTGGCTCTAGTATTTCTATACTTTTAATTACATCCAAAAACACTATGAGGTGTTCAAGACATTTCAGATTAAGAAGTATGTAAAATGTGCACCTATCATTCAAGATTGATAATAAAAATCACACTAGTATATTTGCCTTTTATTTTTGACCAAAGGTCATTTTGGCTTATGATTTTTTTTTTTGTACAAGTCCCAAAAAGGTTGAAATTTTGACCTTTGTAATGTATAATGTCAAAATTTCAACCAACACAAGATACAAACAATTTTTTTTGATTCTCATTTCATTTCATTCTAATGGCTACATGTGAGTGAGAGAAAGGGTTAAGCGCAATAGTATAGGTATGTAAACAAATCAGATTGACCTGGTGATTTCATGCATTTAGGTTGATTATATTGGACATGAACATTTGTTAACCCAACAAATGCAGGCACAAGTCATAATAATGGCTGGAGAGTTGTATGGAGTGCCATTTGTTAACCCAAATCCAAATCATTGGAGTTGAATATTGGTTGGAAAGTTGTGGAGTGTCATTTTGTATAATTCTCTATCAATCAAATCGACGACAGTATCGTATGGTGGAGGTACTTGAGCTTTCCTCAATATTCTTCGTAATTAATTTAAATACTCACTAGACTCATGGATTATTCTCTATATGCATTTGATTATTCTCTTTAGCCTTGCAGGAATACTCTCTTCCCTAGTACTGGTATATAATATATATCTAAGAAAACTTGTAGAAGCAACAACATTGCCAACCGTTTCTAGTTCTTTGCATCTTCAATTTTTAAGGCATTTATGGATGACTCACATCTTTGTCAATAACAATGCCTTCAACCAACTCTGTATCCTCTGGCCTTCCACCAAATTTTCCTTCAAATTTAACCAAATCCAAGTTAACATCTTTTCTTTCCAAATCTACAATAAAAAGAACTACTTTGATAGTAATATCTACTAACATGTGTTTGCATCTGTTAACACTGCATCAAAGGAAAAAAAAAAAATTCAATACCAAGAATTTGACACTTATAAGAATCAGTTGTTAACATAGTTGCAGGTAGGATAGAACTTATTCCTTGTGAAATGAACATACAAAATGATAAGACATCAGTATCTCCAAATGTCAAAATAAGTATATCAAAATCATAATCACATCCAACATATAGTTAATGTTTCTCCAAATTTTGATAATTTTTTTTTTGTAAACAACATGTGTGCAATTAAAATGTTTACGATTGATTTTTGTACCGATTTTTTCCCTTCATATAACACTTCACTATGTTATTGCACACTGCTATAGAAATGGGAGATACCCTAACACAATTATGATAGGAATAACTATCCTATTATTAAGATTAAGGAAAGAAGACACATGAGTAGCATTCTGCCAAATACTGGTTCATTGTTTAACTAGCATAGGCATACCCAAATTTACTTTCATTAAAATCACACATCATATATGATATTAGAACTATAAAAAAAATAGATGCATAAGTATGGAATAATGCATGAAGTCTACATTAGTGGAGTCTTGTTGAATATTCATTTCCATCGTTAGAAAATCTTAAGTCAGACTCTTATCACAATCCATTTCAAGCTTTATCTAGTTTGTATACAATGTATCTCATATGATTGTGGAAAGTGTTCAACTCAAATGGTGGTTTGACATCATTTGTAATTAGGGTTATCCTTCTACCAAGCCTAGGCATGTACCTAGGTGTAGAATTTCTCTTTAGCTTAGTCTTGTGGATGTTGTATTTTTTATTTCCTCCTCCAAATTGATATCAATATAGGGTGCACTACTTATTTCAAAAGCTTCCATGAAACTCACTCTATCAATCTTCACCAGGTTGGATTTGTCTCTTTTCCTTATCACTTCTCTAGAAGGCAGTTATATTTTGTTAGGTCCCTAACTAGGTCCACATCCATGAATAAATTAATCATAATCAATTTCTCCAAGTTTATTTGCCAAGGGTTGCACATTGGTACTTCCCTCACTCCATTATTTAAGAAATACATGAACAATAAAATACCACTAAAAAAATCTATATTGGTGGCATGTGTCCTTCAATGTGTGATCATTTCTAGAGACATTGTTAGAAGTCTTTGATAGAAGCTACACAAATTCTTCAGAAAAAAATTCCAAACTTGGATCTAGTGCTAACACTTGGATCCACCATTGTTAAATTTTCAACAGCTTCTACAAAATGCACAACCAGAAGAACTACTCTACAAATTAATCAATTTGAAGAACCCTTTACTATCAACACATAAATCTAATCTCAAGGTTGGATATGCAAATGGTGAAAGTAACTTTGCAATCAACCAACTTTACAAAATTTCCCATTTCATGCAACAACATATATCTTTTAGGCTCTTGGGAAAATCCTTTATCAATATTAGGGTTATGGAGTGAATATGTGAGAGGGAAATCTCAAAAAACAAGGAATACATTTAAATATTACCTAAATCAACACGGTGAGATCATATAGTCACTGGCATACTTCACTCTTAAAATATACACAGTTTTTTTTTTCTAACCAATGAGCAATGAGATCTTGACAATAAACCAATGATGCTAGGTACACCTTTAATATTAACATTAGTTGTAGAATTCATTCAACTATATATAAAGATAAAGAACCATCACATCTATGAGGTAAGGGAGAAAGTACCAAAATTACAGTCAAATACAAGTACCCAATTTGATTTCATCATAACAAAAAAATGATTAACTTATTCAAAAACCACACCATATCCTTCTACCCCTCTTCATTACAATGGATTCCATAATATATGCCATAGAAAATGACTTTTCAACTTCATAAAGACTCCTATCCAAGCATACAATCTTGATGACCCTTCACATTCCAAAATTGTCATTTTGCAAGAAAATGTTGTCAGCAACATTTTTGACAACTTTGCAATATTTTACAACTTTTTCCATTTTTGACATTTTATGCTACCATATGCCTACTTGGCACCTCAAATAGGTCCAAAAGATTACAATGAGAATTTTTACATTACATTTTAATCCATCTACGACCTTGTATGGTATTTTATACCTTTAGAGTGAAAGGCCAATAGAGTGAAAGTAGAGCAACTAGGTGTGGGTTGAGATGGTAGGTGTTAAGAGTAAAGGACAATGTTAGCAAATTGTTCCAAGTAGTCATTGATAGAGAAATCCCTAGGTTAATTCATGGGATTAAATGTGTCTAGGGGATTCCATGTGCTTAGAAGATAAAAATTATCCATTGGATGGCAACAGTGGATTGCAATTTCAATAATAATGATTTTGTGTGATCTGATGAACAGATCTAGACTAATTGCAGTATTGAATTCTTAAATAAAATAAAATTAGCAGAAGTCTTAATACATTTATACATAAATGAAATTAAGCATCAAAAACTCAAAAGCTTGAGGTGAAATAAACAGAATTGAGAGAGAAGAAGATAGAAAGTGCAAACAAAGTTTGATTTCGGAGTTCATCACAAACATGACTACGTCTCCAGGTCGGCTCCAATAGAGTACGAATGATCCGATTAATCTCCAAAAATCAATTACAATTATGCACCAAGACCATTTCTTCTAGCACTTCGACAACATAACAATTCTTCGAAGTACAAAAATGGCTCTAAAAATCTCCTAAAAAAAAATTCTCCCTATTCCTTTGGAAAACTTCACCAAGAGCAATTTCTCTCCAAGTCTCCCTTATTTTTCCCATTTCTCCAAATGACATCCTACCCCTCTTTTTATACAAAATAATTTGCCTAAATTGGCTCAAAACCAATTAATCCATAACTAGGCATTTTAACCATAGACACCTTCGAATAACCCCTTTGCCATTTTTATATTTTGGCATTACATTCATTTTTGGGGTTTAGTTATTAATAAAATAACAAATAAATCTATTTTAAGGGGGCTTGGTTGTTTGATATAGGCTAAATAAAACATCAGCCACACATGTATCAAGTTGCATCAATGGTGTATTGGCACTGAACTATTTTAGGGCCAACCGGGTCGAGGGTTCAACCCCCACCGATGGCCATGTTAAGTGTCTTTGGTGGCATTTATAAGTTAAATACTGACTTTACTATAAATAAATTAATAATTTTGTGTGGCGTAGTGGCAAAGAAGGAAAGTGGTAAATGGGAGGTTGAAGGTTCAAACCTCCTCAATAAATTTTTAAACCACCAAATTCAAGCTTGAGGTGCCATGTGGCACTATTTTATTTGCTCATATTTTTGACATGCATCATCACTTGAGCTGCTGATATCATGATGACATCATCACTATTACAGTTTGCCTCCAAATTTCAAACGGCCATAACTTTCACATATGAAGTCCGTTTTTGACGAAACGAATGCTGTTGGAAAGCTCTCATCAGACTCTTCATTTTGAAATCCATTGTCAACCACTTTCGAGATGGTTTGATTTTACCCCTTATCTAGCCCTCTGGTCTACCTATTGTCTAGAACTTTGACCGAGCGTAACTTGCATGAACGGAATCCTTTTTGCTCCGTTCAAGTTGCGTTAGAATTAGGACACTGAGATCTTTTTGATGGTGCAAAAATATGAAGATTTGAAGACACTTCAATTTTCACTAAAAAATCCATCGGATCATTGTGTGCAAAAATATCTAGAGTAGTCATTCTAAGGGATACATGCAGTCACATGGTTGATCATGGAGTCTTAAAGAGGAGTAGAGCTTAAGAGACTACATAAACACTAGAACAAATCACTATAAGGAGTTTTTTGAAACTAGATGTACAAATGTATAAGCTTTGGAAATTGTGGAGAAGGCATATTCAGAAATAAAGGGGAAATGAAGATGATTTGGGAAGGAATTTGCAAGTTGGTTGGCCTGATCTTGTGAGCATGATTTTTGTGTGTATTTGTAAATCTTGTATAATCTTGTAATATTTTATTTTATATAAGATACTACTAATATTTTTATGATTACATTTTATATATTTATAGCCCAAGTATTTTCTTGTGAAGAAAGACAATGTCTACCAATATGAACACATAACAAAATAACGAGACAATTGCTAGATTGTGCTCTCATTTTTGAAGAAAAGGTGATAAATGTAATTTTCCTTGCAAAAAGTGTAAGGGCTTAAAGAATCAAATAATTCTAATCATCACAACTCAAAGTCATTGTAGGCAATATGGTCGCATTGAAGAGGGGCACGATTTTTGTCAATTGGTTTCCAATTAGAGGAACATGGAGGTATGAATATCCAAGCTGAGGATAATGCTCCCATAGAAGAATATGATCATGTGGCAAAGAACACAATTGAAGATGATGGTATTGGCGTAGTTGATAATGTGCTAGAGGAAATGATTGAAGAAGATGGTATTGGCTCAACTGATCAAGATGATGGTACTAGTGCATCTAATAATGATGATGAAGATGGTCTTGATATACCTATACTTGAGAAGGCATACAAGCCCCTCTACCAAGGCTCCCAAAAAACTCTTCTCTTAGCTATAGTGTTGTTGGTGAACTTGAAGGTTATGACTGGTTTATCTAATGTAGCAATGTTACGTATGCTAAGGTATGTCATTTCTGTCATCTTCAATGTTGGCATACCATTATTATTCATTATATTAACAAATTATAATTTTTGTAGATTGATAGGTGAGTTTTTTTTTACCACCATAAAAAATTCTTCCTCTTTTGTACTAAGAATTATCTACTATTATGAATCAAATTGGAATGAAGTATCCATCACTACATGCATGTCCCAATGATCACATTCTATATCATAAACAACATGAATTTAGAATAGAATGACATGATTGTCATATTAGTAGATATTGATTAGATCAAATAACAAAAAAAGTGCCTCATAACATTTTTTGCTGTATTTGCATTATTCCACATCTTGAATGATTAGTCAAGTGCACTAGCTTGGAAAAATTTATAGATTACCATGCACACAATAGAAGTCAAGATGACATTATGCAAATTCCTGCAAATGGTTCTAAATTTAAGGACATAGAAGATAGGTGACCAATATTTTAAGGAGAACCTTGTAATTTGAAGCTTTCATTGGAAACATACGATGTTAATCTATTTGGAGATATGAGATTTGTTTACTTAGTGTGGCCTATTTTTGTTATTAACAATAACATTCCTCCTTGGATGTCCAAAAAGAGGGAGCACATAATGTTGTCAATAATTGTACCAAGTATTTTTTTTATTTAATAGTTATCTAAATTAATTTATAAACATTACATCAAGATGGTTATAATAATTATGTAATGTTTCTATTCATTCAACTAGGTAAGTACCAAGTTAAAGATATGAACGTGTATATTGAGCCCCTTATTCATGAGTTGTTGAAGTTATGGAATGGGGTCACTATATATGACATCTCTAGGCCGATAGGACAAAAATAATTTTACTTCCATGTAATGCTTGTATGGACAATACATGATGCCCCTGGGCTAATTCATTTTTGTGGTCTGATTTATTGTTAAGGTCACATATTTTTGGTATGCTATAATGCTTACACATTATTATTGTATGTTTAAGTTGCACATGATAATTTTACAAGATCTTTTAGGTTTGTAGACAAAGGGGAAATTTGCATGTCTAGTTTATGGTGTGATGCTGAAATCTCATCATTCAAGAATCTTACGAAAGTAGGTGTTCGATGAGTTTAGGCACTTTCTTGACAATAATCATAAGTATTGAATTACTGAAATTTTTTTTTTAATGGGAAATAAGAGACAACATCAAGGCCACGAAGATGATACCTCGTCTATGGAAGTTGGAATACAATAGACTAAATTGTTGAGGTAATGTCATTCCATTTGATTATTTTTGTTTGAAATTTATATTTTGATATTGTCTTTTGTTTAGTAATGATATAATTGATGCTCATAAATTTTGTCAAGGCATTAATGACAAACTTCCTAGAGGAATAAAAAGATATTCTACTCAATTTAGTAGGTTGTCATACTACAAGGATCTCCCAATCATGCATTTGTTTGATGCTATACATATTAGAAAGAATGTGACAGAGACACTATGTAAAATATTGGATGGAAGGCATGACAAAGAAAAAATTGTCAAAATTTGTAATGACATTATTCATGAATCCAATCATGCACTGGATTTTTTGTATTGAATCAAATAGAAATGGAGACTATATAAATATGAGTGCTCTTCCTTGGTTATTAATAGAGCAACAAAGTGATGCATTAAAAGGAGTCATAATTTTTTTTTTCCCCTATAGGATATACTGCAAATATAAGCAGTCTTATATCAAAGAAAGGTGATGTTAGGCCAGGGTTGAAAACACATGATTGGCATACCTTCATCAAGGTAAGTCATGTTGTCTATTTACAATATATTTGTAAAATTGCATGTACTTTTTATTGTATTATTTTATAATATATTGAAAAGATAATTTTTTAATTATTGCAGTACATCCAACCTCTATCTCTCACACACTAGTTTGACAATAGTGTTAAACTAATTATATATGATCTTAGAAAACACATGAGGTTAGAAGTGTTATTTCTTAGATTTTTTGCACATATGTTATATTTATGACCTGCTTTACTTTTTATGTAATTTATTATTGTTATTTTTTTAATAAAATTTTGTTTATATGTTCTTGTGTGTTGAATCTCTTTTAGGTGGTTATCATGTAAAGAAATTGATAAAAAAAGATATAATATATTGGAAGAGAAAAATTCTCCAACTTATGTGTGAAATGTAAAAGTGTCTACCTTCAACTTTTTTCAATGCTCAAGAATATTATTTCATACATCAAGTTGAGGAGATTGAATTGTGTGGGTTTGTACAAACTAGGTCAATTAGGATAGTTGAGAGACACTTAAAATTTACGAAAGGCTTGGTTTGACAAAGAGCACATCCTAAGGGTTCTATGGTGGAGAGATATAAGGTATACTAGATCATAGTGTACATTAGTAAATTTTTTTTCAAGTTTGTAGCAAATATCCATGTAGATCGCATTTGGGATTCCAACTCTATTAACAAATTCAAAGGGGAGTACTTGATGAAAAAAGGTAGATTGAGGAAAGTGAGAGTTAATTATATGATGTTATTGTAGTTTATTAATTCTTATAAATCTTCAATATAAGTTATTTCTAAGTGGTCTATTTGTGTTCTTTACAGTTGGTCATGAGTGGGATGCACTACATTTGTATATTGCAAAAAATCTTGATTGGATGATGGTATGGATTCAAAATTTTTCAGAAAATAGTCGCTCATTAACATGGGGTGGTGTTGCATCATTAATTAAAGAAGCTCATCGTAATGGAGATTCTGATGTTATGCCAATGGTACTTAAATTAGCATATGGTTTAAGAGGTAGAAAGGTATGTATAAGAATACTGATCATGAACCATAAGTTTAATATCAACTCACAGATTGATGCAAATAATCTTGACATGTTTGAATTATTTCAAATCAAACACCACAAAGCTATGTACTACCATGATGGTAAATTTCACATAAAAACATTAGATGAAATGAAGAAAACTTATGATTCTAGGATAAGTGCAGTCTTCGAGGTCACTAATATTTCATCTAGAAATGACATACATCCTCAACAATTTAAAAATTGATACTATGACATTTTGGATGATATACTTGAGTGCGACTTTAACTCATTCAAATTAGTTATATTTTTCATCAAATGGTATAGGCTACAACTGAATCAAAATGATCCTGATAGGATTGTTATTGAACATGATAGTGGATTTATAATGATTAATACAAGGTCATTTTAGCCAGTTGGAGATGAGCCCTATGTTCTTCCAAGCCAATGTAAGCAAGTGTTTTACTTGGCGTTCCACATAAACCGGGTTGCTCATTTATCATTAGACATTATCCAAGAGGAAGGCCGAGAAGTATAATGTGATGGAAGAAGAAAATATTGAAAAATCATAAGATGAAGTAAATGATGATCATGGATGATTGTTACAAAATGATGATGATGATTTTGGTGATGTTGATGATGATGGTGATGATGATGATGATGATGATGATGATGATGATGATGATCATGCTGATGAAGATGGTGATGATCAAGGTGATTATGGTCATGATGATGATGATGATGATAATGGTGATGAAGATGGTGATGAAGATGGTGGTGGTGTTGGTCGTGATGATGATGATGAAGAAGGGGACAAGTACAATGATGGTGATGATGATGATGATAGTCACAATGATGACATGGATGAAGAGGATGATCAATGACATGATCAGTGAAATGTATGTCGAAGTATGATCAATGCCATGTATGAGGTATTGATTTATTCAAATAAATTTGTATGACTTGTATGTTTTTATAATTAAATTATTATGTGTTGAACTCTAATGTCATGAAGTATATACAATGATTTTGCATACCTACCACACATAAAGTAGAGGTAAGGAATTAGAAAAAATACGATGATTTCAATGAATGCATTATGTAATTTGTAGCATGCATATCATTTAATTTTTGGCTAACTTAAGATAAATGATTTACATATGCAGGCTTTAACACCTTTGACCAGGATCATGCACAATGACATGGATTGGCAGGTATAAGTCAATAAACTCTATAGATATAATTTATTATTTGTGGTAGACTCATTACCATACAAATATATCTTTAGTCCTACTATGTCTCTCGTTTGATGAATTGAAAGTATCACCAAATAAGTATTTGTCTGATTTGTCTTCCTCAAGTGACGAAAGTGTCAGAATAGAAGACAAAAGTGATACATCTAGTAAGTCTAAAATAGAGAGATCAACTAGAGGTCAAAAGATTAGAAGAAAATTAAAAAAAAATCAATAAATGAATGCAATTTCTTTCTTAGAGGGGATCATATTTTTATGATAATGAGACCAAAGGTGACACAAAGGTTCCCTTAAGGTACACACATCTTCAGAAAGAATGGGTACCTAAGGAACTACCTCTAGTTAACATTGATTTTTTTGTTAATGAAGGATATATCACATAGCTCCAATCTTCATTACATGGTTTGGACTTATTTTCCATGAATGACATAAAGGTCAAATATGATAAATTTGTTGAATTGATGGAGTATGTAAGACCTTGTTATAATTACAATAATTGGATACAAATTGTGCAATAAAAAAAAGTATGCATAGGTATGCATTGTCAGCAAATTATATACCATGCAAAGAAAATGATCAAAGTAAAAGGCTCACTATGTATATTGATGGAAGGCAAAAAGTAACAGGGAATATTTCAGGTTTTATAAATAGTTCTCGACCTATGTCAATTAATAGGTGGCTGAATTGTATATTTGAGCCATGCGAGAGAAATTGTGTTTCTATATGTGCGATAAAATCAATAAGTGCAAGGGAAGAGCTTATGATAGATTACAAATTAAATTGTGTTGATACAAAAAAATTCACTATTATGGGATTGGTAAGTATAACATATTTTAAACCAATTTCCTCCAATTAATATTGACTCTAATATACAATGTATTATTTTATTAATTATTATTTTTTGGTAAGTCTTACTTTCATTTCATTGTTGATTGCTGAGAATTACTAATCTTTTTCATAGGCTGACATGGATCCACTAGAAGGCACATCCGAGGATGTTCCTCACACACCTTTAACAAAGGTGAACCTTAATTAGTGTAATTGTACAAATTATATAGAAACAAATGTCATATTATTATGTTCTTTTATTTATGGCTTTGGAGTTATTTTGATAGAATTTTATTGATATTGATGTCACAACTTGATACTTATTGACATGGAAAAGCAAAAATGACAGGAGATCAAATGTGATCTAAAATTGAGGTGACATTTTTAGATGACATCACATGTAGCACTAACCCCGATTTCATGGCTACTAAGCTATTAGCACATTTTCCATCCAAATGTTCCTAATGCTTGGCTCAATTTTTTATATGACACTACATATTCTAAAAAATAAATTATTTTATAAACTTGTAAAAGCAGTTGGAAAATACAAAAACAAGATTTCTAATTGTCATAATTAAGCTCATAGGCATATCACTGAAGTCTGTGAAGGACCCCAAAAAAGAAAAACTAACAAAAGAAAATGAAAAGAAATATGGCTACTGGCATGGATCTTAACAAATGATAAGATCAAGGATAACATAATTTTTTTTAATGTATGCAAGGCATAATATGAGTAGCTTTTCCCTAAAATCACTCTTCAGATTCTTGGTTGAAAACTGTTAGAGTAATAAAATATTATCTTATTAACTCTATTCTACTTAAGCTAAAATTTAGGCATAAAATAATCAATTCATTTAATAATTATTATCATGCAACCTAGGTTAGTTACCTTTTAGGTTTTTGATCTCCTTTTATAAGGATTGATCTCTCTTGTAATTATTGATTCACTTTTGATTAATAGCAATTTATCTTTTTGCTCATAAAAAATGTCTCCTTTATGGATCTATGAATTCCAACCTCCATAGCTTTTGCTTCTCTCTTTCGATGATAAGTATTTGCATGTATGTGATTCTTGAGATTTGTAGGGTTGATATTTTATCAACTTCAACATGATATTAGAGATTTAGATCTTCATGTCCCTGTTCTATTCTTGAGAGTTTGGCTCAATTTTCATACATGTGTTTTCTCTTTCAGAGGGTTTCAATTTTTACAAGTGTTTTTTGTATTGGATTTGGGGGGGTGGGTGGGGGTGTTGGCTATATTTCATAGCACTTTGAGCCCAAATGGACATCATCATTGAGCTAATATCACTTAGAAACCCCTATTTTCATATAAAACATGTGTAGCTTGGACAACATTGACTTTTGAGTAAAAGAAAATTACACCTAGGTCGTATTGACCTGGGTATAAAAAAGAAAGCAGTGATATATTTTTTATTAAAAAATATATGTCAATTTATTTTTTGATTTTTTTATCAAAATATTTTCAAGGTGGAATGCTTTTTATTGAAGGTGGAGACTTTTTTCAACAAGGAAGAAGGCATTTTTTGTGAGAGTGCATTCTTGGGAGAGGATACCTTTTTTGGGTGCCTACACATGAATGCACCTTTTGTACTTTCTTGTACTAGCTCATTTCTTGGATGACATGACTTGAAGTCAACTTCCACCTCCGTCCCACTGTACAAAAATGCTTGGAGGACTTTTAAAAGTTTTGGCAGGATTTTAAACAAAAAAAACATGAGGACCATCAGGCAACATTTTTTTGGAAATCACAAACACCTTTGAGGATATAATCTTTGTCCTTGTGGGGTTGTGCATAGTCTCCATTCCTAGCTCCCCATCACCTTGCATCAATAATTTGATGGGAGTTGGAGTTTTTTGTGACTCTTGTGTTGAGTGTTCTTTTTTTCCCTTTGGACCTGTGATCTCAACCACATCATCATCCACTTTTCTGTTGGGAAGGACATATTTTTTTTTTGGGCATGCAACATTGGAGCCTTGGGTGTCTCTTTATACTCACACATGAGAAAGTATGCACTTTCAATGGTCAAAGTTGATCTAAGGGATATTTTCACCAAGAACTAAATTATCTTTAAAACTCCAATAATCAACACCATGTCTAAGTCCTCAAAATTTTGAATCCAACGCAACTTGAATAGATAAAAAAGGAGTTTGTATGCTCAAGTTATGGCTAGTCAAAGGTTGGTCAAACCTTGGGTTAGAGGCCATCAGAAAGGCAAAATTTGGAACTCTCCAAAATTGGTCAAAGTCAGCACCAAATTGAAGGTCTCATCAAGAGCTTTTCGATGATGTTTGTTTTGTCAAAATTGGAGCCCACATGCAAAAGTCATGCTCGATCAAAGTTGGTTGACTAAAATGGTTGATGATGTGGCATGTCCATACAGATAACATCATCATGCTATTAGCCAACAATCAAATTTTTACATGTGTCAACATTTGATAAGTCCACATGGTAGAGACAAAAATGTTTCAATTGTGACACGTGTCGTGACAGGGAAGTCCACGTGGCATGTTAGCAAATTTTGTTGACATCAGCAAGCAAGTTTGTTAAGTGGTGGCCAGTGGGGGTCAAACCCCTAACCACCAGCCACCAAAAGGGGATGGTGACCATTGCAACTTGAATGTACAAAAAAGGAGTTTGTATGCTCAAGTTATGGCCAGTCAAAATTTTGGTAAAACCTTGGGTCAGATGCCATCAAAAAGGCACAATTTGGAACTCTCCAAAATTGGTCAAAGTCGGCATCAAATCTAAGATCTCGTTGAAGCTTTTTGATGATGTTTGTTTCATTAAAATTGGAGCTCGAATGCAAATGTTATGCTCAGTCAATCTGGTTGACTAAAATGGTTGATGATGTGGCATGTCCCTACATATGACATCATCATGGTGTCAGCCAACCAATCAAGTTTTGACACATGTCAACATCTGATAAGTCCATGTGGTAGAGGCAAAAAGGTTTTAGTTGTGACATGTGTCATGACAGGGAAGTCCATGTGGCATGTCAGCAAATTTTGTTGACATTGACAAGCAAGTTTGTTAAGCGATGGCCGGTTAGGGTCAAACCCTTGACCACCAGCCACCAAAAAGGGATGGTGACCATTGCACGATTGACAGGTGGTTAGTAATAATATGCAAAAATTTCTAATTAAAGCATAACCACATCTTTGTTGGAGTAAGGGACGCCGATGGTGAGGTTTGCACCCTCAACCGGTTGCTTAGCAAAATCAAAGGCCACCATTGCGCCATGCTTGGCATTTGAAACTATACTAACAAACGTCTTATTTATGTTATGTTTAAGCCTACCAAACTTTCTTTTTTAAGAGTTATTGGTTAAAACCGACCCCTTATAATGAGATAAAAATAAATGGTAAAAAATGCCAAAGGGGTATTTCGAGAATGTAACTTGTTAAAATGGGCTATTATTATAGTTTTTTTGTTTTGGCCTATTTTCAACTAATTTTATGTATAAAAAGGGGGTAGGAGGCTTTTTCAAGGCATTGAAAATTTGAAATTCAATTTGAGAGAAATCAAAAGGATGACCAAGTGCTAAAAAGGAGAGAGAAATTTTTGGAGGACATTTTTTAGTCCTGTACATTAGAGTAGAGTAATGCTATTGTATTTGAAGGGGTTGATTTTGTAACACTTTGTACTTGATTTTGGAGTTAACCAGGTTGGTCCACCAATTGGAGTAGGACCCAAAGACGTAGTTTGGACAGGGAAAACTCCGATATCAAATTGTGTTGTTCCTCTTATCTCTCATATTTCCTTTTGTCAGTTGATTATGTGTTGTTCTTTTCTGTATTTCAATTATGTTAAATTGCTTTAGTAAAAGAATTAAATTAATTTTACGTAATTGGTTATAATTCCTCTATATCAGTCCTAAATTCTTCTTCTTTGTAATTTTAATAATTTTAAAATACATAGCCACACATTTACTGCTTGGATCGAGAACGTATATCTGATTGTTAGGATTAAGTCATAAAACATGTAGATCCTAAATCAGATCAAAAGTGCATGATTATGGTCCTACATCAATGCATGGTTGTTTGATAGGATCTTTTTTCCATTTACGCACCATTTAAGGTTCACCTCAACTCCATTGTGTTAGAAATAGATAATACTGATCGGGTGGGGGGGGGGGGGGTGGTGAATTAGTATTCTACAAACCTTTGCTTGCAAGTGGATATTATTAATTACTATGCAACATGCCTAAGAAAGTAAACTAATAATGTTTAATAGTAAATATAACCACACAGAAAGAGAACTCATAACACCATTATTTGTTAACTAGGGAAACCTTGGCCAAGGGAAAACCTTGGCGGGGATGGTACCCACAAAATGATTCACTAAACAAAAGAATTTGGTTAAGAATATTGACCTTGTTAGGAGTCTATCCAATACATATAGTGTCTCCAATCCTTATTAGAGGACTAGGCCCTATTAAAAGCCTCAATCTTGTTAGGAGTTGCTTCAAGCCTATTAGGAGTTGGTAGAAAAATTACAATGTATGCAAGAAGAGCCCACTATGCCAACATGCAATATACAATTAAGCTTCTTCACAAGAGTAGATATACATATAATATTGTCTCATTGTTGTACTTTGTAATTAGTCTAATCATATGTCAAATTTTGCATTACACAAGACTCACATATCACATATACTTCCTTCACAATAATTTGCATCACATGTTATAATGTCTTATTTTTTATTGCACAAGATATGATCTTTATTTATACCTTGCAAATTATCAAAACTTTGATTAGTTGGCCTCGATGCTTCCACACACTTGGCTAATTATAAAATTAACTTAGTGTTAACATCTAGGATGCCATCTCATCATAGTTAAGTAATTAATTTTTTACCAAAATAATTCCTTAAGTCATACAATTCATTTTACTGTTGTGTTGTGTTCTTCTCTGTTAATTACTTATAATGATAATTCCTCAGTAACTAACATCATACTATTCATACAGATTTTCAAACTAACATACATCATCATAACATAGTCAACTATCAGTCTTCAATTGTACATGTGCTAACTTAGACTTTGACATCTGTACATACCAAAACTATCTTTGTGCTACTACAAGTTGTCCAATACATAGACAATTTTATGTCTCTGATTTCACAATGAAATACCAAAAGATATATGTTTCCATAATGACAACACTAACTCATCTTACCTAGCCATATTTCCAACAATATCCCCCTTTGTCATTGATGGCAATGTATGAGAAAATTGGCTAAGTCCCAAAATGATGCAATACAAAAACGATAATAGATACAAAAAGTAACTACTTAAAATTGGCCTTCAAAACATCAAAATTTTATTCATATCTTGGTGACTCATTACATTCCTTATCTCTCCTTTTACAATGATAGCCTATATACATAGCTAAGCTCCCCCTTACATGTATATAAAATTTCTATCCAAATTTCCTTTACATTCTTCTCCCCCTTTGACATCAATGGCAAAGGTGTCTAAAATAATATGTACAAGACAAAATTGTGTTACCTTTCTCTATTCTAACTTGAATTTCTTGACATACAATCTACAAAACTAAGTTTCATCTTCTCAAGTTCTTTCTTCTAATTTCTTTAACAGTATCTGATATACTGTTAAGTGCGCACAATGGATATGATGCAACTTCTACTACACTCAAATATATGTAGGTGAATTTATCATAGGATGCCTTTGCTGCAAGACACTCCTTCAATTCCCTTTACAAAATGTTAACTTTAGGAGATAAATATTATCTAAGGAAAAAAAATCTCTTTATTGTCTTCTCCTTTTCAAAGTCAATGCTTCTCATAGCATAGTGAACTTTCTCCATTTCTGCTTCAATGTCTTCAATGCTTGAATGTGGTTGCTAGAATCTGATAATGAGTGTTTGAAGCTCTCTCATTTTGCCTTTGATCAGGTCATCAAATTTTGATAAGTAACTATATGGCATTGCGTAGTATCCATACAATTTCTTTCCTTCATCTATGATCTTCCTCAGCTCCTTTATGCAAACATTCAAAGTTTGCAAGTCATTTCTAACATTTGTGTATATTGTGTCAAATAGTGATGTATCATGCTTAGTCTGAGCTTGCACTAAAACAATATCAGAAAAATTAGTGAACTCTACATCAAATGATCTTATCATTTCCTTAGCCTTCTTTCGAATGTCTAGCTCTGCAACAGTAGTCTGCATTGTATTTTGCAACCTTTCTAGAACTTCTACCAAAGTTCTCTCTAAAGTCTTAATAGACTTGTTCTTCTCCAACAATTTTCTCAATGAGGTCATCAGACACCACATGCAATGTAGTAATTGTTGTTGTTGGGGTAGCTATTGGAATAGGTGTAACTACTTGTATAGGAGTAATTATTGGTACACCATAAGGTATGTTAGCTTCATGTTGAAAGTCTACCTTCCCAGATTCTATCTCTACATGTTTCAGATTAGGCAAAAATGTTGATTCATGCATCACAATCTTCCATTTCTGCTAAAGTTTAGTGATCTTCATTTCTTCCTCCTTTTTCTTGTATTCTTTCTTTCTTTCCTCTTCCTCTTTTCTCTTCTCATTTTCAATCCTCTTCATCCTCTTTTTCTTGTTCTTTTCTTTTCTTTTCTTTTCATCTTCCTCAATCTTCTTCTTTTCAAAATTTCTCTTCTCCTCTTCCTCATCACCCTCTTCATCAAAGATAGAGTAGGTAGTGATATTTCCAACAATGTTGCTCCCATACTTTGCAAAATGATTTTCTTTGTCATTTTTTTGTTATGTGAGTAATATCCACTTGCATGGGTTTAGTCCCATCAATTTTCTAAGTTTCCTCAATCTCTTCTTCACCAACATTAGGTGTACTTGCCTCAACATACACGAGGCTTTCTTCCTCTGACTACA
Source organism: Cupressus sempervirens (assembly GCA_028749045.1). NCBI lineage: Eukaryota > Viridiplantae > Streptophyta > Pinopsida > Cupressales > Cupressaceae > Cupressus > Cupressus sempervirens. Next base: position 914,417,399 of record CM053789.1, on the reverse strand, counting down.
CACTCTCCTTAGTGGCTTTAAGCATAGAAATCATATACCTAACTATGGCTTCTTCAATTTCCTTCTTTACCTCTTCGTAATTTCCTCCCATAAGAAGAATTTATCTTCTCTTATTTCTCAACAAAGGCTCAATAACTTTCAATATATTTTTTATATCATCATCAATGTTTACTTCACACATTTTCTTAATCAAATTTTCTCTTAACTTTATATCTTCCCCTACTACTCTTCTCTTCTTGTTCAGTAGGCTATTATACAAGTCTTCAAAGATCTTATTTTGAATACTATAAAATCTTTTATTTCTTAGAATCATATTCCTTACAATAGCATTCTCTAACTTCCTTCTATCCATATGACTATACAAACTGTAATATTTATTAATTTGAACAAAATTTCCATTCTCAATGATCTGCATATTCAGATTTTCAATCTTAGGTTTCCAAGATTTCTTACCAGATGGTGTTCTTCCTTCACCAACTACTTGTTCGACTATCTTCTACTCAGTCTCTTCCTCAGACTCATAAGATTCAATGATTTGTAATACTTTTCTTCTTTTTCCTAGACTGTTGGTGGCCTACTTGGTCCTCTTTCTAGGGGATGGTGCAGGTTCTTGCTTTACCTTCACCAATATTTCTGATTTCCTCTACATAGATGTTGTTTCTACCACATCTTTATCAAGTTTCTTCTTCTATCTAGATTTCTCTTTGATAGGTTGCACTTGTAAAACTATGGCATAGTGAACATTAGGTATTTTAGAAGTAGATCCTGCTACTATCACTCCCTCTGAAGGTGCTACAAAGGAAATATGAGTAGTTGCCAATACCTTAGATTTTCCACTAGCCTTCATCTCCAAGGATATGCTCTTGATCTCATTAAATTCATGCCTTGTCATTCCTGATTCCTTAAGAATATATTATATCTTCTTCTCAACATTCTTCTTGATTTCCTTTTTGTGAAGTTTAGAGTGAACTTCCTTTATCTTTTCTTCATATGTTCCCCATCAAAGGCATTCAATATCTCTTTCTGTTTGAAGTATAATCCTTACATAACCTTCAATGAGTTCTTCATATATTTCATAACCCATAGGTTCTATGAATTTAACTCTTGGTTCCACTACCTCCATACAAGTTGTATCAGTTTCTACCATAAAACACAGTTCATCCTTGTATTTTTCTACCATATTAGGAGGGATTTTGTATCTCTACTTCATTTTCAATTGAAATTTATTCATCATTTTGTCAATGTCCTTATCTTTGACATCTTCACATTTGACCTAGTAACACTGAGTGATCAACTTCATGGTACACTCATTACTATTCCAACTTGTCATACCAATAAATTTCTTGGTTGCATGGAAAAATAAATAGGTCAGTAAGGATTCAAATCTAAAAACCACATTCTTATATTTCTTTAGTTTTTCTATGGTGTCCAACAATTGCACTCTAACAATCTCACACATGTTCACCTTTCTCTTTTCAACAACCATCATATATGTTGTATGTAGAAATCTTGTTAGTACAAAATTTACCCTAGAACTATGATTGAGTTTGTATCCAATAATTTTTCTCAAAACTCTAACGCTAGTATTCTTAATTAGGTCAACCTTTATGTTTCTTCCATCAAATTTTGTCTTTGGATTTGTTTCAACAATCTTCCTGACATTTCTGTCATTTACTAGATTGTATCCTTCATTTCTCAGTTTGGCTATTATCAATTACAACTAGTATATCTCCTACCCAAAACATTTCTTCATGTACTCTTCTCAAAATAATCCTACTCCATGCATGATTATCAAATTTTGTATAAAACATATACTTGATCAGGTTCAACTCATTCAGGTACATGAACTCGGGTTTCAAGGTTAAGTTTCCATTGCACATTATACCTAAACCCTTATGAATGTCTTCATCTTCAATACTCTCAAATTTATAGTGAATGCAGTAATCTGAAAAAATGATCCCAAAGGGGCATCGATTGAAGAAACAAATTGGTGCTTCTTAAATTTATACCTTGGTCTCTCACTAGCATCACACACAGGCTGGCTTTCCATTATGCTAACTAATTATGCTGAAAAGATCAACTAACATCTTTGTAAAATACCTTAATTATCATGTATTAGGGCTTTTGCAACTTTGCACTTTCAGATTCTTCAATTCATTATCAAATCACTCACAAATGCTCTACATGATCAAATGGTACTAAAGATCTTTCTCATAATCCCTAAATCATTTCAAATTGAACTTCACATTAAATGTGTATCTACTTCATCCACAAAAGTTGTTTCTAATTACCAGTAAGATTGCTTAAGTTTGTAAAACTTACTGTGATCATAAAAATGTATGCGCACTTAATCATAGCTTCCTTAATATGTCTTCTACCTTCTACTAACTGCACAACTTCTAATTCGACCTCTAACTTTAGTTCTAATCAACTAATGCTCTGTCTTTTCTGTAAATGCTTAATTCAAGTACAATGAGTCACAAAAAATTGTTAACTTCAATTTTCCATCAAGTCCATCAAAGAATTATTCTTCTAATATTGTAAGTGAGCTTGATGGTTCCCTTTCTTTGAAAAATACTTCCTTGAATTCTTCTGCATGCTCTTTCAATGTTTCCTTCTAACAATCATTTCTACCATTATAATTTCTTAAATCATATCATTATTATTCCTCTTGTAGTTAGGATTCCTATTGAAATTTCATCTATCCATTCTGAAAAATCTTGTTGTGTGCCCAAATTTATTGCATAACTGACATATAGGTGCATTCCTCCTTTGATTGGTTGCATTTTGATTTTTGGGTGCTCTACAATTCCTTGCAATGTGTCCAAGGTTGTTGAATTTGTAACATAGAACATGTTTCATTTCACCATTAGGTCTTTCTCCATCATTGGATATGCTTAGTGATCTCCTTTTTTCATTACTTATAGGTTAGTATTCCTAAAAATTCTACTATTTTCATTATTATTATCAAACTTAGGTTTTTATAATCTACTTCTCTATGTCCATAACCATGAAAATTATACCAATAGAAATTAGTAATAGGTTTGAAAGCCTTACTCGTGCAATCTCTCTTCATATGACCAACTTCATTACATATAAAACATTTTCCTGTGAGTTCATGTCTAGCTTCCTTAGGTACTTCAACTTGCTCTATTGTCTTAGGTTCATCAGGTTTTTTAGATAGATTGACTTATTCAACTTTTTCATGTACTTCTGTAGGTACACTTGATTCAATCTTACTTTGATCAATTTCTTTTGGCTTAGGGTTTTCAATAACTGGATCTAGTTCCTTCTTAACTTCAATTTTCTTGGCTGATTTGTCTCCAATAAGATATCCAAGACCTATCTTATCATAAGATCTCTAAAAAAGTAATTGTTTATCAATTTTCTTACTACTAGAATAAAGCTTCTCTAACTATTGTTTGGCTTGAGTTAATTCTCCTTTCATAATGGTATTGTACTTTCCTAATTCTGCATAATTTATTCTCATAGAATCTAATTCAGATGTTACTTGAGTCAAATGAGATCTTAGGTCTACATTTTTAGATTTAAGCTCCGGTTTAGTCTTGCTATCATCCTTCTTAAGACTTAACTTAAGTTCAATAATTTTCAACTCATGTTTCAAGATCTCATTTTCTTTCTTGAGGGTTCCTACTTCATCATTGTCACTATTTTTCTATTTTGATTCCTTCCTACATTTTAGATGATCAATCTTATCTTTCAACTTACTAATGTAATCTTTTGCATCTTCATACCTATGTTTTAGGTTGTCTCTTTCTTTTGTAAGAAGATTAATTTTGTCAAGAGCTTCTTCAAGATTTCTCTTTAACTATTCCATATCCATAGGGATCTTACTCAAGTTGTTAAGCCTCTTCTAAGTAACTGTGCTTTGATACCAATTTTTAAAAACAAATAATACTGAGAGGGGCGAGGGGGGTGAATTAGTATTCTATAAACTTTTTCCCACAGCTGGATATTATTAATTACTTTACAACATGCATAAGAAAGAAAACCAATAATGTTGAACAATAAATATAATCATACACAATGATAACTCATAACACCATTATTTTTTAACTAGGGAAACCCTGGCCAAGGGAAAACCCCAGTAGGGATGGTACCTACAGAATTATCCACTAAACAAAAGAATCTGGTTAAGGACATTGACCCTGTTAGGAGTCTATCAGATACATATAGTATCTCGAGTCCTTGTTAAATGACTATGCCCTATTAAAAGCCTCAACCCTATTAGGAGTTGGTAGAACAATTTCAATGTATGCAAGAAAGGTCCACTATCCTAACATGTAATATACAATTAAGCTTCTTCACAAGAGTAGATATACATACAATATTGTCTCACTATTTTACTTCACAATTCATTTGATCATACATCAAATTTTGCATTACACAAGGCTCGCAAATCACATATACTTCCTTCACAATAATTCACATCACATGTTATATCTTATTTTTTGTTGCACAAGATATGATCTTTAGTTATAGCTTGAAAATTATCAAAACTCTGATTAGTCAAATTTGATGCTTCCACATGCTTGGCTAATTATAAAATTAACTCAAGAATAACATCTAGGATGTCATCCCATCCTAGTTAAGTAATTATTTTGTTACCAAAATAATTCCTCAAGTTGTACAATTTATTTTACTGTCATGTTGTGTTATGCTCTGTTAATTGCCTATATTGATAATTCCTATGTAACCAACATCATATTGTCCGTAAAAATTAGTGCATTGACATATGTCATCATGAAATTTTCAACTATCAATCCTCAATTGTGCATGTGCTAGCTCATGCTTTGTCATCCACACATACTGAAACTATCTCTATGCTATTGCAAATTATCCAATACTTAGACAATTTTTTGTCTCTAATTTCACAATGAAATGCTAAAATATATATGTTGTCATAAATAAAAACACTAGCTCATCTTACCTAGCCATATTTCGAACACATTGTACACGCCAGTCATGAGTGCATGCGAAAAAATTGCAATATTCGGTGAGCAATTTTTTTGATGAATCTCACTGCTCTTCCAAATTTGGTCAATGGGAGGTTTGGCATTTTGATGGGTGGTTTTCTCTACTATGTGGCTTGACAATTTCCTTAGCAGTTTGTCTTTGGGTGAATCTCCTTCCTATTTTGGTGGTCATTTTTTTGGGGTTACAACCCCAATACTTGTGTATGTAGGCCTTTGGAATTTGTTCTGTGGTAATGGCATTCATTTTTCCATTGATAAACATTTTTTGCAACTGTCATACTTATACACTTACATTTTTTTCTACTAGATTTTTTTGGTACTGACTTCTACTTTTTATGATGACTTTGTGCTTTTCTAGCATCTGGTTATTTTCCAACAAGCTTTTTCAGCATTGGAGGTCCTTTTTTTGGCATTTTTATTGTCTTGACGACTATTTGACCGTCAAATTTGGGCTCATCACTTGCTAACATCAGCACAACACCAATGACCCTACAAGTCCTTCTAGCTCAGTTTGGACCTATCTATGTTTTTTCCATTTCTTGCTCATCCAGACTCTATTTTTCACAAACAACATAACATTGAAAAGCAGGTTCTTAGCATATCAGATTGGTATAGGGCTTTTTTTTTTTTTGGTTTTTTTGTTTTTTTGGTTTTTCTATTTTGATGTTTTTTTAATAGCTTTTTTTGATTTCAAAGTCAAAATTTCTTTTTTTCACTCTGGGAGAGATATCTTGATCATCTAATCTTTGATTTAGGAATTCTTTATATCGTTGGAAAGGTCATTATGCACTCTTTCTATTGATTCCAGTTATTTTTCTAGATTCTACTCAAGGTATATTCTATTAATTTTTTTGCTTTTTTGCATTCTAGTGGATATCTTGGTTGTTTCAAGTTCAGGGATCGATTTTGTTACTTTAGAATGATTTTTCATGGGTTATACTATCTATTATATCAACCTTATGTCTCTTTGATCTTTGTAGACACCATTTACATACATTTTTGCAAACACACTAAGATGAAGTACCATATTCCATCTGTATTTTCATTTTATTTGTTTTCCCTTATGATTCGACAAGTGTCATCTAAGCACACTCATATTGTATTCTTGAGATTTTCCATATCATGTGCCTTATATTACATGTACTACATAGATTAAGTGTTATGGGGGGTTGATGTTTCTCCTTTGTTTGTCATCTTTCTTTGTCCACTAAGTGTCTATTTCATGATGTTATCCTCATGATGCCTTTAATATTGATCACCTTAGTTCACACTTATGTATTCTTTTGTGCATCTTGATCGTGGTTCCTTGATATGCAATTCTTTTGGCTCACCTTTCCAGTTTCCTGTCACCTCACCCTTATCTGTATTAGGGGGATTCTTTTATTGTTTCTTATGTTTCCTTGGTTTGATAGAGTGAGTTGTATATTTGGCTTTTGTTTCTATGTACTAGGAAAATGGAGTGGCTGGTACCTATACATTTTTGTGAGATGGATCATTTACTATATAGATATTATTTTTTTCAGTTCCTACTTTAGTTGCAACCTTCCATGTTCAATTGATTTTCTCTTTAGTCTTTAGTGTTCCATGTCATCTATATCTTCAAGTTCAATTCTTTTCATTTGTGTGCATCCTGATTTGAGTAGTGTCTTATGAGAGCACTCATGCAAATTATAGTCTTCTCTACTTGGTTAGGTTCTATTTCAATATAGGCTCTTTAGATCAATAGTTACTTTGAACAAATATTTGCAGCTTCTACATGCTTCAGTGGTGTTCTTCATGATCATCCTTTTTGTTCCTATCTTTTGGAAGATTTTTTCCATCTCTTTTTGGAGTAGGGTTTTTACCATGTGATTTTTTTTATTTCTCCTCTTTACATAGATTTGGTTGTGCTTGGGTACCTCATAAGGCCTTGTTGCTGGGACCCATTTGCTTTTTCTTTCAGTAATAGTTTCTAGGTTTTTAGCTACTCCCTAAGCTTATCTTAAGGGGGTGATAGAGTAATAAGATAATATCTTATTAATGCTATTCTACTTAAGCTAAACTTTAGGCATATAATAATTAATTCTTTTATTAATTATTATCATACAACCTAGGTTAGTCACCTTTTAGGGTTTTGATTTCCTTTTATATGGATTGATCTCTCTTGTAATTATCGATTTACTTTTGATCGATAGAAATTTATCTTTTTGATCATAAAGAATGTATTCTTTATGGATCTATGAATTCTACCCTCCATAGCTTTTTTTTCTCTTTGTTTGTGATAGGTGTTTGCATGCAGGTGATTCTTGGGAGCTATGCAGTTGATCTTCATCAACTTCAACAACCCCCTTTTCTATGGTCAAATTTTCGAAGGTATTTTTCCTTTTGTTTTTGTTCTTAATTTCCTTAGATATTGATTCTCTCCCTGTGCCACCAGGAAAAGATTTTGACTCGTTAAGGTGTTTAGGTGCTTTTGGATGTTTCCCTAATGTGCTCATGAATCACATTATGGGCATGTGCTCATGAATCACATTATGGGCTTGTGATAAGCATCCACACTCCCATAATGAGATTCTTGGGCACATCTAGGAAGCATCTAGGCACATTAGAGAGCATATACAGCCCAATATGTTTTTCCTATACCAAGAATCACTTAAAACTTATTTTTAGCATGTGCTTCTACAAAGGACTTCTAAGCATCTAAGGTAAGAATTTGAACCCATTATTGAGTTCTTTTACTATTTTTTACTAAGATAATGAATTTTTCAAGTTTTGGAAAAAAATTAATATGTTTCTTTCTATGTTTTATTTTTTCTTAAGAAATGAAGAAACAAGTTTAGCTATCTATTTTAATATTTTGGTATCATTTTTTGCACTTGCATGCTTGATGTTCATAGTTTATATTTGGCTTGATTTTTTTTATTTTCTTATTAGATTCATAGATTGTATTGTGCAAGAATAACCACTATTGGTAGTCAAAGATTAGTGGCAGGGCAAGGTGAACAAAGTGATTAATTCAAAATTAATGTAGCATCTCCATTATGGAGATGTGCCACAATAATATCATGGGTTTCAAAAGGTGGATCATACATTTGGAAATGTAATGTATGTCATAGTAAAGCATTCAATAGTTCATATTCTTAGGTCAAAGCTCATTTTATGGGGCTCTATTAGTAAAGGGATAACATTGATGACCGATGCAAATTAGTAAGGATTTATAAAAGAATAAGAAGTTATTGATCATTTTGGTTAATAAATCAAAAATAAGTTTGTATCAACCTTCATCTTAAAAGATCACAATAAGATTCCCAACTTATCATGTTGCATCTTCCAAACATCTATTCTTGCAAGTACATGTACCAAGAGAGGAAGAGGAAGAAGTAGAAGTTATTCCCAATAAAATAGGTCCATTAGATTTTGCATTTAAAATGGACGCAAGAAATCTTGTTGATCAAGAAATTGCATGTTGCCTACATGGAAATGGTCTTCCTCTGAACCTAGTAAGATCACCATATTGGAAGGAAATGTTCACAACCATCAATAAATCATCGATTGATTATAGTAGTCTTGGGTATGAAAAAGTGAGTACTACTTCTATAGGGAGCTCTTCAACTAATTAAGATAGTTTAGAAAACATCTATGTTTGATGGATGGAAAGATACAATCTTCAATGATGATAATGAAAAAAATGTTATAGACAAATATATAATGTAAAACACAAATTTATTAATTGATTATAATATACTAATTTACTTTTAAAAAGAAAAAGTGTAGTTTTTTCTTTATTAAAAAATTCACCTATGGTTTTGAATTCCACTTCATTCAATAAATTTTCAATGTTGTAAACACTACAACTAAAAATGTTACAAATTAAGAACACATGTGCATAAAAATAGAATAAACAAGTGAAGCCAACTATGACATATGGTGAGGCAAAAGCCTACAATGCAATGGTAACTTGCGAGCCTCTCATGTGAGAGGTCTTTGGTTTGAATCTAACTTCACTTAACATATAGTAATAATTAATTCCAACAAATAATAATAATTAATCTAGGCTTTGGCTTTTACCAATAATAAAAAAAACTATGAAATATGGTGGAAGAAATTCTTCTGGTTTGAATAGTTTCATAGTAGTTTACTAGCAATAATAATTTACAGATCAAATGTAGACATGAAATCAAGATATGCAAGAGATTATAGAAATTTCTAGTTAAATGTGACCCAAAAAAATTCAAATCAGCAAGTCAGATAATCACATAGAAGAGAAATTGTGACCAAGTAGTTAAAGTTGCTAACTTGGGATTGTTGTAGTAGTTTAGCATCTCAAACTCTTTAAACTCAACACAAACTAAATTAGATTAGGCAACTTATAAAACATACCATGTACACAAAAAAAATCTTCTTGCAAACTCACAAAAAAAAGTGGCTAAGTGACTAATACATTAGAATATATAGAGATCCATGTTCATCACTTTGACTTATTGGAATTTTACAAACTCATTAAGAAAAAGTTAAACAATGTGGTAGGTTTTTTTGTACTCCTTGTATTTGACCAATGTTTTACTCAATTGAGTAATGTTTTAAGTAGTGAAAGCAAAATATGACAATTATAGAAAATTTATATTAAGATTTGAAGGAACTGAAGTTAATGTTTTGTAATAGAAGAATTGAGCATTTATAATAGTGCCCAACATAAAAAATTGATCAGAACACCAATCAGAATACCCGCAAGGTTCAGGAGACCACATGAAAAAATACTACCTAGGTTGGTAACTAGAACATCCATGGTGGCTAGGACACTAGGGATAGACAAGAGAACAGACTCTCCTTGATTGAACAGAAATTCTAGAAGTTCAAATCCATCCACCAAGTGCTCACTAATCAAATTGTGGACACCCTACACACTCTGAATGAGAATATTGTCAACTTGGGTGACTCTTTGATGAGAGCCGACTTTGGTAGGGATACTACATAGAGGACTTGGATGGATTTCAGGTAGGTGGAGTTTTCTCAGACTGAAGCCAGGGACTAGGTGAACAAGGTAGACCAGGTGGAGACCCAGAATAGGAACTAGGAAGGAGCAGATAGTCAGAAGGACAACAAAGCTGCAAAAACTTTGCATGACCTAGATAAGGACAACCAATAGTCTGCTTCACTTTTGGTTTTGTTCTTTGTTTTGGTTTTTGGCCTTTGCCTCCTAGCCTTGGGCCTTTTGTTTGTTTTTGGCTTTTAGCAGGAGTCTCTTGTTAGCTGGACTTTTTAATCTTCTTTTTGTTTTGATGTAAACTTTTGGGTTTTAGGATCCTTTTAAAACTTTTTTTACTTAATTAAAAACATAAAACATTGATCCCATTAAATATTTCGAATAGTTTGTGAAGGATTTGATGAGAATAAATCCACATTTTCCATATAAAAGTTGCATGCAAGAGCCTTCAACAGAGAAGAAAAATGTTGGTCTCAGATTCATTTTGACAACTGAGTGTCAACACACTTAACCACTTTTCATATAGAAGTTGAGTACATTATATATGCCGAGCTATAGTATGTGTCATGCTAGAATTCCAATAGGTGCTGAGTGATCTTCAGGTGCCAAGTGAAGATCAAGTGCCGAGTGACTTCAGGTGCTGAGTGAACCATATGAGCCAAGTCATAAATAGGCGCCGAGTCATAGCTGATGCTGAGCAAGTTAGAATGCTTCATGTACTGAGTGAGCTAGAGTCATACATGTGCCAAGCAAGACAGAGTGCAATAGGTGCTGAGAAAAGTAGGATAATATATGTGCCGGGCACCAGTAATCTAGTATATGCCGAGTAACACAAAATCAACATATGAGTTTGTGCCTTCACAAACTTAGATGTAAACCATTTTTTTGAGCTGACATAGAAGGATCTCAAAGGATAATAAGGATAAGAACAAATCTTTATATTTCCTATGAAATTAGCATGTAGCCAATAAGAAAAATGGAGAAGGCATGCAACCAATGAGAAAAGTGCAAGGAATGAGCAAGAATTCAAGATTCAATATGGATCGTAGATCCATACTTAACCCTAAGTTTATGAAGCCTTTATAAGAAGGCTTAGACCCCACAATTTTAAGTTGCTGAATAGAAGTTAAGGAAGTTGCTAAGTGGATAGTAAAATTGTAGAATAGGGAAAATAGTAGGGGAATCAAAGACTTAGTGTATTGAGCAGCAATTACATATCCAATTGATAAGAACATAACAAGGGCTATGAAAAAATATCAGATCAAGCAAGGATCATATCAAAATGAGTAGATCAAGTGCCTAAAATCAGCAATTAAAGATTGTAAGCAATCAGGTCAAAAGATTTCTAATACTCTTTAGCAATTGTATTAGATATTGAAAATCCTATGATGATAGGTTAGCTTAGCAACTATTTTGTAGATCCTTTGAAGAGCTGACTAAATTCTTTAATAGGGTGACACTTCATGTAAAGTGTTTTAAATCCTTTAACTAGGTCACTATTGACACAATGTAAAGCCTTTAATAGGGAAGGCCTTTAATAGGGTAGACCATCAGAAGTGGTCAAATAATTATTGCTGCATTGATTTTGTGGGTATCATCCCCACCTCAGTTTTACCTTCTTATTCCTAGAGGGTTTTTGGGTTATCAAAATTCTGGTGTTATGTGTGTTGATGCATGTGTTTACTTTATATTTATTTAATATGTTTACATGCATGAAACTTACTTTTAGTTATTTGTTTTAAAGGAATTGAAAAGATTAAAGTGTGGTACATTTGATTCCCCCCCCCCCCCCCCCACCCCCTCAGAAGTACTCTTCCCATTTGAATATTCCAACAATTGGTATTAGAGACAAGGTTCTCACAAGGAAAATTCTAACAACTTAGAGAAAAGATCTGAAGATGGAAGTCTTCAAACTTGGGAAGATCATAGACAATTAGGTGATTGATGTGCACCTTGCTCTACACAAATTGGAGGAAGCTAGAGAAGAATTGAGAAATTCTTTGAAAAGAAGGAAGGATATAGCCATAGCTGAAAATGACACACACTACAAGGATATTGAGAACACACAAGTGTTTTCCAATGGAGATTCCAAGGAATTTGATGTAGCAATAGAAAAGCTGATGGAGAAGAACAGAGCTCAAGTAGAATTAGAATACTCAAGCTTGAACAAGAATCACAAGCCATAATGCTTTGTGAAGTAACTGAACAAAAGAAGAAAGCCATTGAAAACAAGGCTATGATAGAAGATGACAAGATAAATCTTACCAATAGACTGGAGGAGAAGACAATTGAGTTTGAAAGAATCTCAAACATGCAGCTTGACACCTTAAGCCAAATGATGAATGCACATCATTAGCTAAATATGAAAGACATTGAGATTTCTACACTAAAGATACAAAATGAACAACTGTAAAATGAATTAAGGAGAGAGAAGGAGATAGAAAAAAGCTTCAACAAACCCAATGAGGCTATCAAGTACTTTGAGCAACTACTAAAATCACCAAGGGCCAGTAATGATATTTTAGGACTTGGTTACACCAACACTCAACAAGGAGAATCATTCAAGATTGTAGAAGCAAGGAGTAACAAAGGTAAGAACAATAAACCTACTTTTCATTTCTATGGTAAAAAGGGACATACCTCTAATGTATGTAGGAGTAAGAAGAACAATCAGCATGATAAGCCTAAGAATGCAAGCTATTGTCATAGGTGCAAGAAGCAAGGACATCAAGCACATGAATGTAGGATTAAGACCATGAGAACACCAAGATTTGAGGGTCATTGTTACAATTGCAAGAAATATGGACATAGAGCATTTGAGTGCGAATCAAAGCCTATGTGGACACTTAATCGGCTTGCAAGGAGAAACAACCATGGACACCACTACAACTAGGATTACAATACTAGGCAGAGCTGTCATTACTATAAGGAATATGGACACATTCCTAAAAATTGCATAAGGACACATTTTAGAGGGAACTATAGTAGGTGGTTAAGCCAAACCACATGTTTCAATTGTTTGAAGACTGGTCATATTAGCAGGTATTGCCCAACAAGGGCCAAGGCACCCAAGTCATAAGTCAACAAAGGAAAAGAGAAAGTAGATGTTGAACAAATTAAAAGAGAAATGAATAAGACTTGGAAGAAGAAAGATGAGTGCAACACATCAAATGGAGGGACCACTTCACCCAAGAGGTGAAGTGATCACACCTCATCCAACTAAGAATGAATAGGTGGATGGGACTAATATACATAGTTATATCATACATCAATCGCAAGAAAAACAAGTACTGCAAAGAAGAAATCAGCATGAGAAAAGATGCCAAGTCAAAATTTGAAGTTTTTGCAAATACTGCCGAATTATCCTTAGATGTCAAGTAAAGCTCCAGTGGATGCTAAGTTGCTAGTAGTGACGAAGTTGATGGTTGGTGCCGAATTGAGAAATTTCAATGGAAGCTAAGTGAAGTGAAAATCTAGTGGAAGCTGAATGAACAAAATCCAATGGGAGCCAAGTCATGTTGAAACCTTCAAGTGTTGAGTTTACAGTTGTATGCACTAAGCATTTAATGCTAGGTTATAAAGGGTATAAGGTCAATTTTTGATCATTTTTTTGCCATTTGAATGTCGAGCAAAGACAAGAAGTGTGAAAAAGTGATCAAACAACAACCTTGAAGCCTTTTGCACCAATTTCAATAGCAATTCAATATAAATTTTGTCGATCTAAGGTATTTATCAAGTACCGAGCTACGCAGTGTTAACATTTTAATATATTGAAACCCTAGATCAGTATAATGGCTTCTAGTTCTAAGAATCCTAAGGGAAAGGAAAGTCATGAGGTCTAGATGGTTAGTAATGAAGTAAAACAACTTGAGTTTAGATCCATTCCTGAGGTAGCCTACAAGAAAAACCTTGCCAGTGCATTGTCCATAATTCCCCCCAAGGTTATCATGGTGTAGGATGTAAGGAAGTGTTACAAATACAAGATAGGGGCTATAGGTGACCTTGAGATATTCCAATCCTATGATAAGTTGTGTGACAATAGGATTATAAAGGATGAATTTCAGATAGTTGAGAAAAAGGGTTTAACAAATGCCTTAGTTTATCCCACAGGTTTCAAAATAGAACAGATACAAATTGTCTTGAGTAGAATACACAATGGTTGTTTGTGGTTAGAAGGAGGATTCATGAAAATAACAAAGAGGATAGTACATAGGGTTATAGGCTTTCCAACCCTAGATCAACCCAAGACCCTATGTAGTGACTCAAAAGAAGTTATTGAAAGGAATATAGGGGCTAAGTGGAATAAGAGGGGTATGACAATTGATACTGTAACAAATCCTCTTCTAAATTTTGTAGTGAGAATGATATCTCACAAATTTTACCAATCCAGCAGATTAAATAGTGTACCATGTATTGCTGTTGATGTGGCCTATAATATTGTAAAGAAAGATCATACATATGATCTAGCATAATTGATGCTTCAACAAATAAATGAGAACCTAGGAGCAAAAAGAAGGTCAAAAAGTGCTCAATGCAAGTTTGGTTCAGTTCTTGTGTGCATATTCTTTTATGTCATGGATGAGATTCCATTAATTAGAAAGGTAAATTGGAACTCAAACAAATCTACAATCACTCAAATCAATGAGTACATTAAACAGATGGGTGACAACTTCGAAGCCCAAATGAAAAGCTATTTTGAGGATTTTAAGAAATCCATGAAGGAAAAGGTTAGGATACCAGTTTCCCTAGTGGAACAACATGTCAATGATATCTATTTCTTAGTGGACATTTACTATACCTACATACAAGTAGCAGTTCCAAGGGTGAGATGGCTAAGGCCATTAGGATATGAGTTAGATGTTGATGAAGTGTCAGCAACAATCATTGCATTGCTTGTAGAAGAAATTGATAAGGAGGCACCTTACTTTAGAACATATGATGTTGTGTGTTCCAAGGTAGATATGGAACTAAAAACAACCTCCACCTTAAAGAAGAAGGACAAACTAGTGAAGAAGATAAAGAAGAAATTTGGTGTAGAGATTGAAGGTGCAAGAGGTGCAGAGGATGAAGATGAGGAAGAAGATGACGATGAAGAAGAAGAACAAGGGCAACGCCCAATGGAGTTAACGCAAGGCTTAGGAGAAGACAAGGAAGAAGATGTTGAGGATGAAGCAGCTAAGGAAGCACCTATACAAGCCGAGTCAAAGAAGAGAAAGGCTAAAACATAGCCTCCAGCCTAGCCAAAAAAGAAAAAGAAGGCTATAGAAACAACTCAAGCCAAGCCAACACCAGTAACAAGAGCTAATACAGGGGCCTCTACTCAAAAGGCCAAGAAGCAAGTAAAAGAGAAGAAAAAGGCCTTTAAATAGACTGGTGAAGTGTAAAAGAAAAGAAGAAAGTATGTTGCATAGCCAAATTTTGATGATGAGGAGAGAACTGAATCAAAGGATATTAGCCAATTCAGAGTGGTAAGCCATCCTCCCAAATCCGCCATAGATAAATTTGTTAAAATATTAAGAATGCAGATTTGACTAATTTGAAAAGCCTTGAATTTAACAAGTTAAGTAGAAAAGAACAAAACAAAATAGAGGAATCTGTATATGCCATGATGGTTGAATTTAATAACATACCTCTAGAGTTGGACAATACCATGCCTAGGGAGTTATATGAGATAGTTGAAAACAAAAGGCATTATTGTCTCAAAATGGAGAAGGAGATCAAAGAATCAACACTGGCACAAGTGATGCCTGATTTGACAAGAGGTCAAATGAGTAAGGCTACTAAGAAACATGGTGGCAAATTTGCACCAAAATATAGAGCCTTTACTATTCTGCAAAATAAAATTGAGGATGTAGTAAATAAATCCACAAAATTGTGGAAGTCAATATACAAATTGACTAATGATAAAGATGAAGAAGAGGGATATGATAAGGATGTAAATAAGGCTAAAGTCAGTGAGAAGGAAAAGGAAGCCAAAGCAATGGAGGAGGAAAACAAAACAAAAGAGAAGGCAGAAGAGGAGAAAACAAAAAAAGGAGAAGAGAAGAAAGGAGAAGAAGAGAAGAAAGAGGAAGAGGATAAGGAAAAAGGAAAGGATGAAACACAAAAGGAAGATGTAATGGTAACAACTGAGTAGCAACAGTAAGAGGAATAGAGTGTGTAAGACACACAATTGCCACCTCCTAGCCCTCCTCATGTAACCATCACACCTGTAGACACTATTACTATAAAGGATGTTCCTGACACTTCTGCTAGAACATCAATCCCCTAACTGCAAAGGATCTCTCCAAGATCCTTCACCAATCAATTTTATAGGCACAATTATGCAAAAATCTAGTATTGGTGAGTGTGGATGAGCTACAGAAGGTAGTAGTAGGACCAATAAGGGCAAGGTGAAACCATAATAACCATCTTCCATCTTTACAACTACTAGCACTAAACTCCTAATGCTTCCACCACCTTTTCCAATAGTTGATACATCTGCAATAGTTGATACCATAGTGTAGCAAAAGCCAAGTGTAGAGGCAGAGAAAGACATAGAGAAAATAGGACAGATTGCTACATCTGATCCTACATTACAACTCCAAGGTACACCCCAAGTGATTATCATTGATAAAAGGAAATTTGATGAGGAAAAGGAAGATAAATCAAAAGAAGAGGAGTAGGCCACAATACAAACACTATTAGAGTTACCAAAAATAGGCACTCCTACAAAAACTCTTCAGAAGCTGAGCATTGAGATGATACCTTTGCAAATCTCCACACTAGGCTCAAGTTCTACAAAGGTTACTAGGGTACTTCACTATGGAGATCCCGAGTTAGACGAAGATATAGTCATACCTTCCTATGACTCTATGACTATCAGTATTGAACAAATTACAAAGATGTAGAATGCATTGGATAGAATAAAGAAGCAAGAAATACTCAGAAAGGAGTATAAGCACAAGCAAGCATTACTTGAGATGAAGGACATCTTTATGGATGCCTTCAGCTTGCAGTCACCAAATGAGTCAAAGCCTATACTAGAATAATTATTAGATGTAGTTAACTAGGTGACAAGTGAAGACTAGGACACAAATGTCAAACTTATGGAGTGGTCTAAAAGGAAATTTCAGGGAAAGGTAAATGAGAAAATATCAAGTGAAATAGCACTTGCATAGGTAGAATTGGTCAAGAAAATTGAAAAGGTCAAAACTATACTTGAGAACATTTTCTCACTATACAAAAAGCTATGTGTTTTTTCTAATTTCACACAAGAGACAGGCTAGAGGATATTGATCTTGGAGATAAACCTTAAGATTTCTAGCATGCAATTACCAAGAGATCCAACTCAAAGTGAGAAGTATTTTTCTCAATCGCTTCACACTTAAAAGGAGTTAGCTACACTTACAAGTGAAGAGGCCAACATTAAGGCCAAATTAATGCAGATTCAATCCTCCATAATCCCACATTTGGAAGTCCTCCATAAAGACAAAGCCTATGCAAAGAATGTTCATTTTAGCGTAAGTCATTCATCATTAGATTATAGTTCATTTTAGCATAAGTCATTCATCATTAGATTATGATTCATTTTAGCAGTATCATTCATCATTAGATTATGATTCATTTTAGCATTATCATTCATCAGTAGATTCTGATTCATTTTAGCATAGTCACTCATCATTAGATTATGATTCATTTTAGCATTGTCGTCATTCATTATTAGATTAGGTTTTATTTTAGCATTGAGATTCATCATTAAAGTTGTACTTCATTTTTTCATCTTTTATTTTGTAAATTCATTTGTCTTAATCTTTCATCCATCTTTAGTTTGTGTTAAAAGTGTCATTATATTCATTTTCCATATCATAAATCTGTTGTTTATCCTTTAGTTGGTGATTCATTTTACATTTGTCACTTATTTTATAGTTTGTACTTATCATCATACGAATTCTCTCCAAAGCAATCAATTCTCTGGGATCACATCACATCCATCATAAAGAAACATCACATCATCAGGATCATATCAAAAACCTATCATACTACATGACATCTATCATACAAAAAATCTCATGATCATCACATCTACAATATCATAAGGAAAACACGTGTCATCATGGAGCACATCAAATCACATCACATCTGTGATATCATAGGTAAAAATCACATCACATCATATCTTCCCTATCATAGCCAAAATCACATCAAAATCATATTGTATCATATATACAATATCATCAAAACTCACATCCTGCATCAAAAACTGTCAGCACAATCATAAAATCATAGCACATATCGCATCCTGCATCACCAATCGTCAACAATACCATCAAAACATCACTATCAACCACTATACATAACACCACCAATCCATAACACATATATCACCATAATCATCAGATCTATATATCAATAAAAGAATGAAAGAATAAACAGTTCATCAGTGTAAAAATGTCCATATCATACAAACGGGTTTAAGCTTGCACAAAATATCCATGTGTCTCAAAAAGCCGATATATACATGATACTCAGTATCTCAAAAAGTTACCTGCTCCTCGATGATCAACCCATCGTACTTGCCTCATTAGTCTCCTCTTGTGCCCCTCTCCCGACCCTTGATGCTGGTGGTGGTGGAGGTGGTGGCCTCATCAGTCCTCCCCCTGTCCCAGAGCTCTCTGCCTCCTCTCTCATCCCACACTGTTGGCTCAACCCTGCCCTTTGACTATGCCTTGTGCACTGGGACCCACCTGTACTCTCCCTCCAGTGCTCCATCCACTCTCCCCTCCTCCTTACATCCCTGTGTGGGTACCTGCTGTGCCTAACCGAATCGGTCGCCTATAATGCTCAATCTGCGATGCTGGCACTTTGGCATGGTACCTCCCTCGGTAGAATCTAGCCCTCTCCCTCAACTCCTCCATCTCTGCTCGCAGTCTCCGCAGCTCATACAATCACCCTCCCATCACCACCTACGCCCGTAAGGTCGCCACTGGAGGGCATCTAGTCTCGCCTACACCCCCTGCTACTCCACAATCACGACATCCAACCTCCCCTCCACCCAACCCACCTCCATTTATAGCCTCCCCACCTCCACACCTGGCCTATCTGCCTACCCCTAGGATGTATCTCGCTCCTGTCTAAACTAATCCCGCTCTACCCAGAGCTGATCTCTCTCCTACTGTGTATCCTAGGGTAGCTGGCTCATCACTATGTGTGCTTGCTCTAGCGAGGCATACCAACCTGCCAATCCGTCATCTCCTCCCTCGACAGACGACCCCCCTGCATCTGCCCCTGCCGCCCTCTGTCGCCCTTGTGCCTTCTCTCCTCTTTTCTCTGGCTGGGCTCCCCTCTCCTCTACTCTCCTCTCTGGCTGAGCTCTCCTCTCCTCCCCCCCCACCCTCCTCCTTTGCCAGGTTGACTCCTCTTCTTGTGTAATTGCTGAGCTGCCCACTGCTGCAACCCCCTCGCCACGTGTCGCCCTTGTCGAGCTGCTTGGGCTAGCTCCCCTGCCACCACTACTGCCCTCGTGCCCTGTGCTTTCCCCACTAGTCTTGGCCGCTCCAAAGTATCTCAGTACTCCTATGTGGAGCCTGCATCTTCTGCCCCACCGAACCAATCCCACTACTGCAGCTCTAGCTCTTGCCATGCCCTCACGAATCCATCCCTTTGAAGTGCTAGCCCGTACATCGACACCGGCTCGCGTGTGACCCACTGATACTGTAGACACCTAAATTTGTCCAAAACCCATTTCATGACAAATTAAATAAATATTTATTATTTATTTAATTCCCCTACCTTAATTAAATAAATTTGCATTTATTTAATTATATTTGTCTTACCTTGATTTAAATAAACTAAGGTTTATTTAAATCCTAACCTATTCCCACTTGCATCTAACCCTTTTACCTTTAATTAAGTATGTCATTTACTTAATTAATCCTTGCCTAAATATCACTAGGAATTAAATATTACATTTAATCCTATTTGAGCACATGGCTCCTACATTTAACCATCACTTAACCTCACTAGCCTACCTAATCCATCATGCTAAACCTACCCACTTCCTTAATCATGCTTTCTTTACATAATCATCCTATCTAATCCCCTCTTAATCCTAAGTGTGTTCTCACACGTGTGAGGAATCCTCACACATGTGTGAGGGATGTTCACACTTTCCTTATCCCTCATGTCTTGCATGTCTCTTGCACACTTGTCCTCTTGCATGAGAGTCAAGGTGTCTCACACGTATGAGAAGCTATGCCTTCTCACACCCCTTGCACACTTGTCCTCTTGCATGAGAATCAAGTTGTCTCACACATGTGTGAGAAGCCATGCTTCTCACACCTCATTGATCATGTCACCATCAGAGGTTGCTCACACATGTGTGAGCATATTGCCTCTTTTGAATGGTCAAAACCCTAATCCACTTGGAGTCTACTTGGCCTCCACCTCATTGACACCTCATCGATCTTGAGAGATCCTAGCCCTTCATCTTGCATTTAATCTCAACCATCCGTTGCATCCATTTTCTTATAAATGAAGAGCCCTCTCCTCATTTTCACAAGAAGCACTATCTACCTCATTGTTATGCTGCTGGATTTGTGAGCAACCACATCCCATGAGTGATGAAATCATCTCCACTTGATGGTTTCATGAGGTTTTCATAGTGATATTTTGAATACTTTTATGCTCTTATTTGTTTCATGTTGTTCATTTACATGTCTTCTTTCATATTTTGAGGTTTTGCATGATAATGTAGGAAGATGCATTAGTTGTTTGATGTGTTTTTCTTTAGTTACATTTTTATGCAAGACATTTTGGCATGCCCAGTGGGACCCATGTCCCTGGTTTCATTTCAAAATTTTGCAAACAACTTTGGTTCAATCGTAAAATATCGCATTGTCGTCTCCGCAGGCCGCAGCGTCATCTGTGTTTGTCGTCTGTGCAAATCAGCGTCTCCACAGATGCAGCGTCTCTGCAGACCAGTGTCTCTACAGATCGACGTCTTCGCAGATCAGCGTCTCCGCAGATAAGCGTCTGTGCAAATTAGCATCTCTGCATTTTTCCATTTTTTAAAATTGTATTTTGTCGTCTACGAATTTTGTTTGTCATCTCTACTTCGTAGATTGTCATCTGCATTATAGGTGCACTAAATTGTCGTCTTCGCCTCTAAAATTGTCGTCTGCAATTTTTTGGTGACCTACTTTATCGTCTATGATTTTTCAACAACCTATTCTGTCGTCTGCAATTTTTTGACGACCTTTCTATTATGTCGTCTGCGATTTTTTGACGACCTTTCTATTCTGTCGTCTGTGCCATCTTGTCATCTGTGTGGTTTGTCGTCTGCACTTTCTATCATCTCCACATTCTGACATCTGCGTGTTTTGTCGTCTCCACATTTTGGCATCTGCGCATTCTATCGTCTGTGAATTAATTTTTTTATTTTTTTTATTTTTTTAAAGTATAAATCAAATTTTGACTTTTGGTGGTTCCGTACGAATTAGGTCATTTCAAGCATATTTATGTATAGAAAAAAATAACAAAAAAAGTTAAAATTAAATTTTCTCATAGTTATCCTTCATTTTTGAGATTTTGTTGAAGGTAATTAACTTGTTTATTGTAGCATTGCAGATGGAAGCATTTTAAACACCTAACCATATTTTCTTGCAGGTTTTTCTTAATGTTTATTACTCTTGAAAATTAAGCTTGAAATACTTAAAACAAACAATAGTGATTTTCATCACTAAGAAAATTTGTAGTGATTTTTATCACTTGGACTCAAAAGTTAATGAACTTGTATGGTTTAATCACCTTCATTTGAATGGATGAATCTTAGCATAGAAAAAATTTGGACTTGGTGTTTAAAATTGACATGCATATTTAGGGTAGCAAACATTTAGATTTGGTGCATAAAAAGAATTCACACTATCTTGAATGCTTTAAGGGAATGGACATGTATGCTTAGGCTAGCAAACATTTAGAATTGGTGCTTAAAACAAACTCACACAATCTTGAATGCCTTAAGGAAAATTGATTTCATTTTCAATATTTTGCTTATGCACACGCTTGATTTACTTTCTTGTTGACGAATTCACATTTTCATTTACGTTGGCACTATTTCAAATTGGAAAGAACATTGTATGCTTTAAACACGTGTGTCTTCAAGTAGATTACAAAACCTAAAGTTTTATTGGAAAAAAAAAAGTGTTTTTTAAACCCCGAGGCCACTTACGTATTCTCTCCCCTCGTGCCTTTGGGTGATCTTGGGTGCACAAGAAATAAGTGGTCTTGTTTTTCTTTTTTAGGAGGCCTGCTTGGGGATTTCATCACCCCTTGGGATGACCTCAACTCTCATGTTCTGGCAGAGTATAAATAGCGAGAGGTGAATCGAAAGACACCTCTCTTGGAAAAAAAATATTGTCACTCTTGGCTAAGCCCCAAAGAACTTTATACCTTTGGGAAGTGAAGGAGGAGATTTGGGTTACCGTCTCCCCCCGGCTGTGTGGCAGTATTTTCTTTCATCTATAGATTTGGGCCTCACATACCTTGCGTATATCGAGGACGCCCTCTAGTTGATCCTTGTACATCCTAGTTGCAAACCTTATAGGATTGTTGGTGTGTTTGACATTCTTGAGTGTTTGAAACACACTTTCCTTGTACATATTTCATTGTATATATTTTGCATCTTAAAACATAAAATCCAAAAACATTATAAAACCCTACAAATCCAAAAAAAAAAATCATAAAACATAAAATCCAAAAAAATCAAAAAAAATTTCAAAAACAACAAAACAAGTCTTGGTTTAGGTCCTCTTAGTCAAGCTATCCACATCACTTCCAAATCACATCTTCATCATCACCCTCACATATCTCTTGTCTTCATCATTCAAACCATTTCCTTGACATCTTAATCATTGCTCTTCGTCCACATCATTTCCTTATCTTCCTCATGATTCAATATAATCTGTAACCTTCATCCTAGTCATGTTTCATCATCATCTAGATCCAATTTCCTCCACCAATCTCATAATGCATTCTTAATTCAATCCTCCACATCATCATTCTTCTAATCCAATCCCTTGTCAAATTCATTCATTTCTAATCAATTCTTAATTCACTCCATTTGCATATTCCTCCACACTCAATCTTCCTAATTTCATTCAAATCTTCTTCTAATTCAACTTTGCATTACATCTTTCTACTTTGGTCACAGGAGCATTGTCATCAATATTGGACTTTAATTCAAATCTCATCCAATCTGATAGGGTTTTTATCAAATCAAATCAAACCCTCATCCAATCCAATCAATATCAAGTCAAATCCAATCAAATTCGATCAAATCAATATCAAGTCAAATCTAATTCAAATCTAATTCAAATCAAATCAACACAAAGTCCAAAGCTCCTAGTCCTAAGTTCATCTTCCATCCATCATCAAATCTTTCATCACTCTTCTTCTAACATCTATGGATTTGAATTTGCTTAATCACATGGTTGACAATCTTTAAAGACAATATGGAGTTATATCTCCCGTTCAACCTACATATCAAATCCATCCCCAACACTTCATATCCAACTCTAATCCATCTCATGTTCATTGTTCTCCTACCTTTGACAAGGGAAATCCACCTCATTATCCTTCAACTCCATACAATTCCATTCCTAGCCCACACACTTCATCAAACACAAATGACCTTGCTAAGGAAATGGAACAATTAAAGAATTATCTTTTAGCAAGTCAACAGAAAGAGGCCACCTTTCATGCCATGTGTCCTCTTCCCCCATGTTTTGAAGATCCTAGTCCTCATGTCCCATCCAACAACAACCCTCCATGCAATCCCCTACCCATAGTTCCGCCTTCACATAATCCTAATTCTCCAAAATCCACATCATCCCCACCTCGTAAGGGTTTTTTCACATCACTCTTGGCTAAGTGTAAAGAGCAAGATAAAGCAATCCAATCACCCAAAGTGATACCCCCAATTCCATCTCATGACCTTCCTCCAAAGCATGTCATTATAGATGCTTCTTCTCCTCTAGATCTGAGCATTTCTCCATCCCATCCTTCCCCTATTCCTCAAGATCCATTTATCCCCCCTAGTCCATCTCATGTTTCCCTTCCTAATCAAGATCAAGGCATTTCATGTACTGCACACATTACCAATTCCACGCCATCTCAAGCATTAGCCTCCATAGATCCTCCACTTCAAGAAGAAGTTCCTTCCACTCCATCCACTCATATTCCTCCATGTCAAGATCAAATCACATCATCTCATGATTCCATCCCCTCCACTCCATCTCATGATCCTATTCCATCTCACGATCCATGCATTCCACTCCATGAACCTCTTCTAAGTCAAGATCAAAGCACCCCTTCATTTTCCTTTCATGATCCTCATCCTCCACATGATCCTACCACTCATGAACCCCATATACTTGGACTCGCATCTTGTCTTGAAAATGATAAGTATCCCATTGTAGAAAACGTGGCTCAAGATGTTGGTACACCTTCCACATTTCCTCCATCCAAACCTAAAGCTTCCCATCATTCTTCTTCCAAGTCCATTTTGGGACCTTATATCCATATCCCCATTCCTTCCTCACTTCCATCCATCTTAGGTCCCTATGTTCCACATCCAAACCCTTCATCCCTTCCATCCATTTTGGGCCCCTACATACATCCATCCACCATATCCATGTCTGCCATTTCATTCCCTCATGGTCCTAGTAAAGATCAACAAAGGCACACATCCTTGAATTCCTTCCAACGTTCACCATCCATATGCTCTCCTTCATGCACCCCTACCATGGTCAATGGAAGCACATTGGATGCTAAAGAAAAAGAGCGTAAAGCAAAAAATCCACAAAAATCCAAGGATCAACATGTCCTCTCTAAACGACATGTTCAAGAAAAGACAAATATGATCCAAAGAAAAATCAAAAGGCCACAAAGGCTGAAAATAAAAAATGCAAAAATTTTGTGGATACCAAAGCTACTTAATGTAGCAATGAATCTCAAAGCAAGATTCCAAATGATATCCAATTTTGCTAATCCAAAGGCTTTCCCCATGCATGAATCATCCATGCTTCCATTTTCTAAATCCATTTTGGGTCCTTATGCCCCAAAATCCACCATTCTCACTCCCTCGTCTCCTTCATCTATTTTGGGTGCCTATATCCCAAAATCCACACTTTCCCCTACATATCCTCCACAATTTCCTCCTTTCCATTACCCTTCAAGGTGTGTGCCAATGAAGATCTTTTCGCTTCCTTCACAAGTCTTCCAACCTACCGTCCATCAACCATATCTTCCTCCCACCCACTCCACCCCCTTAATACAAACCTTTTCATAAGTTTTTATCCTCCATTCCTCAATTCACCTCATCCTTCTTTTCACTATCCTACCAACATCTATAAGCAAATAGTAAAAATTCCTTGAAAAGAAAAAAGAAAAAAGAACAATATCAAGGGATACCATCCACGTATCTAGATGCTTGAGCCCTCCCTTCATTCTCCTATCATGTATCCATTGCCTTCCACTTCCACTTATCCTTCCATCTTTTCACTTTTCCTTCTTCCACTTGCACTCTACACTGGGGGCAAGCTCCCTCCATACCATTGTTCCATAATTCCATCTATCATTCCTTATCCTTTTCCATCTTTGATCTTGACTTTCACTTTCCTTTCCTCCATCCATGTGCACTTTCCATGTCCATCCATTATCCTACATATTTCCATCCACTTTCACATCTTTGATCTTGACATATTCTCCATATCTTGCATTCCATAGTCCTTGTCATGTGCATCCCTCTTCCATCCATTGTCCTACATACGCCCATCATTCTTCCATATATTTGATCTTGACATGCTATCCCTCTCTTGCATCCCATAGTCCCTATCATGTTCATTTCATCCATTTTTCCATCCATACTCACACGTATTTCCATCCTTCTTTCATATGTCCTTGATCTTGGTTATCCCCTCCCTTTCATCCACTTCATATCACACATTTCATCCATACACTTCATATCATTATCCCTTTTTCACTCCCTCCCTCACATTTTTCTTATCCATTTCGCTTTCATCCCCATGCTCGTGATCACCCTTAGAGGCACAATAACAAAATGTTCATACATGCTTTGGAAGAGCACATGCCTTCCTGTCCTCCATACACTAGCCTTCATTCTATCTCCTTCCATGTTCATGCATCCTTTCCCACCATATTTTCTTCCATTTTCATATCCTTGGTATGGGGCTTTTGGACTCCTTCAAAACATGATCCTTGGCCCTGCATTTTTTTGCCACCATATCATTTGGCCCCTCATATCCTTTCACCATTCCTGTCATCCACCACCTCACGTGGCTTTTCCTCCATTTACCATATCTTGACCCTCCCTTGTCATTGGTTCCATTCTATTCATTCTATCTCACATTAATTCAATCCATTAATTTTATCCATTCTCTCACACATTCGTCTAATCAATTCATTTCTATCCATTCTATTCGTTCATATCACACTCAATCTAGCTCTTCCACTGAGTTCAATCAAATTTCCCTTCTTCTAATCCTTTCACATCAAATCAATTTCAATTCTACTCTCATCATTTTTCATCCTATCAACATCATTTTTCCACTCTCATCCATGTTCATTCTTCTATCCACCATAAAATCAAAAAAAAAAAAAAAAAACCTCAATCAGTTGTGCAATTAATACTAATCCAATCAATCTAATCTTGTAATCTTGTACATCAATTCTTAATCGATTCATCAATTTGACCCGATCAACTGATAATCCATTTATTATATTCAAACATCATTATCATGGGATGAATCCTTCCCAATCCTTGGATGTGCATTACACTTAGCATTAGCTTTGCCATCCTTAATCAATCATCATCAATCAATCCATTAATGGGTTTTCAGCTTGACTAGGGGCAAAATGGTGGCTTTCTTTTGGTCTTTTGTGCATGGTTGCTTGATTACTTGTATGCATTAGCATTTTTTGCATTTCTCATGGTCTCTGCATCCCATTGTCCCAAGAATCATGGTCTTCCATATCATTGTTTCATAAGGGATATGGTTGTATTAGACCCCTTTTTCATGTACTTGACACATTGTCATCTTGGTTCCTCATACCTTGGTGCATAGTGTTAAATACAATATCAAACTTAGGTTTTTCAAACCATTGCAGCATAAATCCCTTCCATCTTCCTTGCATTTCGAGAGAACATCTGTGTTCTCCTAACCCACATGTCCTCTTGAGGGGGCATACCTTTCCACCCTCGTCAGCCTTCCTCATCCTTCCATGCCTATGGCATCATGCTACTAGTCTTATCCTTTCAGCCATTATATTTTATTCTTCTTTCATATAACATTACTAATGCTATATCAAAGAGGGGCAAAATGTAGACACCTAAATTTGTCCAAAACCCATTTCGTGACCAATTAAATAAATATTTATTATTTATTTAATTCCCCTACCTTAATTAAATAAATTTACATTTATTTAATTATATTTTCCTTACCTTGATTTAAATAAACTAAGGTTTATTTAAATCCTAACCTATTCCCACTTGCATCTAACCCCTTTCACTTTAATTAAGTATGTCATTTACTTAATTAATCCTTTCCTAAATCCCACTAGAAATTAAATATTACATTTAATCCTATTTGAGCACATGGCTCCTACATTTAACCATCACTTAACCTCACTATCCTACCTAACCCATCATGCTAAACCTACCCACTTCCTTAATCATGCTTGCATTACATAATCATCCTATCTAATCCCCTCTTAATCCTAAGTGTGCTCTCACACATGTGTGAGGAATCCTCACACATGTGTGAGGAATCCTCACACATGTGTGAGGGATGTTCACACTTTCCTTATCCCTCATGTCTTGCATGTCTCTTGCACACTTGTCCTCTTGCATGAGAGTCAAGGTGTCTCACACATGTGTGAGAAGCCATGCCTTCTCACACCCCTTGCACACTTGCCCTCTTGCATGAGAATCAAGTTGTCTCAGACATGTGTGAGAAGCCATGCTTCTCACACCTCATTGATTATGTCACCATTAGAGGTTTTTCACACATGTGTGAGCATATTTCCCCCTTTGAATGGTCAAAACCTTAATCCACTTGGAGTCTACTTGGCCTCCACCTCATTAAAACCTCATCGATCCTGAGAGATCCTAGCCCTCCATCTTGCATTCAATCTCAACCGTCCGTTGCATCCATTTTCCTATAAATAGAGAGCCCTCTCCTCATTTTCACAAGAAGCACTATCTACCTCATTGTTATATTACTAGATTTGTGAGCAACCACATCCCATGAGTGATGAAATCATCTCCACTTGATGGTTTCATGAGGTTTGCATAGTGATATTTTGAATGCTTTTATACTCTTATTTGTTTCATGTTGTTCATTTATATGTCTTCTTTCATATTTTGAGGTTTTGCATGATAATGTAGGAAGATGCATTAGTTGCTTGATGTGTTTTCCTTTAGTTACATATTTATGCAACACAGATACCAGTACAGATCTCCTAATGCCACTTGCTGCCACAACGCCAACCAAACTGCCACAGCGCCCTGTTCAACCTATACTGCTCTACCACATACTCCCATCTCCCAAACACAAAACATGGAGAAATGGTGTATGGGAGTTGCTCTCCCTCCTTTGCCCACGGTCCCAAGCCCATGTATGGCCTCCATACCACTGTCACTATCTCATCAATCCACACTCTCTAGTAATCCACTGAATCCGTGTGGTGGTATGTCAAAGGCTCAGCTTAGTTGTATGCCACTGACTCCTCTGGCTGCCTATCTCTATGCCCCAATGGCTTGAGCACTGCGATATGCTCCCATGCCCATACTTGTAAAAGTGTAGGGAACCCAATACTACTCCCTTGTCGACCGCCACCCTGGTATACTATTTGATGTAGGTCTCAGTATAGCTCGACCAACATCATTGAACCCCATGCTGCTGGGCATCCCGCATCCAAAATTTGCATCACCATTGGAATCAAAGCCAGTGTAACCCCTGTACCACCTGTATCTAGGGCAATGTACCCCGAAACCAACCCTAGCACATAGAAATAAATTTGCTTCTCTATCATCACGTGATCCAGATGCTTGTCAAGTACGAACTATCCCCTCTGGATCTTGTACTCCACTCCTTGCCCCACCAGTCTCTGCACGGCCACCTCTACTATCATCTCCCTCATCGCCATGACTGGCATCCCCCACACTGGTAGTCTGAATATGCAGTACACATCCTCTAGCATCACCATCATCTCCCCCGTCGATAGGTGGAACGTTACTGTCTCATTGTGCCATCTCTTGCATAGCACTAGGACCATCATCATGTAGGTGTGGGTATGGGGCAACCTCACCAAGTAGCCTAGTCTGATCGCCTTGATTCGTGCCTAGTCGGTCGATGTTAGTGTCTCTCCAGCGTGCAACACTACTACTCACCGCTCCCATGACACTAATACATCTAGCGACCACTACACACCACCAAAACAAATCCAAATATCAATTTTTTTAATCTTCTTGTTTATCCTCCCACCCTCCCTTTCCTCAACCCCATCTTTTTCTACCTTTATTCTGCAAAAATCACATTCTCACAGAAATAGCGTTCCCGCGAAGCCTAACCTCCCGCATTCTTGTGGAACTATCTTCCAACAGGATTGCATGTTGACTTTTCTCTAACCCTTGACCTTTTCCCCTGATCTCACTAGCGTGTTCTCATGGTCTCTCCAACTGTCAATCTTGTTGATCCTTGGTCCCGCAGGATTGCATTCCTACCCTGTGCCCATTCTTCTCCCTTTCCCGCTATGCAAAGCCCTTAACCTTTGGGTACTCGTTCCCACTACATGAATCACCTTCCTCTTTGCGGGGACGTGATCCCATCGACTCTACCCCATTCTTGCATACTTTCCCACCCCAGGATCGCTTTCTCACAAATATTTGTTTGGCCTCTCCAACACTCCCACTCGATGCTATTTTTTGCGGGATTGCAATCTCGCTGATCCTGCTCACATTCCCACTGGATCCGTGCCTGCGGGATCGCATTTTTTATTTTGCAGGAATGATATACCAAATGCATATACAAAAATCACAAAGAGGTTTTAGACCCTATCGATCGATCAAGCATCCCTCGTACTCGTACTCGTCACACTATGTCCTCTCAGTGCTCTGGTTGCCCAATACCCGCCATCATAATCTTCACTGCAGAGCTCCTCACCAACAATATCTCCTCCTCAATTTGACTGAAAATGACCCCTTCTAGCCCCCTATTTGCCCCTTATAGCCCACCCTGGTGCCTTGACTACACCTCTTGGTCATCCCACCCTTCCCACACATTCCCATCTCACCATAACAAAACTAAAACAACTTTGTCTACTTGTAATATATCTTGGTCTGTCAGCTTGTACATCCTCTTTCACTTAGTATCCTTGTATCTATCCTAGCTATCGTGTCAGTTCATCCTTTATCAACATCTTTCACACATCGCACAACTCTTGGTTAGCTTTTTCAATGCATCCTTTAGCTAGTTCTCCTGTCACCATAGTGTTATCCTTCTTAGTTCAGCTTGCCAAATGCATCACTCATCTCGATCCCTCTGCTTAGGTGCTCTCCAATATATCCTTGTAAGATATAGCTTTCATCCTATCTGATCTTGGTCTATTAGTACCTCATCCTACACATCTTGTTGGCAAACAATTCTCTTTTGGATTTTCGCTTTCTTTTGATTTGGTTTTTTTCCCTTTGGATCTTACAGTATCTTTTCCAAGTAATCTTGTTTGTTCCCTCCTCACGGTCGCCACACTCTTTTATATCATGGTGTGCTATGAATGGGGTAATTTTAGTGCAAGGTCTTGATCAGGTCTTTTGTTTGTTTTTCTTTTTTGCTTGTGGGTTACCTAGTATTGGTTTGATGCTACTTCCTCTGGGATTCATGTGTGATGCTGGGGCAATCCTTGTGTGTTTGTTTTGAGTCAGTTCTTTAGTCCTCTGGAAAGTTGGTCACAAGGCCTTGCTGTTCTTGGTAACCTTAGCCATTAACCAACATTCCTATATTACATCTCATGCTCAACTATGTGGTAGTACTTCTCTTTGAAGTCTCCCCCCACTCAAACTACTTCCATGACTTCCTTTCATCTCCATTATCCTCCATTCAAACCACTTTATCTTCTCATCACCCATCCCCTCCTCCTGGTTTCCTTTTATCCCGCTCCACCCCTTCATCCCCCCCCCCCCCCCCCCCCCCCAATCTTGGATTGTCTTAGGCTTGCTTCCTCTTATGCATCTGACCTCCCTTTATCATTCTCTTGTAGTGAAAATTTGAGCTAATTCAGCCCCTTCTCTTTACCAATATGTGTCTCTGATCGTCTCGAATTCTTTTGCTTTTCAAGAAGCCGTCGAGCCTCATTTTCTCTCTCTGCCACCTTCTTGAGGGGGAATCTCTAAGTCTAGTCTCTCCTCTTCTTATCCGAGACTGGGGCAACCTTGTTGCTAAAACATCTTCCTTGTGTCGTCTCCGTTCGAACTTCTTTGAAATAGTGTTGTCTCAACACTATGTCAAAGAGGGGCAAAATGTAGACACCTTAAATTTATTACACCGCTTTGGTAATCCTATTTAGCTATCTCTAAAAGGCATCATTAATTAAATTCTTATTTAATTAATCCTTTTCCATCCCCTAGCTGATTAATTTAATTAATCATCTATAGTCGTAATTGATAAATCAAATAACCCATCATTTATCAATTAAATCCTATTCTCCTATCTAATTCCAAATTCCAAATATATTAAAATCACTTTAATAAATAAAACCCTCAAATCTAATAGCCCCTAAACTATCCTAAATCCTCCATTTAGCCTAATCCACCCCATCCACCCATACTAACTAAGCTTAGCCACTAACTCACCCACCCTCATCAATACCATCCACTTGCACATCTCCAACATCCCTAATATAATCCTAACCCAAGATTAACCCATCCCCTAATCATTTGCACAATCCTAAATGAGGTTAAGAGTTTTCTAAGCCAAGCCAAAGTCTATCACCTCAAAATATCCCAACCACCAAGCAATAAATGCTCTTACAAGCCATAAATGACTATTACAAGCTCATTTATTGCTCTTAGAAGCCATTATGAGGGTCTTTATAAGCTTTGAGCCTCCTTTTTTGACTCCTCAACCCCTCTTGCCCTAACCAATGACCTTGTGACATGTGTCACTCCCTGATTAGCTATAAGGAAGCACAATCCATGTGCTCCCCTCTCATTCAATTTGAGCCCTCCCTAATCTTTCATCTCTACTTGCATCTTGGCCATCAATCCCTCAAGCCCTTTGCCTATTTAAGGAATCCCCTCCCAAGCCATTTTAAGACACAATCCATTTAGTAAAGTTATCAAGCTAGTTTGAAAAACACAATCCTTCATGCAAAGCCATAATGCCATTTTGAGAAACAAAGCCATCAACCATACCCTCATAATGCCAAATTGAGAGGTCACAAGGCTACCAATTTGCCATTATCCATCTCCAAAATTGAAGCAATTGAGCAATCAATTGAGCATACATCTACATCAAAGGACACATCTACAAAATCAAGGAAGCATGGAGTGTTTCCTTCTTTTGCTTTGCATTCCTTAATTGTTTTCTTTGTCTTATCATAAGTGTGGCTTAATTTTATGTATTTGAATGCTTTCTTTCTAACATTGTGTTCCTTAAGCATATAGAATTATAGCTCTACACTTACCATTTGAATATTCCAATAGAAAAAGATGAGAAAGAAAGGGTTTAGCTTTGAAATATGCAAGAATATATTATAAAACAAAAAGAATGAGAGAAATATAAAATGGGTCAGTCCTTACAGAAAGAGATCATAAAACCTAAAAGGGAAACCTTAAGAGGTAAATAATATTTAATAATTAAATGGAAATGCATGTGCATAAAGTGAAATCTTAAAAGGGGAGTAAAGGTAACTTAATAAATTAAATTAAATTAATCATTTACTTTAACACTCCCGCCCAAGATGAGCAACAATGCATGAAAAAGAAAAGTAATGACAATATTGAAAGCATAAATAGGTCATGACAACATGACCTGATAAGGTACCCAACATAACCAAATCTCTAGAAATGGAGAAAAAACCACATGGGAAAAACCCTACTCCAAAAAGAGATAGAAGAATGCTAAAAAATAAAGGAAGGAAAGACTCATCATTGAGAACCCCCAAGGAAAACTTCCTTCACTCCAAACATAGAGTGCAACTGAAGATACCATGGGGATGCAAAATTTTTAGTGAAGATGTCTACAACCTTCTCAACATTGGAAATATACTCCAAGCTAAGAGAGTCATCTAGAATCAAATGCCTAACGAAGGCCATATGAAGATCAATGTGCTTGGCCTTCTACTGCTCAACTGGGTTGCAAGAGATGTGTATAGCACTCTGATTTTCACACCAAAGAAAGGTGAAACTATCAGGTAGAAATCAAAATTTTATCATCAACTATCAAATCCATAAAACCTCCTGACTAGCTAGCATTGCTACCCTATATTATGGCCATGTAGATGATAATGCATGAGTATTTCACTTCTTTCAAGACCATGTGATAGGACCAGTACCACGACATAATAAAAACCCAAATGTAGACTTTTGATAATCAATATCACCAGCCCAATCTGAGTTTTTATAACCAACAATATGAGGATACCCTAATCTATAGTCAATTCCATAACATGTAGTACCCCTATTGTACCTCAAAATATGTTTGGAAACTTGCCAATGAATCTTATGAGAATCAAGAGACAAGGCCAACTGCAAAGGAAAGATCAAGATGTGTGTGTATGATAAACTACCCATAAGATGTTTATATAAAGTGGAATCCACTGTAGGAGTAGAGAAAGTGGTAGATAAAACAACACCAGACTGAAAAGGTGTGGGAGAAGGCTTGCGATCAAGAATGTTGAATCTCTGAATCATATCAAGAGCATACTTATGTTTGTGTATGGACATCCCATCCAAAGAACAAACAACCTATAGGCCCAAAAAATAGTGTAGAAGTCCAAGGTCAGTCATCTCAAACTACTCTCTCAAATCTCATTGAACACTCTGAATCGTAGAGGGTGAGATATCTGTAATAATGAGATCATCAACATAGAGCACATGTATCAATAGATCAGCCCCGTGATGTTGAATGTACACTATAGGATCAAAATGACAATGCACCAATCCCAAGGGGCTTTTTTGAGACCATACAATACCTCCAAATTCTTCACACCATAGATGAGTCATGCAAAAAACCCTAAGGCTACTCCATATAGATCTCTTCATGAAGATTTTCATGCAAAAAGTAACTCTTCACATCCATTTGAAATATTGTCCATCCTTGGGAAGCTACAAGAGAGAGGACAAGGTGAATAGAATTCATCCCGGTGAAAGGAGCAAAGGTCTTAGAGTAATCAATAGCCTCCACCTATGAAAAGCCCTTTGCAAAAAGACATGCCTTGTCCATATCAATAGAAAAATTTGCAACATACTTGGTATGGTATGCCCATCTACACCAAACTAAATTTGTTCCTTTTAGAAGAGAACAAAAATCCCAAGTGTGGTTCTTCATCAAAGAATAGTACTCCTTATCCATATCCCTATCACAATATGAGCATCTTGTTGTATCACCTAATCTAGTAGTGTAATATTGAATACTAATACTAAAAAATGAAAGCATTCAAAATACTAAAATAGTTAACACTTATGATAGGACCAAAGTTATCACTAAGAAGGAAAGCAAACCAAGAATGGTAGGCTCCTTAAGGTATAGCCTATGATGACGTAGATATGTCCCTGATGGATGGGGATGTATGATCACATTGTGCTCAAGCTTCCAAAGGGTGGGGGGTTTTTACCAAGTGTGAGAGGATGGGATAAGGGTTTCAACCATGGAGGTATGGATGGATTTTAGCATTATGATGGTATTTTGGTAGTTTTTAGGCTCTCAAAATGGCATTATAAGTTTGCATGAAGGTAGTTTTTTAAATATTTGCGAAGGGAGAGGGTTTCATTTATAGGATGAGGTAGTGAAATGAAGGGTCAAGATGCAAGGATGGAAGAATGGTCAGGGAAGGGAAGCACATGGATTATGCTTGTTTAAAGTCAATAGGGGAGTGACACTTGTCACAAGGAGGATGAGTGAGAGAGGATGGGATAAGGGTTGGTCAAATGGAGTAATGAGGGAGGATGGGTGTGTAAGAGGGATGTAAGAGTCATAAAAGGGGATGTAAGAAGCACTAGTGGCATGTGAGAGCCATAAAGGGGGATGTAAGAGGATAAGGGAGACTTGTTGACTTTGGCTTGGGTTAGCAAGTCTTAACCCTTGCTTAAATTTATGCACATGTTTAGGAGGGGGATTAGACTTAGCTTAGGAAGGGGATTAGGTGGCAAGTGGCTTAGCTTTGATGGGATGAGTTAGTTAGGTGCCTAAGTGAGGTTAGTATGGGTGAATGGGTTGGATTAGGAATAAAGGTTGGGTTTAGGGATGTTTTTATGGGTTAGCATAATTTATTAAATGATTTATTTAATAAAGAGAGGGATTTGGGATTAAATTAAATATATTTGAGGATTTATTTAATTTAATAGAGGAATAAGGATTTAATTGATAAATTAATTTTGGGTTATCGTTTGATTTTATCAATTGGGCTATAGTTAATTAAATAAATAAATAAACTAGGGGATGATGATTAATTAATAAAATAATAAGTATCTAATCATTAGTGTCCTAGGAGATGACTAAATATGTTTACCTAATGATGTAATCAGATTTAGATATCTACATTTTTCTCCTCTTTGACATAGTGTTGGAATAAAACTATTTCAAAGAAGTTCAAATATAAACGATGTGAAGAAGTTTTTTAAAGCAACATGGTTGCCCCAGTTTTGAGTAGAAGAGGAGAGAATGGACTGCATGATGCCCCCTCAAGAAGGTGGTGGGGAGAGAAGGTGAGGCTCGACAACTTCTTGAAAAGTACAAGAATCTAAGGTGAGCTGAAGGACTGAGAGTGGCTAAGAGAGGGGGTTTAAGAAAGCTCATACTCTCACTATGGGAGAATGATATAAAGAAAAATAGTGTGCACAAGGCTAACCAAGGGTTAAGAACACTGGTTATGGGGTGAAGGGGGAGGGTGATTGGTTGTTTTAAATTGAACCGATGGAATTGATTTGGAAGATGGCAGGGGTGGGGAGAGTATGATTCTAGGATTATGATTGGTGATGGCTAAGATTATGATTGATGTAGAAACTATGATTATGATTGATTTATGAGCTATGATGATGATTGATGCAGGGGCTATGATTATTATTGATGTAGGATTGGATACTGTATGATTGATAGATTAGCTGGATCATGATGGCAGGATTGATTGGATGGGATGCTTGGATAGGATGTGGTGTTTTGATAGGATGGGATGCGTGGATAGTAGGGGATGCTTGGGATGCTTGGATAGGATGGGAGATAGGACGAAAGTGTGAAAGAATCTATTGAAGCTTGAGCATGGGGATGTTCCAAAGGGGAGGACCACCATATAGTTGAGCACTTATTTTGATATAGGAATATTGGGGATATGCCAAGGTTATGGAGAACATCAAGGCCTTTGTACCAATATTACATGCGACTGATGCGAAACAAACACATGAGGATTGCCCCAGCATCACATATGAATCCTAGAAGAATTTGAGTGGAAATGATATTAAGTAACCCATGAGAAAATGATATTTCTCAAGTGCACCATGTAACCACAAGTGATCACATGTTTGCAATATGAAAGCATCATATATAACTGACTCACAAGCAGAAAAAAGAAGATGAAAGAGACCTAATCAAAACCTTGCTCTTGAATTGCCCCATTCGTAGCACACCATGATATAAAATATTGTGGTGATCATGAGGAGGGAACAACCCAAATCACTTGGAAGAGATACTTTAAGAACCAAACTTGAAGTCCCAAAAAGAAAATAAATTGAAAGAAAATGTGAATCCATGAAAAAGTAACCTTTTGTTAAAGATATCAGTAGGATTGGATACTAACAGACCAAGATCAGATGAGAGGAAGGATGCATCCTACAAGGATCTATCAGTAATATCAAGGGCTAGGATGATTAAGGCAATCAAAAATTTGTAGGACAACATTTTGATGACAAGGGATCTCATACGAGGATTTGCTAAAACACCTAACCAAGAGAACTACAAGTTGTGATCAAGCATGAATTAACACGAAGAGATGAGAGATATACAATGGTACCAATCTAAAGATTGACACGTAAGGAGTATACAATAAATAGACCAAAGTATTTATAATGGATTACCATACAAAAGCTCAACATGATAGGATAACAACATGAAAGATAAAGATAAGAAGATAGTGGATAAAAGGATTGAATGAGGTGATAGAGGGAAAGATAGGGATAAGGAGATAGAGGGGATGAAAAGATTGGGATGGAAAGATAGTGGATAAAAAGCTCAAGATGAGGTGATAGCAGATGAAAGCTCAGGATGAGGAGATAGCAGGTGTAAAGCTTAAGATAGTAGAGGAAAAGCTTAGGGTGAGAAGATAGTAGAAGAGCATGGATTGATGGTGGGTAGGGTGATATGGATAAGGGAATGATATACCTAAAGACAAGGAGGGGTAAGGATAGATCCCAATGATGATGATTGGGGTATGACCAAGGATTGCAACAAGGTTGGGCAAAAGATTAAGAAGGTGATTGGATGAGTTAAAAAGATGTGTAATGGGATGGTGTAGTGGATGGTAGATTTTGAGGAGCATTAGGATATTAATGGATGACATTGGGGTATATGGGGATAGCCTAGAGCTAGATACCAATGACAAGGGATGTACCAAGTGATGGAAAGATGGATAGATGGTGGGAAGTGCAAGGATAGAAGAAAAGGGTATGATTGGTAGAAGGTTGGATAGAGGAATGTGAAAAGATAAGGATTGGGAGATGAATGATTCTAAGGATGAAAATATGAAAAATATGGCTAGAATAAGGGGATGGAAGGATGGACATGACACAATATTCAAGGAATATAGTGCCCCCAGTTATATTTTATTCAAAAGGAGGTCTTATAAGGGGTGGGATAGGATGGAAGATTTGTCAACAAGAGGATAAGGGAGATAGATGGAAGCAAGGATGTGAAAGGTGAATGAGGTAGAGGGTAACTCATGATGGGTGGATGAGGCTCATGGAGGGATGATACAAATGAAAGAATGGGTGGATAAATGATAGGTGGATACAAACTATGATGGGAAATGGATGTCAAAAAGGATGACCAAAAGCATGTATCTGGTGATGGAATTTATTTGTATCAAGATCCAAAGGAGGATGGTGAGTGAAATGGACAAGATGTGGTGGGTATGGTGCAATGAGATGAGTATGGTATGTGATGGAAAGTGCCCCCAAGTATATAGAGCATTTGGATGGAGGAATTAAACATGATGCTTTTTTGCTACTTGTCCAAGGCACTTGAATTGCCAAGTTTTCACCACTGGATGCTCTTTTTTTTTAATGCATTTTTACTCATATATGTTGGTAGGAAGGGAGGGAGTTAAAAAGGATTGGATTATATAAGCAAAATGGTGGGTGGAAGTTGGCAGGTAATGGATGGGAAGACATAAGATTTGTGGGAAAATGGAAAGATCATCATTGGCACATACCTTGAAAGGTGATGAAGTACTGGGAAAGATGGTGTTGAGTGAGGTTAAGGAGTATATGAAGGAAGATAAATATAAGGACTAATAGTAAAGTTGGAAGATAGAGGATGGGAAATTTAGGATAAGATGCATATAGACTAAGAGTGGATTTGGAGGATGAAGGATGTATACATGGAGATTTGGATAGAGGATGAAGGGATGAGGCTTTTTGAGTAGCAAGAATGGATGCTAATTGATATTTTTCTTCAAGACACATTTCTAAGCATCCTAGGTATCCACATGATTTTTGACATTTTTAGCTTGGGCCTTTGTGGCCATTTGAATTTTTCTTTGATTTGGATCAAATGTTTATCTTTTGGAACATGTATTTTAGAAGGGACATGTTGATACTTGGATTGTTGTGGATTTTTGGATTTATGCTTTTTAATTTTGGCATCCAATTTGCTTCTATTAGCCATGGTACGGGAACAAGACCATGGAGGATATGGAGGGATTGTGGATGGAGTGATAGGGTTTGATGGTTGGAAGGGATTCAAGGATGAGTGCCTTTGATGATCTAGATGTTGGATTTGAGGGGATGGAATGATGGATTAGAATACAGGATATGGAGACATATAATTGCCCAAAATGGATTAAGGGAATGAAGGATATGGGCCTAAAATAGATGGAAGTGAGGAAGGAGTAGGTCCCAAGAAGATGGAGGAGATAAAGGATTTAGATTAGGTATACAAGGACCCAAAATGGATGGAAAGGGTAGAGGATTTAGGTAAGGGATATACAGACCCAAAATGGAGGGTTGGAAATAAGCAGTAGGATAAGGGCCCAAAATAGATGAAGAACAAGATGGATGATAATGTTGGGGTGAAGATGGAAGGACTTGGGACCATACAGGGATAGAAGGGATACTAACATCTAGAGAAGTGATCCCACAATAATGGGTTCCACTTTTTGACCAATTTTGACACTGAAATCAATATTTTTGAAACAAACCTCACATTCAAGTGACTATATCTCTTAAAATATGAATAATTTCAAGATGATGTAAACTAGTAATTTCTAGTCCTCTATTCCTACTTTTAAAACATATTTTTTTAATTTTTAAAAAAATTATTTAAGTCATTTTTTTCTTCTCCTCCAAAAAGTGGTACATATGAACAATCAATATTTTTAAAGAGTGATAGTCCGCTTGACACTCATAACCTTTTTTCTAGAAATGATAATGAGGCAATTTTTTTGGTGTTGGATTTTTAACATAAATATCTAGAGGATGCATTTGGTTTGATTCAATTTGGTTGAGTATTGTGTAGTTTATGAAGTTTTGAAGTGACATCAATCATAATTCAGACATACGTTCATTTTGATAGAGGTAACTTGAACTCAATTTATCATAAATCTAATTTTCTTTTTTTAATAGAAAGCTATCTCAACAACCTATTTCCTAGTTATTTTTCAAAAAAATTGACCTAACTTACAAAATTTCCCGAAGTGTTGAAGTTAGTTGATGTTCAATTGG
Organism: Cupressus sempervirens; assembly: GCA_028749045.1. Classification (NCBI taxonomy): domain Eukaryota; kingdom Viridiplantae; phylum Streptophyta; class Pinopsida; order Cupressales; family Cupressaceae; genus Cupressus; species Cupressus sempervirens. The sequence continues at coordinate 914,377,234 of CM053789.1, read as the reverse complement.
TAATGAACCTATAATGAGTTAAACTCATATTTAAAAGTCTTAATGAATATAATATGTATTACAATTATAGTCATTAGAAAGCTTTCTTTGGGCATCACAAATTGGCATTTTTATTTTATAGTAGGAGATCATTCAATATCAATCTTGGGGTCAAAAGAGCCAATTTCATTTTTTATAGAAAAGAGCACTAAATTTTTATAAATTAACATGTTTGCGTGAACACTATGTTTGCGCGAACATGTTTTATATGTTCGTGCAAACATATGTTCGCACAAACATACAAGCCTAATAGAAAATGGAAAATGGCTCAAAATCATTGTAAAAATACATTCACATGAACATATTGATGTTTGCACAAACATACAAGCCTAATGGAAAATGGAAAAATGGCTCAAAATCACTGTAAATATGTTCATGCAAACATATTAATAAGGGATGTTTGTGCGAACATCCCCTATTTTAACTAAATATGTTCGCACGAACATAAAATTCTTTTATGTTCATGTGAATATTGTTAATGAGTTCATGCAAACATACATAAAATTGAATATGGAAATTTTGCAGCATTTTGCAATTTCCTTCATGCCATAAAAGTGGTAATTCACCCAATCTAGATATACTTTTATTTCTTTCTTCAACATGATGTTCATTACTTGGAACACAAGATGTGAGTCCATTACTAGTTGAAGGAGTTGAAGCTTTAGATATGATAGTTAGTTCTTTTTCTATGGATCTATCATCATGGATTATAGGGTATGTATGATCATGAAGCCGAGGGGATAGAAGTATAGGATCTTGATTTGGATGGGTTGATGGGAATGGATCTTGAGATGGAGTAGGTATGATGGTAGGATTCTGATATGGAGGGGATGGTGACTGCGCTTTGGATGGAGTGAATGGTGAAAGTAGATCATGTAGCAGAATAAGTGGGATGGTGGGATCACCTTTTATGTCAAGGGATATTTAAACATGCTTTTGGACAAGATCTTGAAAAGAATGGATGGGAGTGCATGGTATGCTAGGAGAAGTATGGGTGGTTTCTTTAAGTGAGGTAGATGGATGTGTAGGAGGTTCTATAATGGGGATGAGTTGACAGGGGAGGGACTCATTGGGTTCATTATATGGGATTTGGGTAATGCTAGGAGGAGGAGATGTAGATGGGATTTGGAGGGATTTGATGGATGGGAGGTAGGAGATGGAAGGGGTTTGATAAGTGGGGTGGATAAGATAGGGATGGTAGTGATAGGATGATGTAAGAGGAGCGATGGGTGTGGGAGATGGATTTTCTTTGGGTTTCCTTGTAAAATTCCTTGGAGATGTGTGTGTGTGGGATTGGGAAGGGTAAGAGGATTAGGTTTATGCCTTGTATGACTATGATTGGTTAGAGGATTTGGAAAGTGGTTTGGAGGATATTGGGATGGTAGATTTGGACTAGGGATGTAGCTACTAGAATTTTTATAGGATGGTGGAGACTGGGATAGGAAGGTGGAGGAAGATGGAGATATGACTGATGTATAAGAGGAATATGCGAGCACAATATAGGAAGGAGGTAAGGATGAGGAAAACAATGGATTTCCCTTGTCAAAGGCATGGTAAGGAGTACTAGTGGGTATGAATGAAGGAGTGTTTGGATTTTGGAGGATGTTTGGAACAATCTCTCTAAGGCTTTCAATATACCCATCATAGTTGACAAGATCTTCATCATCATTGGAATAGGATGGAGTGGGAGAAAAGGTGGGATGACCAAACTCATCATAATAAGATTGTGACATTATGATTTGGAGATGAAGGATGGATACATATGAATATGAAAGAGTAGTTTAGGATAAGTAGGGAAGCTTAGATTTGGATTTGGATTAGGCTCATGATAGAAGGAAAGAATGACTCTAGAGAATATGGAAATGGGGTGGGGAATGACTAAGAAGACTTAGCTACCTTAAGATAAGGAAGACTTGATGGAAGAAATAGAATGACATAAGAGAGGATGTGATTAGGATGACAATGTCTTGGGAAGTTTGGATGAATCTTTGATGATGTAATGACTATGCTAAGTATGCCTTGCATTTGGGTTGAATGATTTACCAATGGATCAAGAGAAAACTAGACTTAGGGTTATTGTGAATGAACTTGCTAACAACCATCTAAAAGGACATATAAGTGATCTCTTTAGCTAACAGCATTCAAGAATGTCAAACACATCAATAATCCTATAAGGTATTGACTAAGATATACAAGTTTAGCTAGGAGTGTCCTTGATATACGCAAGGTACATGAGGCCCAAATCTGTAGATGAAAGAAAATAATACCACACAACTAGGAGGAGATGGTAACCCAAATCTCCACCTTCACTTCCCAAAGGTACAAAGTTCTTTGGGGCTTAGCCAAGAGTGACAAGATAATGCTTCCAAGAGAGGTGTCTTTTGTTTCACCTCTTGATATTTATACTCTGCCAAAATGCTAGAGTTGAGGTCATCCCAAGGGGTAATGAAATCCCCAAGTAGGCCTCCTAAAAAGTGTAAAAAAAGACCACATAAGTGATCTTGGTTTTAAAAGACACTTGTTTTTTCCCCATTGATGATTGAGATTTTGTAAGCTACAATTGAAGACACTTGTGTTTATGGTATACAAGGTTCATTCCAACTTGAAAACATCGTCAACATAATGAAAATCGAGAGTTCGTCAACATAAGAAATCTGAGCATCTTCAACATGAGAAATTAGATAAGGGATGGGTGAATGAGTCAATTCATTTGTGCATTCAAAATTGAGTGATTTCTTTTTAAGCCCCAAAGTTGAAGTTTGAGGTATAGCAATGATTGATTGATCCTTGGCATTCAAGGTTGTGTTTGTTGTTTTAATCGTGCATTCGAATAAAAACTTGATTTTAGTCCATGGCATTCAAGATTGATTTGAGCAACATTCATTCAATGAAATATTTGTTTAAACATGCAGGTTCATTCTGAGAAAAATCTTCAAAAAACATGGTTAGGCTTTGAAGATACTCCAATCTCCAATGCGACAAAAAACCACTTCGATTAGTCACACAAAAATCCCCAAAATCAAAGCTTAACTATGGGAATTTTTTTAAAACTTTTTTTGTTATTTTTTATAGGTGTAAAAATGCTTAGAATTACCCCTATCCTACATAACCACCAACTCTTTTTTTAAATAATAAAACAACGATCCGCAAGGAAAAAAGTGATCTTGCGATTGAAACAATGATCTTGTTAGCAAAACAATGATCCCAAAAGGCAAAAAGTGATCCTACGAGTAAATGAGTGATCCTGTAGTGCAGGAACATAGGTAAGAGGTGATGGGATTTCAGTACAGAGAATTGGTGAAATCGTGGAAAAATGGGTCGCAGGTAAAAAAATCACACCACGATCCCATGAAATGGTGATCTTGTGGGTCTATGAGGGAGCATTCCTACCAAAGGATTTGTCGGTGGGTTCAATAGAGGAGGAAAAAAGTGGGGAATACTAGTTGACTAAATAGCTCATGCATTCCCTTAGGTCTTTTATAGCGATCTTGTTGGTAAAAATTGGCATTCCTATGGGAGGATTAGCCAGTAGGATTGATGGGGGGAATTTTAATAGTTTGTGGGGGTGGGGTTCAAGATAGAGAGAAATCTCACCTTCATGGGGGTGTGTTCTTGCGGGTTTAGGATATAATCCTAGGGCCATGGGTTTACAATTTTGTGTTCATGAGATTGCGAACAAGAGGTGAGAAAAAAATTGTCGAATTTGGATTTTTCTTTTATGGCTGGGAGTGTGATTCCTGATAGGAGACTTTGGTGCCTACAAAAAATATTAGAAAGCAACTGGGTACGCAAATAAATAAAAAGTGTCAGTTTGGTTAGTTCAAATATTAACAAGAAAAAGTGAGATTGTAGTGACCTGAATGCGAGCTCCCACTAGGCATGCCAAAATGTATCACCTAATCTAGTAGTATAATATTGAATACTAATACTAATAAATGAAAGCATACACAATACTAAAATAGTTAACACTTATGATAGGACCAAAGTTATCACTATGAAGGAAAGCAAACTAAGAATGGTAGGCTCCTTATGGTATAGCCTACGATGACATAGATATGTCCCTGATGGATGGGGATGTATGTTCATGTTGTGCTCAAGCTTCCAAAGGGTGGGGGGGTTTTTACCATGTGTGAGAGAATGGGATAAAGGTTTCAACCATGGAGGTATGGATGGATTTCAACATTATGATGGTATTTTGGTAGTTTTTAGGCTTTCAAAATGGCATTATAAGTTTGCATGAAGGTGGTTTTTTTATATTTGTGAAGGAAGAAGGTTTCATTTATAGGCTAAGAGGTAGTGAAATGGAGGGTCAGGATGCAAGGATGGAAGAATGGTGAGGAAGGGCTAAGATGCTTTCAAAGGGAAGCACATGGATTGTGCTTGTTTAAAGCCAATAGGGGAGTGACACTCGTCACAATGAGGATGAGTGTGAGAGGATGGGATAAGGGTTGGTCAAAGGGAGTAATGAGGGAGGATGAGTGTGTAAGAGGAATGTAAGAGTCATAAAGGGGGATGTAAGAGGCACTAATGGCATGTAAGAGCCATAAAGGGGGATGTAAGAGGATAAGGGAGACTTGTTGACTTTGGTTTGGGTTAGCAAGTCTTAATCCTTGCTTAAAGTTGTGCACATGTTTAGGAGGGGGATTAAACTTAGCTTAGGAATGGGATTAGGGGGCAAGTGGCTTAGCTTTGATGGGATGGGTTAGTTAGGTGGCTAAGTGAGGTTATTATGGGTGAATGGGTTGGATTAGGGGTAAAGGTTGGGTTTAGGGATGTTTTTAAGGGTTAGAATAATTTATTAAATGATTTATTTAATAAAGAAAGGGATGTGGGATTGAATTAAATAGATTTTAGGATTTATTTAATTTAATGGAGGAATAAGAATTTAATTGAAAATTTGATTTTGGGTTATCATTTGATTTTATCAATTGGGCTATAGTATAATTAAATAAATTAGGGATGACGATTAATTAATTAAGTAATAAATATTTAATTAGTAAAATGTTAAGAGAGAACTAAATATGATTACCTAATGACGTGATCAAAGTTAGATGTCTACACTTGTTTCTTGTGAAAAAATATATGCATCATCTAAAATGCAATGACTCAATAGTCTAGTACCAGGTGTCTGAGAATGAGTGCAACAAGAGTCTAAAAGATCTCCTGCCATAGATCCAACTACATCAATAGTATCACAAGACCACTTGGGTACTTGTGTAACATCAGGGATAGGAGAGGAAGGTGGATCATCATCAAGATCTTCCTTAAAGGATAAAGAGTCTTGTAGAGAAGAAGATGAATTACTAGGTAGTGATGGAGAAGTTAGTGATGTAGGCTCCATCAGAGGATAATACTTATCGAACTAAACATCTCACTAAAACAAGACCTCTCTAGAATCAAGATCAAACAACCTGTATGCCTTTACATCCTTGTAGTAACCAACAAATATGAGTGGTCATCTCTTCCTCTCCATGGCTTTCCTCTATGTGTCTAGAATAAGTGCCCAAGCCTCACTACCAAAAATATGGAATGTAGAAACATTAGGCTTGACATGAATCGAAGCCTCCTCAGGAGTCAAGTGTCTTAATTTGTTGTAAGGTATCTAATTCTAAATATAGTTGGCACAATTAATAGTCTCTTCCCAAAAGGAAGAACTCATATCTCAAGACTGTATCATACAATTGGCCATCTTCTGTAATATTTCATTCTATCTCTCATTAACCCCATTCTATTGAGGGGTATGAGGAACTATGAACTGATGATGTAAACCATGATCGGTGCAAAAATCTCTAAAAGACCAATTCACATATTCCTTTCCATTGTTAGTGCATATATGCCTGATAGAAATACTAGACTAGTTCTCCACAAGTTTCTTAAAGATTCAAAGAAATTGATAACATCAAACTTGTACTTCAAAAATTACACCTATGTGCATCTAGAGAAGTATCTATGAAGGTAAGCACATATTGCGCACCTAAAAAAGATGGAGTAGGAAACGACATAAGATCATTGTGTATCAACTCCAATGTTTCCTTGGCACATGTGGATCTACCTACTAAAAAAGAATCTCTATGATGTTTTCCAAGTGCACAACCTTAACAAACACCATTAGTACAAGAGATCTGAGGTAGCAAAGTCACTAGCCCCTATGTACTCATTTGCTATAGATATATGTAGTTGACATGGCCAAAATGCTCATGCTAAAGTTTTCTCACTATGTCTCCATGAGAAAAAAGAGAAACACTTATAGAATCAAATCTCTCAAAGCCATCAAAATAATATAAGTGAGACTATAAATCAATAGTCTCAATAACAACAACTAAATCATGATCATGGAGGTCTTGAATAACCACATCATGGGGTGAGAACTCAACTGTCTTACCAGAGCCAAAATGAGAAATATGATATACATGCAAGAGGTTCCTAGAAATGTTTAGAACTAATAGAACATCCTATAGGGAACCACCCTCCAAAGAGAAAGTGCTTGAACATGAAACTAAAATCTATGTGGAGTAACCAACTACAACCAGTGTAGTAACACTGTGAGAAAGTGAGCTAACCAAATTAGGTATGTATTTCATATGGTGGGAAGCACATGAATCAATGATCTAAGTAGTAAAATAAGACAAAGACTATGTAGAAAGAGCATGCCCTTTCCCTAAAGGAGGAGGCAGTGGATTCTAAGAAGCAATATTGTGCTGTTGCATGGCATCCTCTAAAGCCTCAAGATATTTCCAACACCTAGAAACTAGATGTCCTTCTTTGACACAAAAACTATGAGGATCACTTGTAAACTTCGTAGTCTTGGAGGAAGACTCAACAAACTTAGAAGGTTTTCCCTTCGAAGTAGATTTTTGAGTATCTAATCTAGGAGATGGATTGGAGTAACTCTCACTTCCAACTAAATATATTTTAGGCTTTGGTTTTAGCTTTGGCTTCCCTATAGATGTTTGAACAATTAATATTTGGTTCTTTGATCTTGGTAGAGAGTCCAGCTGTGTAAGCTTGGCCTATTCTCTAGTCAATCAATCACATAATGTTAGAGTAAAAGGTTAATTTAATTTCATTTATTAAATTGCATTTACTCCCTTCCTGAGATTTCACTTTATGAACCTTGAATTTCCATTTAATATTTAATTAGTAATTATTATATGCCATCTACCTCTTATGGTTTCCCTTTTTAGGTTTTCTATCTCCTTCATAAGGATTGATTAGTTGTAAAAAAAATTATTTTGTTTTGATAGTAATTATAATCTTCTTATTTATTGAGCAAAGAATTCTCTCTCTAGCTTTCTTACTTCCTTGTAACACGTTATTCATGTAGGATATCTAGGGATGTGTGGATTTGTTCATCATCAAATCCTATATGGTATCAGAGCTTTGCATGTGGCTTCCTATTCTTGTTTAAATAAAAAGAAGAACAAGGGTTTGACAGAATAGATCTAGCTATTTTTCAAAATTTTCATATGAAAATATGGGGGCCTCTTATTTTTGGAGCACTTTGAGGCCAAACAAACCTCACGGTTAGCTTCAGAAGATGTCAAAACCCCTATTTTTCATATAATATTTATCGATTTTAGACACTGGGAAAATCAAAGGAAAAAAGTTTTTGCCTACCATAGTCATATGACCCTTGGCACACATTCTAAGATAGAAAAATAAAATAATTTAAAAAAAAAATCAAATTTGCAAATTAAAAAAATGCGTCATTGAGCAGTGCTTTAGTCAATGCACCCACATGCCTCCCGAGCCACCATCCTATTGTTGTGCTCCACTTTGCCTCCACCACTAACCATATGGGGGGTGGGGGGGTGACTAATTTTTAGCCCCTTTTAAATTTTTTTGAAGGGTTCCAGTTGTTTTTTACTATACAAAGGCCTTGGCAATCTTTTCGCTCTAACTTGAGCATACGAGGGTATTTGTTTGATTTGAAAGTAGCATCAAAAAGCTGATTCAGAGATGGAGACAATGGTGTAAGTATTTTTAGATTTTTTTCTAGTTTGGTACATGCTTTTTCACTTGAAGTCTGATGATGTAGTCTATCTTCCAAGGGAACAACTTGCTTGTTTTAGCTTCATTTTCCAATTTGAAAGAAGTGTCAAAAAGCTTTCCTCAAGCCCAATCTAGATTCTCTATTATTTTCATCAAGATTTCTCAAAGGTATATGCTATTCTCAAATTAAATCATTTTTTCTCTCTTCTTGTTTAACCATTCCTTCTACAAGCTAGGGTTTGATTTTTTGCATTGTGGTGGGTATTTTTAAAATTATTTTATGTTACAATATTAGTATATCAGAAAACTTCAAAATACGTTCTTAAAAAAAAGGTTGAGACCTCTTTTTGTCTAGTAATTCTAAACCCACACAACTATCACACATAGAAATCTCATATGTAGCAACTTCTCTATTCAAAGGGTTTGTGGTCTTGTTTAGATATAATGCAACTAGTATTTAAGAGTGAATATCACAATTTGTAGCACATGAATAAGATGGATGAAGCCATGGGTCTAATTTCTTTGAGTTTTTTAGATATCTTATAGTTTCATCTTGATGAGTGTTCCACTCCTCACAAAATGTGAGATAAGTTTAATGACTTGTTTGGAACCATCAATGAGTTTAGAGCACTTCAAATTGAGACAAAGTTTACCTCTCTTGTACCAGATTATTTTTCTTCCATTGAGGACTTCTTGATGAAGTTCAAACAACAAAGATCTTTATTATAGGGTTGTGGGAAAATCAAGACTGACACAAAGTGCATCTACCTAATTCTTTCTAAGCTTCATGGAAACTTGCATATTTTTTCTTCTACCTTCTATTCCACCAAAGATTCTTTAGGTAATAGATTACCATTCCATCCTTTGAGGTTTTTTGTGATCGTTTCAATCAAGAATAATTTAATCTCTCTCATTTGGATTCTCTCACAGGCTCACAGACTTATGCATTGGTAGCTTGGCTATCTTTTGGGATAAACAAGAAGAAACAAAAGTCACATCCTATCGAGTTTGAGATTGATTCTAGCCCTCAAAGTTCATTAGGACCTCCTCCTCCTAAGGGATATCAACCAAATCTAGAAAGACCAAAGTTTTATTATTGTAATAAGCTTAATCATGATCGGTTGCATTTCTACAAGAAGAAGTTAGATGGCTATGCCAAATAGGTTTCAAATTTGACAATTCTCCTTCAGAAGAGCAACATTGATATTCCTTCTACTTCTCATAGATCTTCTACATCATCATCATTTTAGTTAGATGGTAAAGATATAGGAAAGGGTCATGAACTATGTGCAACTACTACTCCACACTCTTCTAAATGGTTACTGGATTCAGGTGCTTCACACCATATGGCATCTTCTCGGGATTTTTTCTCTTCTTTTGAGGCTTCTCCTCCACACATTTTGATGGGGAACACCATTTTTGTGACTATATGTGGGAAAGGTTCTATTGGCATTGATGATGGTACATTTTATGGTGTACTTTGAATTCCATCTTTGTCCTCTAACCTTATCTCTATCTATCAAATTACACATAGTGGGATAGGGAAGATAATTGTGTTTGCACAAGATTTAGTGCACATCAAAGATGGTGAGACATGCAATATTTTTTCTATAGGGATTGTTGATCACTCTTCCCACCTATATACTTTCTCTCATTTTGGTCCAACATCTCCACTATTGGAGACTCACTCGTCTTCTTCACAAGAGACTATTAAGGTAAAGTTACGTCACTTTAACATATGTTTTGTTCCTGAGACTAGTGTTGTGACTTCTACACCTCTGTCTCCTGTTCAAATTCCATCTATTACACAAGATTTCTCTTCAAGATTTTCTTCCATTGTAGCTCTAGTCATCGAGCCACCTACTATAATTGTTGAGTATATATCAAAGGACACACATATCCTCTGAGATGACAAATTTAGTACACTTTTTATGCTACCTCTATTGGAGATTCCATTTTAGGATTCACATGCATTCTCCTTTGAGCATTAGCTAGGACTTCCAGCTTCACCTTACATCCAAGGGTTTCATCCTTGTTGTCCATTACCTATGTTTCCTTTAGATTGGAGCCACATTGGTTTGTTCATCAAGAGTTCTACCATTCCGGGGAGGTTATGGAGTCTCAGGCCTTTGTCATGGGGGGTTTCATTATACTTATGGTTTAAAGAGAATCTCTTGAAACATATCATTTGTAATTTTTTATTTGCTATCTCTTTTTGGAGTAGGGTTTTTCCCATATGGTTTTCCTTATTTCTTTGTTTCATAGAGATTTGATTGTAATTGGGTAGCTCATCAGGCTTTGTTGTTGGGACCCAAGTTTTCCTTCAGCATTGCATTATAGTTTCCTTTCTTTTTCTGTATTTTTTTGTAGCTACATTGTTGCTCATATTAAGGGGGGTGTTAGAGTAAAAATTTAATTTAATTTAATTTATTAAATTACCTTTACTCCCTTCTTAAGATTTCACTTTATGCACCTTACATTTAACTATTTAATAATTAATTAGTAATTATTAAATGTCATTTACCTCTTAGGATTTTCCTTTTTAGGTTTTTGATTTCCTTTATAAGGATTGATCGGTTGTAAAAAAAATCATTCAATTTTCCACAAGTAAAGAAAATTTTCTTGTTTATTGAGAAAACCCTTCTATCTCTCTGCCTTTCTTACTTCCTTGTAATAGGTTATTTGCATGCAAGATATATAGAGATCTATGGATTTTTTCATTATCAAATCCTACACAGAATACCTAAAATGTGGGCATGATAAATGTGGGACCCAAAGAATCCATAGTGGAATGGAAGGTAGAAGAGAAAATCTAAAAATTTCCTCAAAGCTTTGATAGAATCAGGTAGATGCACTCTATATCAGTCTTGTTCTTCCCACAACCCTATGACAATGATCTCTATTGTTTAAATATCATCAGATAGTCCTCAATGGAGGGAAAAGAATAAGTTAACAACAATGTAAGGTTTGCCTCAATTTTAAGTGCCTTGAACTCATTGATGGTACTAAACAAGTTCTTGAACTTCACCCACATCTCTTGAGGAGTATCACACCCATCAAGATGAAACTGTAAGCTTTCTAGAACACTCAAAGAAATCAAACCCATGGCCTCATCCATCTTGTTCCTATACTACAAGGTTTTAAAGGCATTCTAAAAAATTGGTTGCACTTCATCTAAAGAAGACTACAAACCCTTTGGATGGAGAAGTCATGTCTTGGTAGTTTTCCATGTGTGATAGTTATGTGGGTTTAGAGGAACAAGATAAGAAGAGGTCTCAGACATTTTTCTAGAAGGTGTTTATTTTGATATAGATATGGTTTATTGATGTCAATGATAGAAACAAAAATAAAAAACACCCCAACAATGCAAAAAAAATTGAACCTCAAATCCCAAAAAGAATGCATATACAAGTAAGCGCAAGAAATAACTTTAGTTGTGTTAGGATCAACCAAGAATAGAAACAAAAATTACATGCAAATATAGCCAATATCAAAAAATAATAAATCACATAGAAGAGAACACAAGACACAAGGATTTAACATAGTCCACCAAATCTGCGGGCTACATCCACAACTAGCAAGTTCAATATTATTATTATCTAGTGATTACAAAATGCAATCCCTTACATCTCAATACTTCTACAAGATGCTACAATCTCATCATACATTATGAAATCCCTAAACCAAGCCATTTTATACAATCTTTTTTCACTTATAAAATTAGAGCTAGAATAAATCATCCAATAGAAAAATATCAGTCAATGCCTTTTACAATAATAGATTCATTTTTGGCTTCAAGGGCATTGACTCCAAAAACCCCCTGTGGGGGCATTTCCCGTCAACCCCACCCTATACTATGACACAAAATGCACTTGGGGATTTACCCCAAACTCCTACAAGGGGCATTGCCCCTTGACCCTCATAGAAATAATCTAGGGAGAAATTGCACTGAATAAACCTCCAAGTTTGATTAGGCTTCACATCACAAAAATCTCCCACTTGGAGAATGATCAGACTCCACAACAATAACCTCACACTTGGAGACTAATAATATCATCATGAAACTGGTAGAAGACCAATAGAAGATGAAAAAGAGTTCAACTTCTCCCTTGTTACTGCCTTGGTAAACATATTTGTTGGATTATCATCTATATGTATCTTCTCTAACTTTAATTGTCCATCATCCAAAATTGGCTGAATAAAATGGTACCACAACTATATGTATTTTGTCTTTAAATGTAGAGCATAATTCTTTACAAGATGAATGGCACTCTGGCTATCTTTGAACAAATAATCATCCCTCTATGGGTGTCCCAATTCTTCCATGAAGAACTAAAGCCATATCATTTCCTTGGTTGCCTCTATAGCAACAACATACTCTATCTTTGTAGTGGATAAAGCATTCAACTTCTATAATTGAGAAACCCATCTCATTGCTACCCTGCCAATAGTAAATACATAACCCATAGTACTCCACTTTATATCAATATCTACTTCCAAATAAGAGTCAACATAGCCATTTAAGGTAGTAGCAGAGCCCCCAAAGTGTAAACACTTACTGGATGTTCCTCTCAAATATCTAAGAATCTATTTAACTACATTCTAATTCTCAATCCTTAGATGACTCGTATACCTACTAACAACTTAGCATAAGGTACCTTGGACATCTTAGTCTCCTTTTTTGGTGTCTTTGGACACATCTCCTTAGTTAAGTTTATATGATTAGGTAAAGGTGTGTTGATAGCTTTAGAATTCTCCGTAGAGAATTTTTGCAACACCTTTTCAATATAATCAACCTGGGATAATGCCATTCTTTTTTTTCTTTCTATCTCTACAAGTTTTCATACCAAGGATCTTCTTTGCTTCCCCCAAATTCTTCATAGAAAATGAATGTGATAATTGTTCTTTTAGCCCCATAATGTGATCCATGTTAAACCTAGATACAAGCATATCATCAACATATAAACATAAAATAATGTAGTTGTCATCATCCAAACTCTTAAAATAAACAAAATGATCTGAATAAGGACTACTGTATCCATGCGCATGCATAAAACTATCAAATTTTAGATACCATTTCCAAGATGCTTGGTTCAGACCATATCAACTTTTCTACAATCTACACACTAAGTTCTACTTACCTTTGACCTCAAATTCCTATGGCTATGCCATATATATCTCTTCATCCAAATCACCATGAAGAAGGGTTGTTTTAACATCAAGTTGCTCAAAATGCAAATCTCTAGTAGCCACAATAGTTAAAACTGTGTGAATAGAAGTCATTTTAACAACAGGAGAAAATATCTCATCAAAACCAATGTCCTTTTTCTATGCAAATATTTTTACTACTAACTTGGCTTTAGATATTTTATTACCTCCATCATCTTCTTTCAACCTATAAACCTATTTATTTTGTAGAGCCCATTTACTTATAAGCAACTTGCATAAGTCCCATGTCTAATTTTTCAGCAAGGAGTCCATTTCTTCTTTCATTGTAGACTCCCATTGAATATTTGTACCCACTTGCACAACTCATCATAACATTCAAGTTCACCAGCATCAGTTAGTAAAATAGAGTACAAAGAGGAAGAAAATATTTTTGGAGGTTTACTTAGCCTTGTTTACTATCTAACATTCATTGGGGTGTGTGGCATTTTTCGTTGTGGTTATTATGAAGCATGAGGAACTTCTTGAACATAATCTTTTGGAGTATCATCTAGCACTACATAATCACTTCTTTCTTCTCATGTTGCTACAAAAAATATTTGTACACCACTTTCTCATTGAATATGATATCCCTACTTACAATTTTACAATTTTCAAAATTTCAAAACCTATAACCAAATTCATCAATGTCATATCCAAAAAATACACATTTATTTGACTTAGCTTCTAGCTTGACTCTATTTTAAGAATCAATATGTGCAAATGCTTCATAACCAAAGATTATGAGAAAAGAATAACTCACCTTCTTACCAGTCCATGCTTCTTCTAGAATACCACAACCCAAAGAAGTAGAGGGACATCTATTGATCAAATATAAAACAATATTGATAACTTTAGTCCACATATTTAAGGGCAGACCAACATGCAACCTCATGGTCTATGCACACTCCATTATTGTCCTATTTGTGCATTCATCCACTCCATTTTCCTATGGAGTCCTTGGAATAGTTATTTGTCTACAAATACCATTAGTGGAGCAATAATCTTCAAATTCATTTCTGCAATAGTCACCACCATTATCAAATTTTAGACATTTTATTTTCATACTAGACTCATTTTCAACCAAGCTTTTACATTTCTTAAAAGTTAAGAAATACATCAAATTTATGTCAAAGGAAATAAACCCATACCTTTCTAGTTGCAACATCCATAAATGCAACATATTAATGAGAGCCACTAAGGGAAGATTCCTAAGTTGGTCCCCATACATCTATATACACAAGCTCTAATTCCTTTTCTTTTCTTTCCATCCACTACTACGTTTGGACCCATTTTGTGAAGGCAAGTCATCACAATTGTGACATCTACCCGTCACCCTAGCAACAGAACCATGAATTGGCTCCCATCGGATGTTAGTGATACTTTTGTTGGCACAAATTTTGAGGGTGAGGGAAATAGTCATAATGGTGATGGTTGTCACCATTGTAACTTGGAATATTGGAGGGACAAGAGTTCATTTTTATGACGTAGAAATTGTGACAGTATGTTATCATACTTACAATGGTTTCAACTTCTAGTTAGTCATCGCAATCGCAAGGTGTACATGATAACATTATTGTAAAAGTGATAGTTATCCATTAGATCTTGTCATCATAGTTACAAAATTGTTTTGACAGTTGTGTTGTGTAAGGAATAGCTAGCCATCAGAAAATACTGTCACAATTGTGACAGCTTGGCAAATTATTTTTAAAAAAAGATTTCTTTTAGATCATAGTTACTGCATGGGAAAGCTTATGTTTCCTTTAATGTTGTTTATGGTTTATTTCCATTGTTGGGATACCGTATGGAGCCTTTATATCCAACCATTTGTTATAAGTTGGTAAATGCACTTCATGCCTAGCATGCAAGTGATGCATTTGCATATGCAATTTTATCACCTTGGAAAATTGTATTTGATCCTGTTAGCAAGGAGTAGCTAATTGGTCATTTTATTGTCCCTAATCTAATGACAGTTCTATAGGAATTTGTAATCAACCTAGCTAATAAGAAACTAGACCAATTTAGCTAGGTTATGGCTTGGTCATGTGCTATTTCCATTTATCATATGTTTGCAATGTTGGAGGCAACATTTTTTCCAAAGTGGCAGAAGGTTTTGTATCATTGGCTTTGTTCAAGTTCTGATTTTAATGAAGTAACACAATGGTTTTTAGGGTGGAAAGGACTATTTTCCCCAAGCATCTTGCTAATGAGAGGATAAGAATTCAGATAAATGTATCCCTTTAAATAATGAATCAAGTTATAAAGGGTACGACTGTGGAACAACCTGGGACTAGAGAGAATATAAGCTATCTTAGTATGTGATAGCCCTTATTTTCACTATGCCAAAACCTTAGAAATTTATTGTGAAAATACTTTGAAGTGTGTTGTTTTGTTAGATTTTTTTATTTATTTCTTATCAATTTTCTAGAAAATAACCCTAACTTGGTCATTTTTTGCTATGCCAGTTTGAAATTCTTGCCCTAGTAGGATAGTTTGATATCCTAATAATTGTTTCTTTACCCTGTTATAGAAGAATTTCCTTAAATATACTATTAATTTTAATTTTTACCCTAGATCTTGTGTTTAAGTGGGAGATTAAATATGATTTTTATATTTTCTATTAGATGATATGATCTTACGATTAGGGTTTCAAGCGTCTAGTCATAAGTGTAAGTTTCTTCTCTTGATGTTATGAAATGTGGGTTAGTGGAGGATTGTAAGGGTAAATTTTTTAGTCTCCCAATCTTACAATACATCATGGGCATAGCATTGTGGGTGTTTGTTATGAAGGTTACAATCTTACAATTATCCTTGTGTCGTATCATCTTAAGTGTCTCATGGGAAGTGTTGATGTTAAGTTATATGATGTTACGACAGGTTGTTAATCATGGGATTGTAAAGGAAAAATTGCAAACTCTTGATCATGTGATAAGGTGTAGATTGTAAGATCGTAAAGGACATAAAGTGTTGAAGGTATGCAAAGTTATGATCTTATGATAAAGGGAAGATTGTGCAAGTGTAAAGGCTTTCCAAGGATACCTCTAAAGTTACACAAATTTGTGATTGTAAGATCGTAAAGCAAGAAATGTTAAGTCATCCAATGATGTAAAGTTGGGCTAGGTGCATGAGCATAAGATTTTGAGACATGTGGCAGTTGATATCTTTTGATATTATGAACAGGTGTAGATTGCAAGATCACAAAGAGAAACCATGAGTTTTACAAAGCTACGAAGCAATGGAATTGTAAGATCATGAAGATAAAATCTAAAGCTTCTAAGGGTACAATAAAGAAAGAGAAGTAGCTAGCATGTGGTTGGGAGGTAAAGGAAATAGTTAAAGGTAACTTTCAAAGTTACAAAGTTAGTTAGTTGACTATAGTCATAGGATCATAAGATAAGAAAATTTCAAGCTCAGTGCTACACCAAATAGTGTTTGTATGATTGGTATATCATAAGATCATAAAGGCCATTTTCCAAGCTTACGAGAATAGGATAAGGGCTTTATTTCTAGGTGATTGTAAGATTGCAAGGCCAAATTTCCCTACCTAAGATGATATGAATGGATTACATTTCAAATTTGATTGTAAGATTGCAAACCCTAAGTTTGACATGAAAAAGCACTTTTTTCCTATATTCTAAGTTGGAAAAACAACCTGGGTAAAAGCACAAACCTGTGTCACCCTTTTGTAAAGGAAAAGACTATCAAAAGTATAACTATTCACCTTCAATGATATTGTTGGTGTAAATACATATTTACTATTTACACTTACTTAAGTTTACTTAGGTTAATGAATTATTTTATTATTTTATTTTGTGAGACACTTAGACATTTGCACACCTTTTTGATTTGTCATGTTGACAACATAGAAGTACGCAACTCTATTTCAGCAGATGGTGTCTACAATACTAGAGTTTGCATCATTCACTGAGTTGTCATTTAGACAACATAGTTATTCACACTCCCATTTTAGCACATGTTGTCTACAACACTGATTTGCATGTTACACCCTTGTAGGCTTATCCTCTCATCATCACACTTACTTCTGTGCTTAATGGAGGATAACCCATATCTTGTAGACATGTGCCTAGTTGTATAACTTATCATGTAGTTGATTCCAAGGCATTCTAGATGCATCTCAAAGGCCTTTATATATAGACACTCCTAGTGTACTCAACACATATTGAATGAATATATCATCATTCTGATCATACTCTCTCTTTTTGGTCTACAATTGTGCTTGTGTTTGAGTTCTTAGTTCCTGGGTCAATTTTTTTCTAAGAAAAATTCTTACATGGTATTAGAGCTTGGAGATGTTCTCATCACATATCCATTTGAGACAATTGTTGATTCAACACCTTAGCCTGAATCTGGAGTACTACAAAAATTGGGAGCATCTAGAGCTAGATTCGACCTCTCTATTACATCTGAAACATTGATTCAGTGAAGATTGACTATAAATACTATTGGAATAATCAAATGGGAAGAACACTTCTAAGAGGGGGGGTAAATCAGAAGTATCACACTTCTAACTGAAAATAAATTTCATGCATGTAAACATATCAAAAAAACATAAAGTAAACACATGCATCACAACACATAACACCAAATTTGGTAACCCAAAAACCCTCCAAAATGAGAAGGTAAAACTGGGGTGGGGATGATACCCACAAAATCACTATAGCAATAATGTTTGACCACTTCTAATGGTCTCAATTGTTAAAGACCTACCCTGTTAAAGGCTTTACACTGTATCAATAGTGACCTATTTAAAGGATTTACAAACATTTTACATGAAGTGCCACCTTGTTAAAGGATTTTATCACTTCTTCAAAGGATCTACAACCTATATGTTAAGCTAACGTATCAACATAGGATTTTCCTTCTAATACAATTGCTAGAGAGTATTAGACTAATAAACTTGATAGCTTACAATCCTTGATTGCTGAATTTAGGCACTTGATTAGCTCATTCTGATCTTGATCCTTTGAGATTTGATGTCTGTTTGATGCTCTTGTTTTGTTCTAACCAATTGGATACTGCTATGCTGCTTTGTTCCTCTAAGTCTTTCACACTTCACTCTGAATTTTGCTATATTTTACCCATACACTACTCTCATCCATACATACAATGAGTTGTCTTCCTCCTTTTAAAGATATCAAAGACTTAGGGTTAGGTATGGATCTACAATTCATATTGAATCTTTAATTCTTGCTCATTCCTTTTACTTTTCTTACTGGTTGCATGACTTCTACATTTTTATCATTGGCTACATGTTGATTGCATAGGAAATATAAAAGATTCGATCTTATCTTTTAATCGCTTGAGATTCTTCTATGTCGGCTCAAAAAAATGGTTTACATTTAAGTTTTTGAAGGCACAAACTCATATGCTAATTTTGTGTTACTTGGCAAATATTGGATTGCTGGTGCTTGGCACATGTAGTATTCTAGCTTGCTCGACACCTACATATCACTCATCACATATGGTTCACTTGGCACATATGGTTCACTCAGCACCTGAAGTCAGTCGACACCTATATCATGCTTGGCACTTGATCTTCACTCGGCACTTGAAGATCACTTAGCACCTATTGTAGTTCTGTTTGGCTCAACACATATAGTGTAGTTAGCTTCTATGTGAAAATTAGTTAAGTGTGTTGACACTCAATAGTCAAAACCATTCTAAGACCAACAAAATACGCCTATCCTAGGCCAAAGTTGACCATGAGGCAAATTTTTTTTGCAAATTGGCACCTGGAGGCCCCAATTTGTAGTTCGGGTATGGTCATTTGTAGATCTCATTAATTATTTTTTGGGTTTGTGATTTTAATCTCTGCAATTATTTCAAATTTCTATTTTTGGAAAAAAAAATTTACCCTTTGGGCAGATAGCAGAGAATTTTTTTTGCAAGTATCGAGCTATCGGATCTTGGCCCTACGTAGAGTATATTTTGTTTGTGCATAGAGAATACTCTATATTTTTTGGTAGGCTTTATTTAATATTTTTTGGCTACACCTAGAAAATTGGCTAAATTACTCCATTGGCAGCCAAGCACATCTAGCCACAACACAAGAACTGGCGATCACACATTTATTTTACATCTAGCAGACTTACCTATTAAATAGTAGAAGACTCACTGCTTGGTTGATGCAGGATTATTATGTGTAACCTCATTGTCATGTTTTGAAGACTAGGCACCTGGAAAACAAGATTCTCTAGCCCACAGTGAAGTTCTTGGCCTAGTTCCCGCATCTCCAACATTGGCTTGCTTCGACGACCACTACAAATAGATTTTTGTTGATGACAACCTAACTCTAGCAATGAATAAATATTTTTGGCACCACTGTTTACTCTTGTGCCACATCCATAGAACCCACCATTCCTACCTCCATGCAAACCATTCAATGCTCACCACGCAGACCCACACTTTGTTCATCAACTAGAGAATGCCTAAATATAGTTTGCTTCACCATGTGTATGACCTTCAGACACATCAGCGCTTGCACAGTGGACACATCATCTGCCACCATGACCAGTCCATACAATCATACCTTTGACATGTTAGCATACAACATTTTCCACTTGTCACATCTGTACGAGTGATGTCAGTAGTTTGTACTGCCATGTCAGTAGGGAGACCAAATTTTTGCTAACATCATCATTTTTGCTATGTTAAAATTGATAGTCATATGACTGTCAAAACTAGGCCATTTACAACTATTGTGATAGCTATTTGATTGTCAAATTTAAGATAGTAGTTTTCCTTCCAGACCCCTCTCTAGATTGCTTTTTGATTTGGTAGCCTAAATTTGTGATGCCATTAGTTGGACATCCAGACTCTAATTTAGGTGTGATTTTTTTTGAAATTGGGTAGAATTTTCTAAACTTTCTAGTGGTGGTGTTCTTTTCTAGTTTTGGTGTAATGATTTTTTAGAAATTTCATTTTTTGGCAACTGTACCTACTTAATCCTACATTTTTCAATTTGAAATGCTCTGTAAGGGCACATGTAGTCACTTTTTTAGGTTCAATTTTTTTTGAAATTACATTATTTTTTGTCTAATTTCTAGATCTATAGTTAGATTCTAGGGTTTTGTGGACAAAATTCTCATTTTTGAAACTAGGGCTTTTCCTACATTGTAAAGCTTTGATTACTTTTTAGAATTGATGTATATCCGAGCTATAGTGCTTATGATAGATTTGGGCCTCAAAAGGTAGTTGTAAAAAGGAAAATTAGAAAGTATATTTTGTTCATTTTGACAAGTGGCCCATTGTACACACATTACTTATAAAGTGCCAAAAGCATCTTTTTGAGGGGGTCTTTTGATTGAGGGGGGAGGCGGGGGGTGCACTATATTTTTTGTGTCTCTCTTGTGTGCTCTTTTCATTTTCTACATCATGGGTTGATTTAAATGTCCACCTCTAACTTCATGCAATTACTCTACATGGAAAGATATTGCATGGAGTAGATTAATGGAAAAATGTTACAGTCTTTATGTTGATGGTACAATTACCAAACTTATTGATGATAAAGAACTCATTGAATGGAAAAAACAAGACTAACATGCTTTAGAAATTATCAAGAGTTGTGTGCATAGAAATCTCTTCTTCCACATTGCTAGTTTTATAGAATCCAAACTAGCTTGGGACAAACTTGAATCATTGTATGGTAAGGTGGATGAAGAAAAGGGATTTCAAATTAAGGATGATCTACTTCTCTTGGATCCAAAGAACTTTGACATAGTTCAGGATTACATTAACAAAGCCAATGAGTATAGGGCACTACTTAAAGATTGTGGAAATCCCATGAAAGATGACAAGTTGATTCATCACATCCTCATGAGGCTACCTTTAGAGTATGCTTCCTTTGTTTCAAGTTTCAATACTCATAGGTTGACCATGGGAACTGCTTACCAGAAGCCTACATTTGATGCATTTGCAGAGATGTTGATTGTTGAACAATCTCACTTGATGGATTTAGGACTTCTCATGACATCAAAGACCAAAGCCTTAGTGGCTAGTGATGAGCACCAATCAAGTCAAGGAGGGAAAAGTTCTACCAACAACAAGAAGTAGTGGAAGTAGAAATCACAATTTGAGACACAACAATCCTCCTCACAACAAGGCAATTCTTCTTCCAACAAGAAGGGAAGTAATGAAAAGGAAAAACTTTTTTGATACTACAAAAAACCAAATCATGATGAGCATCATTGCAAGACTAAAATAATCGATGAGTTGGAAAACATACTCAGGAAGAACAAAATTCAAGTGCCAAGTACTTCCAAGGATTCAAAGGAAGATTTTTCTTCATTGAAGTAGTCAGAGTACCACACATCTTCGTGGGAGATGATACTAAAATGGAAGTTGAAGGAAAAGAACATGTGGAAATGGACAATGAGGAATTCAAAGATGTTCCCTACATTCCAAACCTTAGCTTCAATCTCCTCTTAGTTTACCAAATAAATCACCTTGGAGATGGTCATAAAGTTGAGTTCCTTCCATATTTAGTGATGGTGCACAGTCTTAGAGATGATTCATTGGTTATAGTGGGGAAAGTCAATCATGACAAGAGGCTTTATTCCTTCTCCCATTTTGTGCCTAAGTCTCCTTCTCAAGCCTTGTTAACTTACTCTAATTTACACATCAACCTATGGCATGAGCAGTTTGGTCATCTTGCCTTCTACTATCTTCAACAACTTTTCTTTAAACACATGGTCAAAGCTCTACCTAACATCAACTTTTCTAAGGGTGAGTGTTCCTCATGTTCAATGGATATGCATCTCAAGGATAAGTATGATAAAGGGAAGTCTTGTAGAGCACCAGTGGTTCTTTAGTTAGTTCACATGGTTTTAGCAGGTCCTTTTGTAGTGACTTTAGTAAGCCAAGGTTGCTATATCCTCACTTTTATCGATGACTTTTCAAGATTCACATGGGTCTATTTCCTTCATCACAAGAGTGAAGTGGTTCATAAGCTTCAAGCCTTTAAGAGTTATGTTGAACAAAAATCAATGAAAGCCATCAAGGTTCTAAGGGTGGACAATAAAAACAGATATGTGGAACAAAGACTTAGAGACTTTTGCAGACTTGAGGGAATCGATCTTTAGAACCCACCAGCATTTAGTCTGCACAAGACAGATGTTGTAGCATTGAGGATTAGGACTCTCAAATCCATTGCAAGTTGCATGATAAAGGCCAAGTCTCTTGATCCTTCACTTGAAGTTGAAGCCATTAGCAGTGTTACTCACATACTTAACAGGTCCCCTCATAATGCCCTAGATGGTAGGACTCCTTTTGAGGCATGGTGTGATAGAAAATTAGTTGTGAGTCACTTCAGAGTCTTTGGTTGTCTAGCATGGGCAAACCTATCTTCCAAGGGATGCAAGGCACTAGCACCTAGGCCTTGTACTTTCATAGGCTATGAAGACAATGCTAAAGCTTACAGACTTATGGATCTAGAGACTCATGAGATTTTTGTGGAGAAGGATGTTCACTTTGAGGAAAGTTCACCTAGCTTACCCTCTAATCCTCTTCGCACTTCATACACTATGGAAATTTATAGTGACACCAACAATAGTGCTTCAATAGATTTAGACATGTGGGATTCTATCGATAGTTGCAGTGCGATGTCACAACATCAATATAGTCCACATGCTTACATTGCCATAGTGAAAGGTCTAGTACAGCAGGGTACATGTCTTCCAGCTCCAACTTTAGATGATGACTTCTTGGTAGACATTGAAGGTTTGTTTGTGGAGTCACAAACCACAAACTTGAGAGATAGCCTTGAGTACTTACATATTCTCTTTGATGAAGATGATCCTTCTACAGTTGTTGTGAGGGCTCACTCTGACCCTCATGTCCATTCTCTACATGACTAGTCTTCACAAGTTAGCATGATTGTGGATCCTTATGAACAACTTTTGTTAGAGGTATCTTTGTTAGTTGAGGAGATAGATGGTTCATTGGAATAGGTTCAACAAACATCCTTGCTAGATCTTCATTCATTCTTTTCAGCACAGTTGGAAGGGGCGACCATCAACATCAGCACAAGGATACTTGAGATAGTTTTAGGGCCACCATACATCTTCGAGATTGTACCTTTTCCAATGTATCTTCCAAAGGGGAGGAACAACATTCTACACTCTTGGACCAACTTCTTCCTTGGAGCAACACTCACTGGTCAACATTCCTCAATTTGGGGGGGGGGGGGGGGACTACCTTGTCTCTCTTCCTCTTCTTTCCTATGGGGTGGAATTTTTCCTCTTATGAGGTCTTGTTCTTCTCCTTCTTCACTTTTCTATATATTGGATGTATCTCGTAATGGGAGGGTCTTGATTACTCCATCCATCCATGCATCCCTATTTATCTCTCTTTTTGGGGGAGGGTTTTTCCCATGAGGTTTTCCCTCTTTCTCTACTTTATGAGAGATTGTATTTTCATTATGTACATGGGTACCTATCATGGCCTAGTAGTTAAGACCCATTATGCACTACATCCTAGTTTTCATAAGCTTAAGGCCATTCCCCTAAGTTGCACTTAAGGGGAGGTGTTGGTGTAAATACGTATTTACTATATACACTTACTTTACTTAGGTTAATGCATTATTTTATTATTTTATTTTGTGAGACACTTGGAAGTTTGCACATTTTTTTGAGTTGACATGTTGACAACACAGAAGTAGGAAACTCTATTTTAGCACATAGTGTCTAAAACACTGGATTTTGCATCATTCACTAAGTTGTCATGTAGACAACACAATTATTTGCACTCTATTTTTAGCACATGTTTTCTACAACACTAATTTGTGTGTTACACCCTTGTAGGCTTATCCTCTCATCATTGGACTTACTTTTGTGCTTAATGGAGGATAACCCATATTTGGTGGACATGTGCTTGGTTGTATGACTTATCATGTAGTTGATTCCGAGACATTCTATATGCATCTCAGAGGCCTTTATATACATGCACTCCTAGTGTACTCTTAACACATATTGAATGAATATATCATCATTTTGATCATACTCTCTCTTTCTGATCTACAGTTGTGCTTGTGTTTGAGTTCTTAGTTCTTGGGTGAATTTTACCCTAAGGAAAATTCTTATAGATATAAAATAGGTATTATTATTTTGAATTTAAAAATACAACAAACTAATGAAATGTGTAGAAATAGATGAATTTTATTATAATAATTTTTAATAATGATTTGGAATAAGAATTGATATATTTTCGTAATTTTTATAGATAATTTTTTAACTGCTGAAAAATGTTAAAAATTAGGGGTTTAGTTCCCACCACAAAACTATATTGAAATAAACTTATTTCCCTTTGATCTTAGACCATGTTATAGATAACATATATAGCTGGAACACTAAAAAAAATCAATTTTAGACCTATATTTTCTTCTTTATAGTGATTCAAATTTTAACTCACCTAAAATTGATAGTTTTCATCTCCCACAACATTTTTCAAAACAAATCTATTGTAACCAAAAGAAAAATTATACATTCTAGAAGAGGACTTTCTCCTCTAGAACGTCATATAATTGTTTTAAAAAATTGATATGATTTAGTATTTTTTCTTTCTAAAAATTGACATCTTTTCAAGTGTTAAAATACGTGCTTGTAGAATTTTTTAATTACAATATACTACATCTAATGAAAACACTATGAACTCTATATGAGAATATTCTTGACTTTGAGATCTATAATATGGTGTTTATATGTTATAAAAAAAATAGCATAAAAATAGCAAGAGTTATTGAAACACCACTTTTCTGAAATAAATTTATTTCTTTAGTAATTGGATATTGTTGGTGTAAATAAGTATTTACTTATTACACTTTACTTAATTTTACTTAGGTTAATGCATTATTTTATTATTTATTAGGTGAGACATTTAGGATTTTACATACTCTTATGAGTTGTCATGTTGACAACATAGAAGTCAAAAACTCTAATTCAACACATGGTGTCTACAACACTGGAGTTTGCATAATTAACTAAGTTGTCATGTAGAAAACATAGTTATTTGCACTCCTATTTTAGCACATGGTGTCTACAACATAATTATGTGTGCTACACTTTTGTAGGCTTATCCTCTCATCATTGCACTTACTCCTATGCTTAATGGAGGATAATCCACTTCTGGTTGACATGTGCCTGGTTGTATGACTTATCATGTTGCTTATTCCTATGCATTCTAGAAGCATTCTATAGACCTTTGTATATAGGTACTCCTAGTATACTTTCATATTGAATTGAATATATATCAATATTCTAATCATACTCTTTTGGTCTACTATTGTGCTTGTGCTTGAGTTCCCTGATGTTGGGTGGTTTTTCCCTAAGGCAAATTCTTACATGGTATCAGAGCTTGGAGAATGTCTCTTCACATGTCCATTTGAGACCATTATTGCTTCAACAGCTCGACCTAGATCTGGTGTATCACAATCATTGGAAGCGTCTAGAGCCAAAATGGACTTAGCCATTGCATCTGGAACATCGATTTGGTGAAAATCAATTATAAATTCACCTATGCTGGGCCAAAGTCAATTTTGAGGCAAATTTTTTTGCAAACTAGCACCTAAAGGTCTGATTTGCAATTTTGGGCACGATCTATTAGATATGCAATTTAATTTAATTTAGATTGGTATTTTAATTTTCTTTGTATTTTCATCAATATTTTTTTTGCAATTTTTGAAAGAATTTTTCAGAATTATTTTTTTCCCTTTGGGCCTACAGAGAATTTTTTTTTGTACAGGCACCAAGTAGTGACACCCTGGCCTTGCACAAAATATTCTATTATTGGATCGTGACATATTCCTTTATTATTCAGTGGACACATTTTACATTTTTTGATGGCATTTTATCAAAGCAATGGTCACATATTTCTTGCATTTACAAAAAATTTGGCATTTGAATTCCCATTGGTGATCACCTTACCTCATCTGACAGCCTGGCTTCACTTTGGCTTCCAACCACAACATTTGGTTTATAAATACATTGCGAGTTATTCCCACTGCCAATGTGGGATTAACTTTTCCCATCACCGTGTTTGAAGACCCGACCACTGCTTTAGGCTTTTGGTGAGTTTTTGACCACCTACACATTGGCTCCCACCATCTTCAAACCTCCCCGTGCATTCATACTTTGCGGCACCAAACCTTTTTTCATGTCAACTGCAGTAAAGAATTGGCACCTACTACCCTCATCACCAGTAGCTTAGAAGTCATCATCGGTCATTGCCAACTTCTGCTGGTGTTTTGTCATTTTCTAACACCTAACGCCATTGCAACTGTCCTCCGGTGCTCCTTCCTCTGACACATGGTGTTTGCAAACTATGCCACATGGAGCCTTCAATTGCCTACCATGTGGCATCTCATTACACATTAGCTTGACATGTAAGCTTCCACATCAGCTTTGACATGTTAGTACACACGAGGAGCCTTTTTTTTCATACAGGTCGTACATGCTGACATCATCTGTTGATGTCATTAGCCATGTCATCGAGGAAGGCTAATTTTTTGCTTACATCATCATTTCACAACATTAAATTTGACAGCCATCTGGTCATCATTTTCATGCATTTTTCAACTACTATGACAGTCGTTTGACCATCAAATTTAACCTCATAGTTTGCTACCAAGACCCCTCTCTAGATGTAGTTTTGATTTGACAGTCCAACTTTGGGAGGCCATAACTCAGTCATCTAGACTCCAAATTAGGTGCAATTTTTTTGATTTTAAGTAGAATTTCCCAAAAAAATTAGTAGTGGTGTTCTTTTCTAGTCTTGGTACATGGATTTGTCAGAAATTACATCTTTTGGTGACTATAATTATCTAATCCTACATTTTACAACTTGAAACGCTCTGTATGGGCTCATTTGGATTCAAAAATAGATTCTATTTTTTTGAAAGTGTGTAATTTTTTGTCTACTTTCTACATTTTCAATTAGATTATAGGGTTGTGTGGACAAAAATATCACTTTCAAACTCAGGGCCTTTTCTGTATTATATTGCTTTGATTACTTTTCAGAATTGTTGTACATATGAGCTATCGTGCTTAGTGACATATTTGAGCCTCAAAAGGTAGTTGTAAATAGCAAATTAAAAGTTCATTTTGACAAGTGGCCTATTGTACATGCACTATATATAAAGTGCCAAAAGCATCTTTTTTTTTTTTGGGGGGGGGGGGGGGGGGGGTGGGGGGGGGCACGCGAGGGGTTCTTTGATTGAGTGAATAGGGGGGTGTGTATTCTATTTTTGTGTCTCTTTTGTACTCTTTTCATTTTCTACATCATGGGTTCACCTAAAGGTCCACTTCTAACTTCACACAATTATTCTACTTGGAAAGATATTGTATGGAGTAGATTAATGGAAAAAGGTCTAAATCTTTATGTTATTGGTACAATCCTCTAACCCACTGATGCTACAACACTCTTTGATTGGCAAATTAAAGACCAATAGGCTTTAGGAATTATTAGGAGTTGTGTACATAGAGATCTCTTCTTTGACATTTTTGATTTCAAGGAAGCCGAACCTGCTTGGGACAAACTTGAATCATTATAAGGTAAAGTGGATGAGGAAAAATGATTCCAGATTGAGGATGATCTACTTCTATTGGATCTGAAGAATTTTGACACAATTCAAGATTATATCAACAAAGCCAATGAGTTTAGAGCACTACTTAATGATTGTGGTAATCCCATGAAGGATGATAGGTTGATTCATCACATCTTGAAGATGCTACCTTTAGAGTATGCTTCCTTTGTTTTGAGTTATAACACTCACAAGTTGACCATGGGAAGTGCCTTCCAAAAGCCTACATTTGATGCATTTGCAAAAATGTCGATGATGGAACAATCCAAGTTGATAGATATGAGATTTCTCATGTCATCAAAGACCAAAGCATTGGTGGCAAGTGATGAGAACCAATCAAGTCAAGGACAAAAAAGTTCTAACAATAGCAAGAAAAAGTAGTGGAAGCAAAAATCACAATCTGAGACACAACAATCTTCCTCCTTACAACAAGGCAATAAATCTTCCAATAAGAAGGGAAACAATGAAAAGAAGGAAAAAAAAAATTGTGCATATTGTAAGAAGCCAAATCATGATGAGCATCATTGCAAGACTAAGAGAATCGATGAGTTAGAAAACTTACTCAAGAAGAACAAAATCAATGTGCCAAATGCTTCCAAGGATTCAACTCCAACCACTTTAAAGGGAAAGGGAAAGCACTTATGGTAGATACAAGTTCTTCCTTGGAATGGATTCTTGACTCAGGTGCCTCATATCACATGTGTTCTTCAAAAGGATATTTTTCTTCACTGAAGTAGTCATAGGTACTACACATCTTTGTAGGAGATGATACAAAAATGGAAGTTGAAGGGAAAGGACATTTGGAGATGGAAAATGGGTAATTCAAAGATGTTCTCTATGTTCCAAACTTTAGCTCTAATCTCCTCTTTGTTTACCAAATCACTTACCTTGGAGATGGTAATAAAGTTGATTTCATTCCTGATTCTATAATGTTGCAAAATCTAAAAGATGATTCATTGGTTGCAATAGTCAAAGTCAATCATATCAAGAGGCTTTATTCCTTCTCCCACTTTGTTCCTAAGTCTCCTTCACAAGCCTTGTTAACTCAATCTCATCCACAAATCAAATTTTGGCATGAGTGGTATGGTCATCTTGCCTTCTGCTATCTTTATCAACTTTTCTCAAAAAATATGGTGAAAGGTCTATGTATAATCAACTTTTCAAGGGTGAATGTTTAACATGTTCAGTGGATATGCATCTCAAGGAGAAGAATGATAAGGGGAAGTCTTCAAGAGCACCAGTTGTTCTTTAGTTGGTTCACATGGTTTTAGTAGGTCCCTTTGTAGTGACATCAGTTAGTCAGCCAAGGCCATTGCATTTTTACTTTTATTGATGAATTTTACAACTACACATGGGTCTACTTTCTTCATTATATGAATGAAGTGGTTGATAAGCTTCAAGCCTTCAAGCATCATGTTGAACAGAAATCAAGAAAATCCATCAAGGTTCTTCAGATAGATAATGAAAGAGAATATGTGAACACAAAATTTAAAGACTTTTGCAAACTTGAGGGTATTGATCTTTAGAATCCACCAGCATTTAGTCCACATAAGATAGATGTTGCAACACTGAGGATACAAACTCTTAAGTCCATGGCAAGTTGCATGATACAAGCCAAGTCTTTTGATCCAACACTTGAAGTTGAAGCAATAAGCAATGTCAATCACATACTTAATAGGTCTCCTCATAGTGCCTTAGATGGTAAGACTCCTTTTGATGCATGGTGTGGTAGAAAACCAATTGTGAAACACTTCAAAGTCTTTGGTTGTCTAGCATAGGAAACTATATTTTCTAAGAGATGCAAGGCACCACCACCTAGGCCTTGTACTTTCATCAGATATGAAGATAGTGGTAAGGCATACAGACTTATGGATCCTAATACTCATGCGATCTTTGTAGAGAGGGATGTACACTTTGAGGAAAGTTCACCTAGCTTATCCTCTATTCCTCTCTATATTTCATACATTGTGAAAACTGATAGTGACACCAACAATAGTGATTTGACTGATTCAGATATGTGGGATCTTATTTACATTTGTAGTGAGAGGTCACAACATCAGAATATTCCATATGCATATATTGCCATAGTGATAGGTCCAGCACAATAGGGTACACCTTGTCTTCCAGCTCTAGCAACAGGGGATGATTACATAGTAGATATTTCAGGTTTATTTGTGGAGTCATACATAGCAGACTTGGGAGACATCATTGATGATATACATCTTCACTTTGATGAAGAAGATCCTTCTCTAGTTGTTCTGAGGGCTCGCTTTGACCCTCTTGTCCATTCTCTACATGATCAGTCTTCGTAGGTTGATATGATTGTGGATCCTTATGTACAATAGTTGCAAGAGGTCTCTTTATCATTTGAGGAGACAGTTGGTTCTTTGGGATAGGTTCTACATCCATCCATGCAAGATCGACCCTCATTCTTTTCACTAGTCTTGGAAGGGGTGACCATCAACATAGACACAAGGATAGTTGAATAGGTTTCAAAGACACCACTCATCATCAAGATTCTTTCTACAGAAAGGGAAGCATCTCACTTGTACATTTTTCATTGTTTCTTCCAAAGGGGAGGAACATTATTCAGCACTCATGGACTAGCTTCTACCTTGGAGTAGCTATCACTGATCGACACTCCTCATTGGGGGAGGGGAGGGGAGGGGGAACTACCTTCTCTCTCTCCTTCTTCTCTCTTATGGGGTGAAACATTTTCCTCTTATGGGGTTTTGTTCTTCTCATACTTCTCTTTTGTATATGCTTGATGTATATCATAATGGGGGGGGGGGTCTTGATTACTCCATCCATCCATGCATCTTATTTTTTATCTGTCTTTTTGGGGGAGGTTTTTTCCCATGAGTTTTTCCCTCTTTCTCTACTTTATGAGAGATTACATTGCATTATGTACATGGCTACCTAACATGGCCTAGTAGCCAGGACCCATTATGCATTTCATCCTAGTTTTTGTAAGCTTAAGTGCATTCCCCTATTGCACTTAAGGGGGGGTGTTGTTGTAAACAAGTATTTACTTATTACACTTTACTTAGGTTTACTTAGGTTAATGCATTATTTTATTATTTTTTAGGTGAGACACTTAAGAGTTTGCGTACTCTTATGAGTTGTCATGTTGACAACACAGAAGTAGGCAACTCTAATTCAACACATGGCATTTACAACACTTGAGTTTGCATAATTAACTAAGTTGTGATGTAGAAAACATAGTTATTCACACTCCTATTATAGCACATGGCATCTACAACATAATTTTTCATGCTACACCTTTATAGGCTTATCCTCTCATCATCGCACTTACTCCTATGCTTAATGGAGGATAATCCACTTCTAGTGGACATGTGCCTAGTTGTATGACTTATCATGTTGTTGATTCCTGTGCATTCTAGAGGCTTTAATATATAGGCACTCCTAGTAAACTTTCATATTGAATTGGATATATATCAATATTCTAATCATACTCTTTTGGTCTACTATTGTGCTTGTGCTTGAGTTCCTTGATCTTGGGTGATTTTTCCCTAAGGTAAATTCTTACAAGATCAAACTAGTATAAAACATGCATTTAATGGACATTTCCAATTAGAAAAGTGTGAGACCATATATAACTTAGCTTGAATGAATTTATCTAGATCATATGTTTGAAAAAAAGTTGATTTTTAGATAGAAATACTCAAATTCAGTCATTCTGATAAGTCATCTTGAAAGGTGACACAAGTTTGTACTTTACCCGGTCTATGTTGTTGACCAATGAAGTTTGACTATAGTATAAGAATTTTTTGAGCTGGAGTTATGTTGACACTCCATTTGAGGTGACAGAGAATGTTGAATTTAAAGCTCGAGCATGCATGATATCAATGCATATAGAAGGTTGATGAAGTACGCATAGCATAAAAACATTCTCTACACTAGTAATAGGTTATTGTTTGTAGAGAGAAGAGATTTTTAGTATTTATAGATCTCTCAGTACAAAGGATTGTTGTTTTCAGTTCTAACTATAGATTTTTCTAGTATTTTCAATACACAGTCAAGATTTATGACAAAGAGGTTGAGGAGACTCAAGCTTCAAATATGGAAATTGTAGAAACCTCTACTTCAAAAGGAGGAAAGAGGCAAAGGAAACCAAGCCAGTTTGCGGATGAATGAATCAAGTTATTCCCTAAATCTTCAAATGCCACCTTTGCAAAAGACCATGGCTTATGTGAGCCTTATGCTTTCTGTAGGGATGCTATTTTCCTTGGAGTCAACAGTTATGAATTATTCAGATACTTCTATCACAATAGAATGGATAAAATCCTTATTTGCAACCTAGGGATGAAAAATTTGGGAAAGCTAATCTTTCTAGAAGTATTTGTGGATGTTGATTTGTTGAAAGCCCTTATTAGGTCTTATAATCTAGCTACCAAATCATCCCACATGCATGATGGAACCATTTCGTGTACATTGGATCATGCTTCTTTCATTGAAGCCTTTGGATTAGAGGATGCCATGAGTGAGCCAATGGATTTAATTGACCTTCAAGAAAAATTTGAAAGCAATACCAAGGCTTACGTAGGGAAATCTATGATACAACATATCCCAATGGACCTCAAGGTGGGAGATTACCCTAAGAAAGTAGAGAAGATGATGCCTCTAGATAAATTCAAGAACTATTTTGTGAAGATAACATATGGTGCCCACAAGGTGGTAGGAAAATATGGTTCTGACTTGGTATATGGGGTAGAGTTCATTATTGCCAGAGATGTACAAGACTCCTACCATGGTGGAGAATATGACTATGTGGAGTATATTCTAGCAAAGATGAAATATATCATTGGGTCGACACAAGGTGGAGAGATGGGAAATTTCAAGTTCTCTCATTACTCATTGTTGATGCACTTGAACCTTTAAAAAAATGTGGGGTATGTAAGCTTAGATTTTATTAATCAAACATCTGATGCTAATGGAGATTTTCTAGTTAAATTGTGGACATGGGTATGACATAGATTCTATGACTACTCTAACTCTATTTCCTTTTTTAATAACTTTAGTGTTGTTATTATGAAGATATTAGATCGTAGTTACTTTAGGGCTCTTGAAACATTGAAAAAGTCTTTTGAGACCAGCCCTCCTTCCTAAAGATAAGAGATTAGATCATAATTGGGGAGATATCTTCTTGTTCCCAAAATTTTCCCTCATGAGAGTATATGGCTTCCCTCAACCACCCCACATACTACCCAAATATATTCCCCCTAGATTGGCTATCATTGAATTCATGTGGCAGTTACTCATGGTTAATAGAGAATACCCAGAACCTAAGGTGCATAGGGGTACATTTTTGTGTAGGTGAGTTTTCAATTGGAAAAGAATCCTTGGATTGAATTCATTCTTTCCTCCACCACTTCAAATTATCAACCGCCCCTTATAGAGTCTATGATCCAAATAATTGGATGAGGAACACCCTCAAAGAAATTAGACATTGTATGTTTTCAATCACAAATGAATTGCCACATGAGGACCTCATTCCTAGGCGAAAGTACAAAGCTATGTCACCTTTTAAGCTGACTAATTAGAATGATTGAATTTGAGTATTTCTATCCAAAAATTAATTTTGTTCAAATGTACGATCTTGATAAATTAATTCTAGCTAAGTTATATATGATTTCACACTTTTTCAATTAGAAATGTCTATTAAATGCATGTTTTTATAGTAGTTAGTATCAAATTACTAAAGAAATTAAATTATTTTAGAAAACTAATGTTTCAATAACTCTTACTATTTTTTATGATATTTTTTAATAACATAAAAACACCATTTTATAGAGCTCAAAGTCAAGAATATTCTCATAAAGAGTTCTATTGGTGTAAATAAGTATTTACTATTTACACTTACTTAAGTTTACTAAGGTTAATACATATTTTATTATTTATTTATTAGTCACCTAGTAGTATGCGTAGTTTTGTGAGTTGTCATGATGACAACACAGGAGTTTGCACTCTAATTATGCATATGTTGTCTACACTTAAGAGTTAGCACATTATTTGAGCACATGGTGTCTACAAAATTCTAGACACCTCATCATGCTTATCCTCTTATTGTGGAGGATATGTGCTTAGTTGTCATGCTTATTTCCTAGTACATTCTAGACACATTCTAGATACATCTTAGAGGCCTTTATATACAGGCTCTCCTAGTGTGTATGTACATGCTTCTAATAATAGAAAGCATTCTCATATTGATCATACTCTCTTGGTCTACTATGTGCTTGTGCTTATACTTCTTGATCTTGGGTGAATTTTTCTCTAAGCCAAATTCTTACAAGTTCATAGTGTTTTAATTAGAGATAATATATTGTAATTAAAAAATTCTACAAGTGTATATTTTAACACTCAAGAAGATGTTGATTTTGAGAAAGAAAAAAATAGTAAATCATATAAGAATTTTTTAAAAATTAAATGGTGTTCTAGAGGAGAGAATCTTCTTCAAGAATCTATAAGTTTTCTTTTTCGTTGGAATAGATTTATTTTGAAAAATATGATGGGAGATGAAAACTATTGATTTGAATAAGTTGAAATTTGAATCGTTATAAAAGAGAAAATATAGGTCTAAAGCCAATTTTTATTTTTGATTATTCTAGCTACGTATATTATCTATAACATAATCTAAGATCAAAAGGAAATAAGTTTATTTCCATGTAGTTTTGTGGTACAAACTAGACCCCTAATTTTCAACATTTTCCAACAACTAAAAGTTATCTTTAAAAAATAGAAAAATATATCATTTCTTTTTTCAAATAAATATTAATTATTATTATCCTAAACTTCATCGATTTCTACACATTTCATTAGTTTACTTCACTTTCAAATTCTAAATAATAATACTAGATTTATGTCATTAAAGGTGAATAGTTATACTTTTGTTAGCATTTTCCTTCGTAAAAGGGTGACATAGGTTTGTGCTTTTACTTTCCCAATATTGTAGTTGAGGGGGAGGTTGCCAATAAATGGGAGAAGTTTGATGATGTTATGAGGGTGGAGAGGGAATTGAAAAGAGTAGACCCAAATTTTAATGGTTTTTACATAGTTGTCCCTTATCTACAAAGGATAAGGAATATGGAAGTTAACCATGTTGAGATCATGAAACAAATGCCAAAGGGGCCAATTGGAGAAGAAGAAAGGGAAAATCTTGATAGCCCAGAGCCTGATGTGACCTTGGAAATTGAAGAGGATGAGTCTATTGAAGCCTCATGGGTTACCAAGGGTAATAAGAGGAAAAAAGTGATCCACATACCTAAAAGGGTAAAATAGAGGACACTTCAACTTATGCCCAACAAGAATCAATATTTTGTTACTCTGAGGCAATGTTATTTACAGGATAGAGTAAATGCAACAGAGAATATTCTAACTGACCTAGAACTTGTAGCAGCAAGATTAGATGATAGGATCATCCAAGCTCAACATTTTACTAAAGATGATGAATTCATCAAATCCAATGAGTTGAAGAGATTCCTCTACAAGATCAAACAAAGTGAACTAGTACTGAAAATGAAGCTAGGGGAGTCAGATGAGGAGAAGCAAAAACTAGTTGATAAGCTTCATGTCTATGACCTAGAGAGTGAGGTAATGATTCTTGAAGAGGTTAGAGACCTAGTGCAAAGGAGTGGTATGCTCCTAGTACCTAGCTAAAATCTAGAACAAGATTTCATGCTTGAAAAAATTAGGAGACAAGAAAATGCAATTTCCTATGAGGCATTTGGTGCTAGTGGACTTGAAAGAGGATCGGATTTCGATATTGATTCCAAATCCTTCATAATATGGAGCATGGACCGTGATACAAATAAACCAAAATTGATGGATGTGTAGAACACTAACCAAAGAAATATGATAGTGTGGACTTTACATAGTACCTTAGTTACAAAAATCTCCAAGGCAATGAAACACTTCTCATTTATGAATGAGGCTAAAGTGGAGGAGATAGAAACAAAACTATCCAGAACTTTCCATGACTATATAGATGTCAAGAAATTGTATGAGGAAGTGCTCAGAAAGAGCCATGTTTATAAATAGAAAATTGAGGAACTAGAAGCCAATGCTCGAGGGCTAGAAGTTGAAGTTGGATCTTTGAAAGAGCAACTATCTAGTGCAAAGCAGGACAAGGAATAGAGCATTCAGGGTCAACCAACTAAACTCATAGTGGAAACAACTACTCAAATAGAGGAGCTGGAGGTAAAGGATACATAACCTACAAGGATGAGAATTGATGCTCCATCTCCATAATAGGGTGGTGAGGTAAGGAAAGATGTCCTAAGAAGCATGGTAGGTCACAGAGTAGAAAATCTAAAAAATATATCCCAATAGGCCCATGCTTTGTATATTTCTTTACAAGATGTTGAGCATGTTTGAAATAAAGAACTTGCATGGCTATCACCCACTTTTAATCTATGGGGGCCATACACTTAGTTTCTAGAGAGGCTAATTATATTGATGGCTAAGAAGCCATATTTTTCTAATAAAATCATCATAGTAAAGGATGTCCTAGAGATAGTAAAAGAATTAATAGGCTTCTTTACTAGAAAGTTACAAATTATCCAAGGAAAGATGAAAGTTTTATCATAGGGGATTGAGCCTTGCATTCCACCAATTTTGGATGCTAAAAGTAAATTGAAAGACTAGCAGGAGTGGTCAGATTCTTTTAGTGTAGTGCTAACTTAAGAAACCATAGCATCATTTTTTGAAGATGGTAGTGATGTCCCATTTAATAACTTGATTGATTCCTTATTTAAAATTTAAATAGACTTAAATAAATTTTCTTTGGAATCAAAAGCTATAACATATGCTAGGTGGATCAAAGAGACAAGGGACTTAGAGAAGGTTAAGAGAACTGTATGGCCCTCGAAAAGGGAGATATATGTCTAGGTTGTGGTTGGAGAGATTAAGGCTCTATCAGCAAGGAGTAGCTAAAGATTTATGCAGTTAAAGGCAATGAGAGATTTAGATAAGATCAAATATACTAAGTAGACCATTAAGAAATTAAATCTCTCATTAATGAATAGGAAAAACTTTTTGAAGATTTTAAGGAAGTTAGAGACAATAGAAGACAAAATGAATTAAAGTGAAGACTCATGTAGTAAATGTCACCTGCTGATTTTGCAACTACCTTCCTATTTTGGTTTTAATGCAAAAGAATGTTTTAATTGTAACTTTATGGACATGTGTTGCCCTTTTCTTTTCGTTAGAGTTTTGACATGTATCCTCCCATCTGAAGCTTGTTGCAATCCTTTTATATAAGGATTTCCAAGATGTGGAGTAGAGGTCTGAAGTTAGTAGAATTTTTAGTGTTTTCTATTATTCACAGTCAGTCAATTTTTTGTCAAATATATGAATCTATTCAATCTTACAAATCTGAGAATATAGTGAATGTTGAGTGATTAAGATTTCAAGTTCTGAGTTATATTTTGAATTTATATCAGTATTGTATTTGTTTTCAAGGAAAATTAATACAAAAGGAAATTTTGCATATCTATGTCTATGAGTTTTGCCTCCATTCTTATATATTGGTGATCTTGGGATTGAACTAAACAAAGTTCTTTCACTTTAATGCATCTTGGATGAGTTGTATATCTTTTATTGATTTCTTTTAATTCAAAGAGTTAAGTAAATGCTTTCAAGAATTGATAGGTTTTTAGGTATATGAGAGGGATATAATAAGAATGATATTCAGAGTAAACTACTGATAGATTTAATTGCAAGTCAAGTAAATAGGTCTAGAGTTACTAGTTTGACTCTATATAACAATGGATAAGGAACTGATCAATTAATTGATTGCAATTTGATATGTTCATATAGTTGCACAATATAGATATCAAACAAAAATTAATTTTCCATTTATGTAATGAACTAAAATTTTTGGTCATCACTTATTTGTAATAGTTTTCCTTTTGAGTAACAACTAGCTACTGTAATCAAGGATTTTATTGCAAATCTAAGAAAATTAT
The DNA here is from genome assembly GCA_028749045.1 of Cupressus sempervirens. Classification (NCBI taxonomy): domain Eukaryota; kingdom Viridiplantae; phylum Streptophyta; class Pinopsida; order Cupressales; family Cupressaceae; genus Cupressus; species Cupressus sempervirens. The sequence goes on along the minus strand of CM053789.1, from coordinate 914,339,419 downwards.
TTGACCATTATCTTCTATAGGGCATAGATATGAATGAAGGAGTAATAGTGAATGAGTTTGTTGAAGAAAAATCATAAAATAAGTCATATCCAAGTCCTTGAGGTGTACCCACCTTGGTTTTGTAGAGCCTAAAGTGTTATAGAAAGTCTTTTGTACTCTGGAGAAGTTGGTCTAGAGCTAAGATTAATCCTACTAAATATGGGATCTAGCTAATCCTTAGGCTTTTTTTTGTCTCCTACATCCTAGTATTGGGTTTAGAGAAACCTAGTAGTTTCACAAAAAAACACCAACAATGTGATAGAACAATGCCAATTTGAGTCACTCCAGCATCAACAAGCAACAACAACATATGCTCAACAACAAGCCTTATCTTCTATGGGTAGTGGGATTCACTTGATAATACCATAGGTGTACCTCAGTTGAGTTTGAAAGAAGTGATTGAAACATATGCACAAGAACATGACATCCAATTTTTCGCTAAAGTGGGATGCACACATGATGTTCTTTAGGTTTATGACTTTGGAACTATCAGTGTCTATCTAGATTCTATAAAACAAGTGCTTGCACAATCTAGAGATAGATGGGTGATTGCATCATTGGAGTAGCTAGTTGAGATGTAATGTAATCAAACAAGAGGAAATCATTGATAAACCACACATAATGAAGAGGAAACTTGAAAATTTGAATGTTGAAATGATAAAATGAAAGCTATCAATGATCAAACACCTATGCTAGAGTTAAAAGACAATGTAAAGTTGATTTTAGATGGTAGAGGTAGATATTTATAAGTTTGTTCAAAATTTAGGGCACAAGAGAGAGTCTATGGAAATATACCAGAAGGAGAAGGAGCAGCTTTAGAAAGAGACTACATGGCATAAACAACAACTAGACAACATAGAGGATATTATGGGAGCACTGGATATAATCCAAAAAAGTGTTGTGGTAGGTGCTATGATATTGGACTCACTTGCAAGTGTCTTTGAGAATTTATAGTCCAAATATTGAGAGGACTACAAGTTGTGAAATTTGTCATGTATTGCATCTACATTTTTGTTTCCATTTCTTATAAGAGTGTTTCAAGGTTGGGAACCACTTCATCATACTCTGCATGGTTTAGAGGTAATTTCATTATGTCAGAGGCTTCTATAAGGGAATGAGCCTCATGATTATGGCATTTACATGGAAGAAAAACTTGCTTCTTCAACTCCTTACACTCAAGTCTTCACTGAAATTATTCTTCCAGTAGTAAGAATAGCTGCTACAAATTCCTAGAAGCGAAGGGACCCTGAGCCTATGCTACATTTTCTGGAGAATGGGATAAGTTACTATTGGCTTTAGTAATTCATAACATTTTGGATTATATAGTGATGCCCAAATTAATAGTAGTAGTAGATACTTTGGACCCTCACAAGATGACTATACCAATACATGCATAGTTACATCCTTGGTTTCCATTGTTGGGCTAGCATATGGATCCTTTATATCCAACCATTTGTTATAATTTTGTGGATGGGCTTCATGCCTAGCATGCAAGTGATGCATCTACATATGCTATTTTATCACCTTGGAAAACTATATTTGATCTTGCTAGCTGCGAATAGCTAATTGTTCATTTTGTCATACCTAATCTAATGACAGTTCTATAAGAATTTGTAATCAACCCAGCTAATTAGCAACTAGATCAATTTGACTAGGTTATGGCTTGGGCATCTGTTATTCCCATTTATCATATGGATACAATGTTTGAGGCAACATTTTTTCTAAAGTGGCATAAGGTTTTTGTATCATTGGCTTTGTTGAAGTCTTGATTTTAATGAAGTAACACATTGGTTTTTAAGGTAGAAATGACTTAATGCAAAGGGTCTAGGATTCCAATAAAACAAACACCTAATTAAGGTTATCATTGAGAATTATCTAATGATTCTCATTTATTTTCCTTTCCACCAATCCAAGCCTCCAAGACTCTTTCCCCAACTTGCCTCCTAAGTAGAGTCGGTATGGTGTACGCTTAATCTTCCTCTTTAGGCACTAGTCCTACTAGCCCTTCTCTCCTCTAGAACAATAACCCTCTCTTAGGATCTTGTTCCTTCACTCCCTTGGAGTCTAGTGATGTTTTTGAAACACTCCATAACCCTCCTAACCTTATTCAATACTTCTTGTCACCACCAAACCAAAGAAAAGTCATTTCCTTTACCAAAGGGCTAATTGAGTCTATTAGCTTCTAGGTCTTGTAACTCTATTTTTTACCAATACTTAAAATTACTCCAAATAACCATTAGAAAACTTAAGAATCTGAAATCTATCCCCTAGCACTCCAATAATCCAATTTTTCAAAGCTTTAAAGCACCCAGAACCTTATTCTTCCCTAAACCCTAGTTTCTAGGCCTCCAAACTAGTCAACACTAAAAAGCCTCTAGAACTCTTCAAACCTCACACCAACCTTCCATTAAACTTTTATACTCAAGGTATCTAGTATGGGCTTTGAGGAAATCCACTTGTTAGACCCAGCTTGATCATGGGTGTGCTCTATACCAATTTCCACAACCTATCCAGGCTCACATACTCCTAGCAATCAACCAAGGGCATCACTCCAAGGCTTGGAGACCCATCATAAAAATGAAAAACAAAACCAAAGTAATATTTACACTATCTAACCTATCATTCCACTAGGTTTCATGCATTTTCCACCATAGGTGATTAGGTTAGAACCATTTTTCTATGAACAACCTTGTGAAGGTAATACTCAGGCCTGTTAGCAAAAAAATGTTGTAACTTAAAAACCTCATGAATTCAACACAAGTATGAATATGAAAAGGAACTAGGAAATACTAAACTACAAAAATAATAAACTTTATCTCATGTGCCAATCCATACATTGTTGTACTACACTACTAAGCAATGAGAAAACTCATAAAAATTGTTCATACAGTAGTCCCACATGTGCATAATTTGATGGTAAACCTTCCAACCTTCAAAATATAATCTTCTGTGCTCATTTACCTAAGAATGAGTAGTTACAAGCTCCAAAACTTCCATTTTCAATTTCTTTCAAAAATTGCAAAAATTGCTCAAATAACTTTTAAGCAATTTATGCTTCTTAGGACTTTTTGGCCAAATGGGTCCACCTAGGACCATTCTAGGACCTTATATAGGATACCTAGGGCTATTTAGGTATAGAAGACCTTAATTACCAATCCCTAACAATATTTTTCCTATTGAGAAACTTTTGGCTCAATGAACAAGTTTTTAGCAACCTAGGACTTAGTGAGCAACTTGGCTCTTACATTTGGATTAGTTGCATGCCAAGGACTCTTGGAACTTATTAAACACATAGACACACCTAACTAACTTCTAATCAACCCCAAAAAAAAAAAATTAGGGAGGGTGCCTACACTATACTCCCATGGGAAAAAGAACTCAAGTCCCTTGGGTTAGGAGGTCTTCAAGGGTGGCCCCATGCTTAAGTGTATTAGCTATAGTCATCTAGGTAGCCTCAACATTAGGTAGTCCCTTCCATTTCACCAGATAGGTCTTATAGGTGTCATTCATGTTGTCTAGTGTGGATCATGATTATTCCCCAAGCGGAAGATTGTTATTTTTTGGTGACTGATCAGAGAAGTATTGTACATATTTCATAATACTTTGGGTTCATGCCCTATTTTATCGAGAATTTTGGGCTAACATGTTTTTATTAGTTATAACCCTAAAGTAGAAAAAAATATTGTATAAAAGTTCTTAGGGTTAGGAATTTTCATTATGTGTGATGCAAAAACTTCTTGATGTGGAGGTATTGAGTTGTAAGGGATTACATATTGTAATCAGGTTGTAATCACTGGATCGTAATAATATTGGACTTATTGTTTGGTGGATGTAGTCCAAGGTTTGGGTGAACCATGCTAAATCATGGTGTCTTGTGCTCTCTTCTATGTGAATTATTATTTTCTAATATTATTTATATTTTCATGTAATGGTTATTTATGTCTATGGTTTAATCCTAACACTTCCTAGTCTTCTTGATCACCTTAGAAACTAAAATGTTGTCTAGTTGCAAATTTTGGGGAGTTGGAAAGTCTTGAACCCAATATGCCCCTTCCAAGTCTGCAAGAGTGTGTTGATCAATATCAACATGAGTACCTTTACAAGTAAATAAGTCACACACATGAAAATAGGTGATATCCCTAAGTCAGGAGGTAGTTTAACTTCATAGGCATTGTTGTGCAACTTGTGTAGGATTTTCAAAGTTCCTATCTTCTTCACTGGAAACTTGGTTGGGTATCCCTTTGGTAGTCTCTCTTTCCTGATATTAGTAAGAACCAAATCCCAAACTATGAACTACAAGTCTCTCCTTGTTTTTTTTGCTCTTGTATTGTAATTTTCCACTTGGTTTTGCAATATCTTCCTAACTTGGTCATGAAACTCTTTCATCTATTCTGTAAATGACTCTCCTTGGGCACTCCTCTTGTCACATAGACTAAGATCCCTTAATTCCAAAATTCTCCTAGGGTGAGTCCCATACACAACTTCAAATGGGCTCTTTCTAGTGCTCCTATTAATAGAGTCATTATAAGCATACTTTGTCTATCCTATGATTTGATCCCATGATTGACCATGCTTCTTGTTCAAACATCTTAATAAATTTCCTAATGATCTATTCACTACCTTAGTTTTCCCATTAGACTAAGGGTGATAAGATGAAGAAAAGGACATATTAGTTCCTAGCATCTTCCAAAGGGTCCTCCAAAAGTGCCCTATGAATTTAGTGTCCCTATCACTCACTATGTTGAGTGGAGAACCATGGATTCACACTGTATCTTTGAAGAATAGACCTACTATATATGAAGCATCATTTGTTTTCTTGTATGGGATGAAGTGTGCCATCTTATTGAAATGTTCTACAACCACAAATGCACTATTATGCCCTCTAGGTGTCTGAGGAAGTCCTAAAACTATGTCCATACTCAAACACTCCCATGGCCTTTGTGGTATGGTGAGTGGTTGGTATAATCCTACATTACTACTATGTTCTTTAGCCCTCTAACATACATGGCATTTCTCCACAAACTTTCTTACACCAGTCTCCAATCTAGGCTAGTGATAGTATCTAGAAACTTGTTCAAGTGTCTTGTCTACCCTAAATGTACTCGAAAACTTACTTGATGCTTCTCTTTGATGATGTTCTCCTTCATGGAACATTGGGGAATGCACAATAGGTGCCCTTTGAATAACTAGCCTTCCTACAAGATGTAATCAGTAAAGTCTACCTTAAAACCTTGTTTGAATTTTTCACATACCTCATAAGATTATTTGAAGACCTTATCCTCATTGTAGAGGTCTCTTAGATCCTCCATTCCCACACTCTACAATTGGATCTCTTAGATGGCTAAGACTCTACTACTAAGAGCATCAACAACCTTGTTGCCCACACCTTTCTTGTGCTTGATCACAAAGGTGAATGCTTGCAAATACTCCACCTACTTGAGGTGTCTTTGATTCAATTTCTCCTACCCATTCAAGAAGCTAAGTGCATGGTTGTTAGTATAAACCAAAAATTATTTTGGAAGGAGCTAGTGCCTCCACTTCTTCAAATCTTGGACCATTACATATAATTCAAGGTCATAGGTAGAGTACCTTTTTTTTTTCTCATTTATCTTTTCAGAAAAAAATGCCATTGGCTTAACACTGCTTCAATGGCTAGCTTACTAGCATCACACTCTACCACAAAGAGTAGATTCAAGTCTATAAACCTTAGGGTAGGTAGGGCTGCAATCCTTCTTTTCAAAATCTCAAACCCTTTGTTTTTTGCCTCTGTCCATTTGAATTGACATGTGATGCCTCATTTAATGGTGTTGATGATAGTTGTACATGCATGAGTGAGTCCTCTCACAAATTTCCTATAGTAAGATTCCAAACCATGAAAAATCCCAACATCTCCTATGAATTTAGGTGTTGGCTACTCCAATATGGACTTGACCTTATTAGGATCCATTTTAATACACTCATTTGAAACAACAAACCCAAGGCATACCAAATTAGTTTATAGAAACTCACACTTTTCTTGATTGATCATCAGCTTCTCTTGATGTAGCCTCCTCAAGACCATCTCCAAGTGCTTCATGTGTTGCTCTTTGGACTTGCTAAAGATTATAAGTGTAGATGCTTAAAATAATCCCAAAAGACTATATTAATTTATTTAATATTGCCTGTGGCATTATAATGAATTATATTTGGAATATTCTTCTACATATTTAATTAAGTTTATTTAATTAAGTAGATTCATTTTCTTAAAGTATTTAAATTTAATTTAAATACTTATAGCTTTAATATGTTGACTTTATTTAACACATGATTCTCCATTATCCCCTTTTTAAATAAATCTTATTTATTTAAACCTTCACATCGCATTAATTCCTCTAAACCTATAATTAAATTAAATCCTATTTAATTTAATCTTAAGCCTAGCCTTAAACCTAGCCTACAACCATCATTTTCATCCTTTTAAACCTATTCCTAATTTAATCCCACTTAATTACCTTAATCATCTTGCTAAACTCTTCTTAAGCCTAAGTGTGTGCTCACACATGTGTGAGACAACTCCCTCTTGCAAGCTTTGTCCCCCACTCTTCTCTCCAAGTTTACTCACACGTGTGAGCAAACTTTGAAATGTTGACCACTTGCATGGCTTGCTTATGTGTCTCCTTGTGGCACTATGTGATGCCACATAGATGCCACCTCCTCCAAGGTCCCTCTCAAACCTATAAATAGGCCCCTTGTCTCAAGCATTTTCATCTCCCATAATTGCATTGTTATCATGTCATTTTGAGTTTTCATGCTAGAGCTTTCATAGTGACTTCTAGATTGCATATCAACTCTTGGTAGCTGGTTTTTATATTGTAGTTGCATTATTAGTTTAGTTTGCTTATGCATTTGCATCCCCATTTCATTTACATGTTAGTGTAGCTTGCATATTAGTGTAGTTTCTTTTGTTGCATTTCACATCTTTACCTTGAATGCCTTTGAACATGACTTTCTCCATAGCCATTGTTTGAGGTATTCTCCATTTCATATAGCTTAGATTTCATAGTTTCATTATCACTCACATTTGCACTTCCACATTCAAGAGATTCAAACTTTAGTTGTGTTTGGGAGAGCACACCAAACATACGTCCAATCTTAACACACCAACAAGGCCTCTCATGGGTGCTTTTGTTGAGTTCTTTGAGGTTGCTTGAGAATTTGGTTTGTTGGCTGCTATGAGTTGCAAAACTCAAGCAAGATGGTTAAGTTTCTTTTGTTTTGATGAGAATTTGATGATACATGTTTGATTTAAAACTAATTTTTTCTTGTTGATTTATGCTCCCTACAAGTCACTTCTTTTAGCATACATTTTGACATGCTCGGTGGGACCCACATCCCTATTTTCATCTCAAAAATTTGTCAAGAATTTGCAATCCGTCACAAAAAATCTCACATTATCGTCTATGTCAAATGCAGTATCATCTTCGTTATGTCATCTCCACAGACCAACGTCTGTACATTTCAGTGTTTTCGCATCATTTAGCCAGTTTGCATTTGGGGACATAGTTCTAGCATTTGCGTAGATTATTTTGTTTTTTGCATTAGGGGTGGATTTTAAAATTTCAAAAAACAATCTGTCATCTACGCGTAATATTATGTCATCTACGATCTCCATATTGTCTTCTGTGTTGTATGCTGAGTGTCCTTTTGTCATCTTCATTCTAGCATCTCTAATATTTATTCTATCATATGTGCTTGTCACAAGTACTAATCTGTTAGCTGTACCTTTGTGCCTTCTATCGTCTTTGCAATTTAGCATTTGCGAGTTTTTGCGTCTACACTTTTCAACGTCTGTGTATTCTATCATCTATGCTTGTTGTTTGTCATCTGCACTTCTTGTCAAAATTGTTAAACTCTGAAACATTATTATTTGCTAACTAGTGCATTGCAAAAAATTTCTAACGATTTTTCATGCAGGGAATTAACCTTAAGAGACTTAAAACAAACCAATAGTGATTTTCATCACTAAAGAAATTTGTAGTGATTTTTATCACTTTAGATTTATAGGTTAAAGAACTTGTATGGCTTAATCATTTTCATTTGAATGTATGATGCAAATTAATTAGTAAACCCTTAACACACTCTTGAGTGCCTAAAGGAAACCTTTTTTATGAATGCTCACACTTTTGTTGGAATGCATGTTTAGGGTAGCAAACATTTGGACTTGGTGCTTAAAAAGAACTCACACACTCTTGAATGCCTTAAGGGACAATGGACATGTATAAATAGGATAGCAAATATTTTGATTGGTGCTTTAAAAGAATTCATACCCTTTTGAATGCCTAAAGGATAATTGACATGTATGCCTAGGCTAGAAAATATTTGGAATTGATTTACTTTCTTGTTGATGAATTCATGTTTTTTATTTATGTTGGTGACATTTCAAGTTGGAAAGAACATTGTATGTTTTAATCATGAGTGTCTTCAAAGTAGATAGAAAACCTAAAGCTTCATTGGGAAAAGAATAAGTTTCTTTTAAACCCCGAGGCCACTTACATATTCTCTCCCCTTATGCTTTCGGGTGAGCTTGGGCACACAAGAAATAAGTGGTCTTATTTTTTTCTTTTTTTAGGAGGCATACTTGGGGATTTCATCACCCCTTGGGATGACCTCAACTCTAGTGTTTTGGCGAAGTATAAATAGCCACTTAAGCATTTGAGGTCATTTTGCGACCAAAAATTGCGACCAAGTTTTTTAAATGGGAAAATTTTTGTTTTTTTTTAATAACTAGCCCGTGTTGGTTGCAATTGTGACCAATAAGTTTTGTCGGAATTGCGACACACAGGGAAGCATAAAACAAAAAAAAAAAAGGGCAAAACATTTCATTTGGCTTTTGTGCAAGGTTCATTTGGCTTTGGCCCGAGCGAGGGTCTCCATCAACATTGGCTCTGCTACAGATCATTTTCATCTGGCTTTGGCGCGAGGGTCATCAAAATTGGTGCGAGGGTCTCCATCAACATTGGTTCGAGGGCACGTCTTGGCACGAGGGCACGTCTGATCTGGTGCGTTTGATTGTAGAAATTTTGAGGGCACGTCTAAAATTTTGAGGAGTTCCATGTGATTCTATTAGTATCCTGGCTACGGCAAGAACCAATATGTTTGCATTTCAAAGAAACAGCTTTTATCTTTGAATTTTTGATATTTTACTTGAATTAGATGGTTGCATAGGCATTTATAGGAAGCCAAACAACATTACATAAATCTTTGAAGAGATTGCTTCTCATAGTATTGGGGAACAAATGAGTTGGGTGGTAGGCCACAACAATCATAGTTGAATGCCATTTACACCACACATCTTTTTCCAAATCTTTTATTCAACAAGACCACATCACACACCATAATAAAAATGGACCTTCCTGAAACTTATTCAATATCTCAATTATATAGCCCATGCAAGACATCGTTTAACATCATATTCAAAACGGTCATCATGTGGTCAATCTTTCAACTTATTACCGTATACTACGGGTATGTCTATTGAGGGAATGATTGGAAAATTGCACAGAAAAATGTAAAAAATCGTATAAAACATGGGTGAATACATAAATCTTAAAATGGTGAAACTAAGGGTAGAGATTTTAGGGAGTCAAAGAGATGTTTAGTGACATGATTAGCTTCTAACATAGATCAGATTACATAATTAGGGATAAGGATTGTAGTTTGTAACTCTTTTTTGGGGCATCCTTTTTATGATATGCAGTGTATCATCTCATTAGATTCTTCACTCATACTATGCGACTTTCCATGAACTGCCTATTTGGATTATGTTCATGATCTCAACTATTAGGGGAAACTCTGCACACTCTGTCTTCTCTCGACTGTGTAGGGTTCTAGAATTTTGAACACTTTTGATCTCCTTACAACTTGAAGAGCCTTATCTTTATCAGGTCTTCTTCCTTTGAAATGGATGTCATCTGAATTGACACTAAGTTTCTTATCAAATGCAATTGGCTACTTTGCATAATTCACACTAATAGAAACAACAACACCAACTGCTTGTTACTTTGCAAGGAAAAAGTGAGCATCTTCTGCACCCATTTCACAACTTTCATGCAATCTTTTGTGTCTATTACAAAGTGCACTCCACATTTAATGATTCATCTTGATAGAAGTCCTCTCCTTGGAAAATAACAAGCTTTTTCATGCAATCTTTTGTGTCTATTACAAAGTGCACTCCACATTTAATGATTCATCTTGATAGAAGTCCTCTCCTTGGAAAATAACAAGCTTTTTCATTCTTGAATAGGGCTTGACTACTATTCTATTTATCCCAGGAATGCCATGTAAAACTCTCTGCCATATACTGACATATTTAGGCTGTATTGTGTTTTTTAATGGACACTTTTAATAGATTTCTACCAAGTCACTACTTTAAGAATATGCTCTCTTTCGTCAAGATTACTTTCTAGGATAGTTACTAAACTTTTTACAAACCAAATTCTCAAGCAACCTCAAAGAACTCAACAAAAGCACCCATGAGAGGCCTTGTTGGTGTGTTAAGATTGGACGTATGTTTGGTGTGCTCTCCCAAACACAACTAAAGTTTGAATCTCTTGAATGTGGAAGTGCAAATGTGAGTGATAATGAAACTATGAAATCTAAGCTATATGAAATGGAGAATACCTCAAACAATGGCTATGGAGAAAGTCATGTTCAAAGGCATTCAAGGTAAAGATGTGAAATGCAACAAAAGAAACTACACTAATATGCAAGCTACACTAACATGTAAATGAAATGGGGATGCAAATGCATAAGCAAACTAAACTAATAATGCAACTACAATATAAAAACCAGCTACCAAGAGTTGATATGCAATCTAGAAGTCACTATGAAAGCTCTAGCATGAAAACTCAAAATGACATGATAACAATGCAATTATGGGAGATGAAAATGCTTGAGACAAGGGGCCTATTTATAGGTTTGAGAGGGACCTTGGAGGAGGTGGCATCTATGTGGCATCACATAGTGCCACAAGGAGACACATAAGCAAGCCATGCAAGTGGTCAACATTTCAAAGTTTGCTCACACGTGTGAGTAAACTTGGAGAGAAGAGTGGGGGACAAAGCTTGCAAGAGGGAGTTGTCTCACACATGTGTGAGCACACACTTAGGCTTAAGAAGAGTTTAGCAAGATGATTAAGGTAATTAAGTGGGATTAAATTAGGAATAGGTTTAAAAGGATGAAAATGATGGTTGTAGGCTAGGTTTAAGGCTAGGCTTAAGATTAAATTAAATAGGATTTAATTTAATTATAGGTTTAGAGGAATTAATGCGATGTGAAGGTTTAAATAAATAAGATTTATTTAAAAAGGGGATAATGGAGAATCATGTGTTAAATAAAGTCAACATATTAAAGCTATAAGTATTTAAATTAAATTTAAATACTTTAAGAAAATGAATCTACTTAATTAAATAAACTTAATTAAATATGTAGAAGAATATTCCAAATATAATTCATTATAATGCCACAGGCAATATTAAATAAATTAATATAGTCTTTTGGGATTATTTTAAGCATCTACACTTATAATCTTTAGCAAGTCCAAAGAGCAACACATGAAGCATGTGGTCAATCTTTCAACTTATTACCGTATACTACGGGTATGTCTATTGAGGGAATGATTGGAAAATTGCACAGAAAAATGTAAAAAATCGTATAAAACATGGGTGAATACATAAATCTTAAAATGGTGAAACTAAGGGTAGAGATTTTAGGGAGTCAAAGAGATGTTTAGTGACATGATTAGCTTCTAACATAGATCAGATTACATAATTAGGGATAAGGATTGTAGTTTGTAACTCTTTTTTGGGGCATCCTTTTTATGATATGCAGTGTATCATCTCATTAGATTCTTCACTCATACTATGCGACTTTCCATGAACTGCCTATTTGGATTATGTTCATGATCTCAACTATTAGGGGAAACTCTGCACACTCTGTCTTCTCTCGACTGTGTAGGGTTCTAGAATTTTGAACACTTTTGATCTCCTTACAACTTGAAGAGCCTTATCTTTATCAGGTCTTCTTCCTTTGAAATGGATGTCATCTGAATTGACACTAAGTTTCTTATCAAATGCAATTGGCTACTTTGCATAATTCACACTAATAGAAACAACAACACCAACTGCTTGTTACTTTGCAAGGAAAAAGTGAGCATCTTCTGCACCCATTTCACAACTTTCATGCAATCTTTTGTGTCTATTACAAAGTGCACTCCACATTTAATGATTCATCTTGATAGAAGTCCTCTCCTTGGAAAATAACAAGCTTTTTCATGCAATCTTTTGTGTCTATTACAAAGTGCACTCCACATTTAATGATTCATCTTGATAGAAGTCCTCTCCTTGGAAAATAACAAGCTTTTTCATTCTTGAATAGGGCTTGACTACTATTCTATTTATCCCAGGAATGCCATGTAAAACTCTCTGCCATATACTGACATATTTAGGCTGTATTGTGTTTTTTAATGGACACTTTTAATAGATTTCTACCAAGTCACTACTTTAAGAATATGCTCTCTTTCGTCAAGATTACTTTCTAGGATAGTTACTAAACTTTTTATGTCAATACTTCAGTTGGAAATATGCTTTCTTGTTCAGCAACACAAAATTTGCCTTGTCTTCATAATTTTGTAAAGTTCTATGATGCTCATCTTGCAAAATCAACCTTGACATTTTTAAAAATTCATCGAAACATAGTGCATATTCCTTGTTTCTTGTATCATATTTTATTATTCCACAAAGTTTTGCTCATGATCAAATCATACAATTACATAGCCTGATAGTTCCTTAAATCAAATTAGCATACATATAGAAAAAATGCACGGAGATGGCAGGTTGTGAAAGCAATCATATAGGGCTACAACGTGGGTGGCCTATATTAATCCTTGAAACCTGCCATCTAATTCTTGTCATTTTATTTGGAGAAATCTTTAATTCCACCACCTATTCAGAATTTGTAATTGCATGCCAATCAGGACAAAACAAAATTCTTAATAGAAAGTAAGGTCACTATGGTAACTTTTTTCAATGCCAATTTTATAAATTCAATTGTGTTTATTTTTAATTTTAAGACTTTAGACTACTCATTTTTTTTTTCAATTTAAGACCGCCAAACACTTCAATCATTCAAGTTCCTCAGTATAGCCACCCAACATAGACACAAATCTATAAGTACAATGGACCAGTGAAAATTTGAACCTTGATGACAGCCTCACCTATTTATTTTGACCCAGCTCTAAATAGATCACCACAATGTCAATTAATATTTACTTTAATATATGTTTATTATAGTAATATATTATAAGAAAAAATTAAATCTTTACAAAAAAAAATTAATACCAAAATATTTCTTATGAAAAAGATATAGGCTAGTGTAAATGTAAAAAAAATTAACTAAATTTTTCAGATGTTAAAACTAGCACATATGTGAATTTAAAAGATTTATTTATATAATCTATTAATATTTTCTTTAAAATTTATCTCAACTCCAAGGAAAAAGCTAAGGAGTGAGCAAACATAAATTTGAGTGGTAAATGGATCCACCTAGGATTCTATTGGAAGCCAAAGTGGATGCCCGTATTGTTGTTCTTTTTACTAAAATAGATTCAAAATTCATAAGCTTGTATTAGATAAAAGGGAAAACTTTATACAAATTGTCAAAAACCTGTGACTGTCAAATACAGGGCCTTTGATCATTTCTGCCATAAACATTCAATAGAAAAATCTCTTGTCCATAAGTTTTGGCTTCCTTACACTTACAGACACCTCAATTCTGATTTATATATCTAAATTAAGAATCATGAAAATTAATTATAGTTCATAATTTTTTTCTACTTTCTGAGATCTATATAATTCTGATGATGGGTGTGATTTCAAAAATTGATAAAAGCAATTTGAGACAATCAAATTAAATTGTAAATTTTTCATCTTGGAAATCTTAGATTTGAATCTATTGAAACTTAATACATAATAACAAAAACATTTATAACAAAATCTACCTGAGCTTTGAAGACAAGTGGTTCATAGTAAACTGACAAATCCTCAAAATTGAGTATAGAAAGACTTTCAGGCCACTCTCTAGACAGAATCTCTTCCACAATCTCAATCCTCTCCTCTCTTTCCACTTCCACACTTTTACTTGAACTCACATTGAATGCATACCTCACCTGACCTCATGATTGCCTTCTCTTCCTTTCACACTGAGATACTTGTGTTGGTAATAATGGCAGTGCAACAAATGCTACACACTTCAATTTCACTGCATTTACCAAAGACATTGGTTGTTCCTCTCTACTTTATTATACTCAATTCAATATCTCTTGCATTTTGACATTTATATAGCAAATTAAATGGGCCATACTGAAATAAATGAAAGCTAAATGGTTTCATAATTCAGCTTCATTTCGTTCAGATATACATTGAATCTTATCTTATATGTGGGTCCATTTTAAGACACATGTCTATACATTGGCAAAGATTTGGAATGCCTTGGCAAATTCCTCTAAATTATTGTGCAGTGGATAAGATGGACTAAGCTATTGAAAGAGATTGATGGTAAATTCTGTGGACTCTAATTTGCATGAAACAACTGCGTATTACAAGTGGCTTCTACAATGGAGGACAAACTGTTTTTGACTCTTGTAAAACAACTAGCTTCTATCATGGAAAGTGTGGAAGCTAAATTTTAGGGGCTTCAAATGAAGCCAAATCTTTGAATGAAGGTCCCAAGGGGCTTTACTCGAAGCCTCCATGCCGATATTGGTGTGGGGGATTTGAATGAATCTTAGGGCTTCATTCGAATCTGACATGCAAACCTTGTTCATACTCCTAATAACCGATTGGAAAAGCTTTTAATTCCAACATTTTTTCTTTTTGTCCCATGGTTTCATGTATGAGTTGGTGGACTAGGGTGCTAAGAGGGAAGTCAGTAACATCATACCTTGCATCAACATCTCTATCTATGGTGCAGGAGCACCTAACTCTTATGAAGTACAACTCAGCAACTATTTGACAAGCTTTAATAGTTGACATGTAATGGGTGATTGGTGTCAGGCTACTGCGTATGCATTAATCTCGATCTTGGATGCAAAAGAAACTGTGAATTCACTAAATAGGGTCAAACTTATTTTTTTTGATTTAATAGATTTGATTTGAGAATGATGGTCTAATGATTTGAGAGAAAGAGTTGAGAGATAGATGGAGAGAGAGATAATACAAGTGATAGAAAGACTCCTAGATAATATTCTTGAGGAAAATGGGTATTATAGTCCTTACCATGTTTTCCTTTGATCTACCAAAAGGATGGTGGCGTCCTGCAAATCGCATGGCTCTTTCTACCACTTGTATTATCTCTCTCTCCATCTGTCTGTCCATTCTTTCTCTCAGATCATCTGACCAACATTCCCAAATCAAATCTTGACCCTATTTAGTGGATTCACAACATAAAATTCAAATGCTTCTCCTATCAAATATGTAGATTTCACAATAGCTAAGAAACATAATTGTAGGCATCATGGTCACATTTTTTTGGAAATGTAATTGGGTTGTGTACCCAAGCAATGCAAAGCAACTTCCACACCTTTGATTCCAAGTCAAATTCATCTGTAAGAATGATCACTTGCTAATAGTTGTTGAATACATTTGTAGCTCATGAATACAAGGTCCTCCAACAAATGTATTCAACAATTGTTGGCAAGCGATCATTCCTAGCTCATGAATACAAGGTCCTCCAACAAATCTATTTAATAGATATTGGCAAGCGATCATTCCTAGCTGCTTTTGTTTTATAAGGTTTGTCTCAATCCCAATAGGTTGTAGTTTCATTTTCTAGATGCACTTCATCGCTTGGGTATACAACTCAATTACATTGATTCCAAAAAAATGTGACCATGATGCTTACAATTATATTTCTTAGTTGTTGTGTCCTAAGATCCCTTATGGCCCTTTACTACCATTTATGATCCCTAAGAATATATCTTAGAGCTCTTAAAATGTCGTAAAGGGTCATAAGAGACTCCTAGGAGGGGCCATGATGAGCTTCTACCTTCACGTGGTTGGCCCTGTTAAGTAGAGAATGCTATAGTTTTAACAAAACAAAGAGAAGCTCAATAATTTAAGGTCTTAGTCCATAGACAAATTAAATTAGACTTATTATCCAAAACACATAATAAACATGCACATAAACATGGTAGGCACTAAATAGAGACAGTTAAACATCTGGATGCACACTTATAATTGATGTCAATCAGAATACTGAAGGTCTGGAATAGGGCATAGTGGCTGTCGATATAGCAGGTACAAACTCGTAGAAAGCTCACTAGATTCGCCAAAGTCTATATAACTAAGACTTAGCATCAAAGATTCTCCCTAGGCACCTCGAAACCACCAAATATTGGCCCTAAAATAGGAGCCCTTCATCTTCAAGCTCTCACATACTTGCTCCACTTGGTACAACACCCCATAAAGGTCATCTATTCACTTTCAACTTGGACAGCCTACAATATGGTCTTTGTATACAATTCATTTTTTGTCGTTTCATTATATGGTTTGAACAAGTGTGGAAAAAAATCAAATTTTTATTATGAATTTTTTGTTCACCAATCTATGTTAAACTAATCAGCAAGGTCACTTTCCTAATACTTTATGAACTAGATGCTATTCGCAAGGTTAGTTTCCTAATACTCACTAGAGTACTTGCTATTCAATTGAGATAGACACTGCTCATTAGTTTGTTTGTATTCTCTTTGGATTTTGTTAAAGAAGACAACTGAATGCTATATGATGAACTAAAAGTTCTATGGTTTCAATAGGCTTGTGCATCTCTTGATCCAAATTACCAGCCCCAGTGACATTTGTTGTTGTTCAAAAGCAGCACCATACTAGACTATTTGCAAGCAACCATGCAGATAGGCATTCTATAGATAGACTTGGGAACATCTTGCCAAGTCTTCAGTACAGAATAAAGCAACTAAATTTCATAAATTGTTTTTTTGATAGTCGATTTGTTTAAATATTGCCCATCAAAAATTACTTAGTACATCCCATCTTTTTTTTGCACAGGAGCTTGCAGTTCTGAAGAATCTGATAGCGAAGAATTTGAAGAAGATATTGTAGCAAAGGTATATTTGGTGTTCTTTTTTAAGTGAAAATGTGATTGGAAATTTTGTATATTGTCATATTTCACTTGTAGAAAGGTCAAATTTTAAATAGAGGTGAAGTTGTATGGATTTAAGTTTCTTCTTCATTATTTATAATGCTCTTGATTCCTCCTTGGTAGCTGTAAAAATACTTGTTTATTTTCACCTTTTTAGATACCCTTTACCAAGTTCTTCAAGATTCCAAAATATCTTGGGCTAACCCCACTCCAGCATGTCCTAACTCCTACTTGGTTCAGAGACCTAACTCCTTTTTATATGTGTCTTCCTCTTACTACTCCATCTGTAGGTTGCAAACAAATCATCCTTCTTCCACCAACGAGTCATTCCATTCAAGAAAGACCATGTCTGATGATATCAATGCACAAAAAAATAGGGAGGCAATTGCTAGACTGCGGTCTAACTTAAAAATAAAATGTGATGGAAAATGTTATTGTCCTTGCAAAATGTGTAAGGGCTTAAAGACTCGAAGATATCTAATCACAACAGCTGAGCAACATTGTAGGCAACATGGTCACATTGAAGGGGGAAACGAGTATCACCCATTGGTATGTATTTTAATAGTTTATAAATTACATGAGACATGATTTGATGATGACATCATGGTCATGGTTAATATAAGGTCATCATTTTCATATAGGTCAACATCCTTGAGTTTCATGTTATGGACCATGACAATTTGGAGAATGCGGTTTTCCAAATGAGGGAACATGGAGGTGTGAATATTGAAGTAGAAGGTAATGATACCATGGAAGAAGATCAGGATGATGAAGATCACGATGATCAAAATGATCACGATGATCAAGATGATAATGATGATGATAATGATGGTGATGATGATGTAGAGTTTGGTGTACCTTTACTTGAGAAGGCAGAGCAACCCCTATATGAAGGCTCCAAAACAACTCTTCTTGCCGCTGTATTGCTATTGGTGAACTTGAAGGTAATGAATTTTTTATCCAATGTAGCAATGACATGTATGTTAAGGTATGCCATCTTCTTTCATTATTTTACTCGTAGTTCCCTTACAATTAACATTGGGTTCGTGTAGCAATTAATATTCTTTAAATTAAGAAATTATATTTTTTGTCGTAGGTTGATAGGTGAGTGTTTGTTACCACCATCAAACATTCTACCTCACTCATATCGAGAATTATTTGCCATCATGAAAGATATTGGAATGGAGTATCAAACAACAGATGCATGTCTGAACGATCATATTATATATTATAAATAGCATGAATTTGCAACACAATGCCCTGCTTGTCATATCAATAGATATCAATCAGAACGATTAACAAAAAAGGTGCCTCGCAAGATTCTTTGGCATATTCCCATTATTCCACATCTACAACGATTATTCAAGTGCAATAGCTTGGCACAATTTATGGATTACGATGCACACAATAGAATTCAAGATGACATTATGCGAATGCCTATAGATGGTTCGACATTTAAGGAAATAGAGGAAAAATGGCCACACTTTAAAGAAGAACCTCGTAATCTCAAGCTTTCATTGGTAGCAGACGGTGTCAATCCTTATGGAGAGATGAGATCTACTTACTCAGTGTGGCCTATTTTTGTTATCAACAATAACATACCTCCTTGGTTGTCCATAAAGAGAGAGCACATAATGTTGACACTGATTGTTCCAAGTATTTTTTGATTTAGTGGTCATCTAAATTAATTTATTATTACTAATCCATCAAATGGTCAAAATAATTATGTAATGTTTTTGCTCATTCAACTAGGTAAGTACCAAGTCAAAGATATCAACGTATATATTGAACCCCTTATCGACGAGTTCGTGGTGTTATGGAATGGGGTTACTATGTATGACATTTGTAGACCAATACGACAAAGACAATTTCAATTTCATGCAATGCTTGTATGGACAATACACGATGCCCCTGGGCTAACACATTTTTATGGTATGTTCTCTTCTTGACACCTCTTTTTTGGTATGTTAAAGTTAACACATTTAATCCAATTATACACGATCTTGTAGGTCTTCAGACAAAGCGTAAATTTGCATGTCCAGTTTGTGGTCCAAAGATGAAATCTCATCATTTAAAAAGTTTAAGAAAGCAGGTGTTTGATGAGAATAGACACTTTCTGCACAGAAATCATAAGTACCGAATTATCAAAAAACATATTTTCAATGGTCTAGAAGAGACTACATCAAAGCCACAGAGAATGACACCTCGCCTATGGAAGTTGGCATACAATAAAATAAATCGTCGAGGTCATGCCATTCCATTTGATGCTTTTTGTTTCAAATTTATGTTTTGATATTGTGTTTTGTTTACTGATGATGTGATTGATGGTTGTGAAGGTCGTTAAGACATCAATGTCCAACTTCCAAAAGGACTAAAAATTTATCCTACACAATTTACTAGGTTTCCGTACTACGAGCAACTCCCAATTGTGCATTTGTTTGATCCTATGCATATTGGAAAGAATGTAGTAGAGACATTATGGAAAATCTTGGATGGAAGGCGTGACAAAGATCAAATTGTCAAAACTTGTAGTGACATTGAAGAATCCAACCATGCAATGAAAAATGGTATTCGACCAAATAACAATGGAGACCGGATTGATACAAGTGCCCTTAATTGGTTATTGTCAGAGCAGTAGAGCAATGCTATAAAAGAAGTCATAAAAAAAATACGATTTCCCATAGGATTTGCTGTGAACATAAACAATGTCATATCAAATAAAAGTAAATTTGGGCCAGGGTTGAAAACACACGATTGGCATACATTTATTAAGGTAATTCATGTTATTTTGTATTCACTATATATTTATATACTGCATGTAGTTTTAATTGCATTCTTTTATAAAATATTGACAAGATCATTTTACAAATATTGCAGTACGTTCTACCTCTATCTCTCCCACACCACTTTGCCAACAATGTCAAACAGGTTATATATGATCTTGGAAAATACATGAGGTGGTTGTCAACTAAAGAAATCAATAAAGAAGATACAAAATATTGGAAGAGAAAAATTCCTCTTCTGATGTGTGAAATGCAAAAGTGTCTACCTCCAAGTTTTTCAATGCACAAGAACACTACCTCATACATCAAGTTTAGGAGATTGAATTGTGTGGACCTGTACCAACCAAGTCAATGTGGATGGTTGAGAGGCACTTGAAATTTTTGAAAGGCTTGGTTCGACATAGAGCACATCCCAAGGGTTCTATGGTGGAGGGATATATGGTATACCAGACCATGGTGTACATTACTGAATATCTTCCTAAGTTTGCAGCAAACATCCATGTAGATCGTATTTGGGATCCCAAATCAATTAACAAATTTGAAGGGGAGTACTTGATGGGAAAAGGTAGATCAAGGAAAGTGAGAGGTAAATCTAAGATTTTATTGTAGTTAATTAATTCATATAAATCTTCAATATAAGTTATTTTTAATTGGCGTATTTATTTGAAACAGGTTGTCGAGAGTGGGATGCAATACATTTGTATATTGTGAACAATCTTGATTGGATGACGGAATGGATTGAACAATGTCAACAAAATGGTTTCTCATTAACATGCGAAGGTGTTGCTTCATTGGTTACAAAAGCTCATCGTAATGGAGATTCCAATGTTATGCTAATGGTAGTTGATCTAGTAAATGGTTTAAGAGTTGGAGAGGTACGTAGAAATTTATTAATGATCATAACTCGACGTATGTTTCGTATCAACTCATGATGCAAATAATTTACACAAACTTCAAAATTTTTAGGTCAAGCACCACAAAGCTATGTACTATCATGGCCACAAATTCCACATAAAAAGGTTGGATGACACAAAGAAAACTTGTGATTCTGGGATAACTGTAGTTTTCGAGGTCACCAATATAATATCTAGAAGCGACATACATCCTCAACAATCTCAAAATCAATACTATGGCATCTTGGATGATATAATTGAGTGTGAATTTAACACCTTCAAAGTAGTTCTATTCGTCGTCAAATGGTACAGGTTACGACTAAATCAAAATGATCCAGATAGAACGGTTATTCAACATGATAATGGATTTACAATGATCAATACAAGGTCGTTTGAGCCAATTGGAGATGAGCCCTATGTTCTTCCAAGCCAATGTGAGCAAGTGTTTTAATCAGAGGTTCCAAATAAACAGGGTTGGTCATTTTTTGTTAGACATGATCCAAGAGGAAGGCCGATAAAGTATAATGTTATGGAAGAAGAAGATATTGAAGATGATGAAGAAGCAGATGATGAAGATCAAGATGATGGTGATGATTATGATGGTGATGGTGATGGTGATGGTGATGATGATGATGATGATGGTGATGATGATGATGATGGCAATGGTGATGATGGCGATGATGATGGTAATGATGGCGATGATGATGGCGATGATGATGGTGATGATGGCGATGATGATGATGATGATGATGATGATGATGATGATGAAGAAGAAGAAGAAGATAATCAATGACTACAAACATCGTCACCCCTTCTGTTGATGATCTTGCATTCCATATATAAGGTAAATTTGTTCATGTTTATGATGTTGCATATTGTTCATGTTGTCTTCTAAGTTATTTGTAGCATACACGTATCATGTAATTTTTAGCGAACTTAAGTTAAATTATTAACATATGCAGGAAATTTGATTATATATTTATTTTGTTCATTTCTAATGATTACAACATATGTTATTTATAGTTACCAATGTTTATGTTGTGTCTGATTATGACCCTTTTTGCAAACAGTCAATTGACTACAGGTACATCATCACCCCTTCTGTTGACATGTTTGCGATGTTGCCTATTGTTCATGTTGTCTTCTAAGTTATTTGTAGCAAACGTGTATCATGTAATTTTTAGCTAACTTAAGGTAAATGATTAACATATTCAAGAAATTTGATTACATATTTATTGTGTTCATTTCTAATGATTACAACATAGGTTATTTATAATTACCAATGTTTATATTGTATCTGATTGTCACCCTTTTTGCAAACAGTCAATTGACTGCAAAAGATTTGACCCGTTTGGCGTGGATTGTGCACAGTGACATGGATCAGCAGGTATAAGTCAATAAAGAGACACAATTTTCTTATATTCTTCTTGTTTATCATTGAGCACGTATGTTATAAATAGACATTATATAATCATATAATGTATATATAGACAAAGAAGGTCCGTATAGAAATATAATTGTATAATCACTTTCAACTTACTACATTTTATATATGTCACTTTCACTTTCCATTTGATGGATTGCAGGACCCACCGAATAGGTACTTGTTAGATCTATCTACATCGAATGAGGGAAATGAGGAAATGGTAGATGAAAGCTCTACATGTAGTACGACTGAAAGAGGGAGATCAACTAGAGGTCAAAAGAATAGAAAAAAATTTGATAAACGCATGCAATTTTTCCTTGCTAATGAGGGGTCATGTTCTTATGATGATGAGACCAAAGGCGACATCAAGGTGCCCTTTTGGTACTCACACATTGAGAAAGAATGGATACCCAATGAGCTACCTCCAATTAACATAGATTTTTGTGTTAATGAGAGGATATATCACATTGCTCCATCCTCATTACATGGTTTGGGCCTATTTTCCATGGATGGGATAAAGGTATGTTACAAAAAAGTTGTTGAATTGTTCAAGTATGTCGGTCCATGTTACAATTACAATGATTGGATGTGGATTGTTCGATATAAAAAAAGTATGCGTAGGTATGGGGTATCAGCTAATTATATAAAACGGAAAGAAAATGATCAAAGTAAAAGATTTACTATGTACATTGATGGGAGACCAAAAGCAATAGGTAATATTGCAGGTTTTATAAATAGTACGCGACCTGCTTCAACTAGTAAGCAACCCAATTGAATATTTGAGGTGCATGAGGGGAATGAAGTTTTTGTTTGTGCAATAAAATCAATAAGTGCAGGGGAAGAACTGCTAATTGATTACCATTTAAATCACATAGATACAAACAATGTTACTATCATGAGGGCTATAAGTACTATTTACCATTTTGTTAATAAGTTTTCTTTTGCTGTCTATTGCTTTCAGTTAGCTGAATTTTTTATGTTTAATCTTTGTGACAGGATGATATGGATCCGACAGATGATAGAGGTCAGCAGGATGCTACTCCAACCCCTTCTTCAGCGAGGGTAAACCTTTTTGAAATTGTACAAATTAGATAGTTGAAAAATGTTATATTATTATGTTATTTTATTTACGGTTTTTGAGTTTTTATGATAGTTTTACTGATATTCCTCTCACAATTTGATGTTCAGGATAAGGGTAAAGCAGTAGCAGTGACCACCGAGCCACTAGCTATGCATTCTGATGAGGCTGATATTGCTGATACTCCCAATTTTATAAAAATGTTGAAAAAAAAAATTAGGCAAATTAATTTAGAAGCAATGAAAATTTTGGATGAGGCAAATATGGAACCCAAGGAGATGAGGAAGAGGCTATCAAAATTGAAAGCACAAGCTCAGCGTTATGAAGTAAGCTCCAATGAATATTTAGTTATAAAAAAAGTTCAATAAAGATTTATATTTTATAATCTTTTATGTTGTGAAGTAAAATATGTAATATGTGCAAAAATACTTTATTGATGCAATTTTTTTAAAGAGTTGTAAGAAACTTTAACTACTAAATTCTTGTTATATAGGAATTTTTGGGAATTGATCCAGAACGTGGTCAAGCACAACATGGTGAGGGCGGTAGTAACAGAGTTCTGGCTGCCACTAGTAAAATAATCTTTTAGTTGACAAGTTAGAAGGAATTTTTTATTTCGAACATTCAAAACTTCTTAACTCTTACTTTTATTATTTCAGAATGTCTTTGCTAACAATGTATTGTTCAATTCATCTAGTGCAAGAGACTCCTACGAGGTTGACGAATGCCTGTACGAGATTGTCGAATGCAATGTCGGCAACAAGGGGACATCCAGCTGGTAAATCCTTGTTTTTCTATATTTGGTTTTGTGTTAATTATAAGTTGATAATATGTACTTTAATCTTGGGATGCATCACATAGTGTATTGTTTTTTTTGTGGTAGGAGATGCACCATCTGGTACGATGCCAAATGTGGATCATAGTACATCTATTGGTGATAATTCACCATCATTTCCTGGAGCTGCCCGTGTTTCTAGCACAAGATCTATGGAGACATCGTTGTTGATTGATCATAATGAATTAATGCCTTTGAAATGTCCTAAGCTTCCAGGTACTTTAAATAATTATTTTTTATATTGTAATAAGGATTTTCTTGCAAGATGTAAACATGATAGGAAGTGGTGAATGCAAGGGCTTTTGATGTGGAGTGATGCCTCATGACCTTTAGTGTGTCGTATTGTGCAAGTTGTTTAATTATTCTGGAATTCCTTTTTATTAGGGGTTTGGTAGGATCATCTGAATTATCAATGACCTTTTGTCTATATCAGTAATTCTCTAGTTTAGTAATTTGGTACATTGCAATTTCATGCTTTGAGTAGAAGATACTAACTAATTTTTCTACAAAGAACCAAAAGTGGGAGTCTTCTTTCATATGATTCATTTTAATGGTTTTTACTATTAATTATCCCATGACATTTTTTGCAGGAAATGATACATTTTATAGGAGGCTTTATGACCTCACGCTGCGAAGATTCGGGCCCACCATACGTACTAGGTTGTTGTACATCATAACTAAACTAATTTTATCCCAATATTTTTTTTCATATCATTAATTGGTGCAACATTTTTCCTTTCATTTGAGTCTTTTCTTATACTAGCTATATCTAACAATTTTGTGTTTTTTCTTAAAAGGTGGAACTACCAATCTCAAAAATTAAAAGATGAGCTCATCAAAGATATAGAGCATGAGTTTGGTAGTAATATTTTTTATCGTAAGAAATTGTTACAAGAAGCTGCTAGGCATCTTAAGGTTGTGAGGGACACATATAGAAAGAGCCTCATCCATAACCCGAAGTACGAGCGTCCTCCCTTTGTTTCAGTGAGGGACTGGAATGAGTTCATTTTGGATGCAAAGGAGCAAGGGCAACGTCCACCAAAAGAAAGTGCACCAGCAAATCCAAAAAGGTATGCAATAGTATTAACTACTAGTACATTAATGAACAAATTTAGGGTTCAACTTCAGTATCAACAATTTCAACTAGCTCAATTTAATCTATCTATTGATGAAAGGTATGTAAGTCATATGCTAACACAATTGCTTATAAATCTCAATCTCAATCTGGGCATAAATCCTACATAAGATATATTGACAAAATGAAGCCCTTTATTCATATTTAGTGACAAATTTTAGAGCCTATGTCTCCTATGGGTTCTTTTCTCAAATTTTATCTTCGCTGAACTCAAACTCTAATTCAACTAAGAAATTCCTACTCAAAGTTGTGACAACCGAATCTTGTGATATGATGTACCATGTTAGATTTTGAGTCATAAAAATAGGCAACGCCTTGACCACTATACTTGTTGACTTTCCCTTTCTTTTACAATAATTTCTCACTATCTTGAGTTTCCTATCCCCTGTTTTCTTTTGGGTCATGTGTGCATCAAATCTGCACTTAATCTGCATGTAAGTCCTGATGAAATCCATCATTGAAGATATCAACTCCCATATTCTGTAGTATTCTGTTAACTATGATAATAGTATATAATGTTGTCATTAGTGATTTTTATTTTATACTGTCATCAATTCCATTTTGTGCTTTGTTGCATATCAAAAAAGAAGTGCATATACACTATACATCATATTTAAGTGTGAAGCATCACAAAATCTAATCTCTATCTTTAGATAACAATGTAGTCTAAGAATCCTAAAGAATTTAAAGCTGAGCATTTCCACCACATCTAAAATCCATTCTTCTTTTTTAGTATTTTCCATTGCTGCTGAAGCTTTGATCACATGGATTATGTGTCTATACCCAACCAATAGATTATCCTTTTTAGGGAATCCCTACTTTTTCTCCTGTGGAAACTATAAAGATGGAAACTCATTAAGAGATTTTTCCTAATATCACCCTGCTTCCAATCTTTCTCTTCCGTTCCTTATCTCTTTGCAAGCTCACAAAAGGTGTATCAACTTTGGTAACATGTTAATTATTTGTGTGTAGACTAATTCAAACACATATACCAGTGAAGTAAAGAGACAAAGTACCAAGCCTAACACATCTACCTTGGGGGAGCACTCTTAAAATACAACATAATGTAGAACAAAATTCACAGTGTGTACAAATGACTTTTCATGTGATTTGAACCTTCACCTGCACCTCTTGTTCCTTCACATTCTCATCCTTTTGAATTCAATATTTCTCGCTATGTTGTTTTGTCAAAATCCCTAAAATAGGATTTATTTCTCCAACATACTACCACACACAATCCTCAATTTTGGTATTTAAATTTTTTTATTGTAAATATGAAAGGTATGTAATTCATATGCTGACACAATTTCTTATAAATCTCAATCTCAATCTGGGCATAAATCCTACATAAGATATATTGATAAATGAAGCTTCTAATATGTTCTCTCTATGACCAAAGGCACTCACCCTTATACAACCTTCACCTGTGGATCCAAACCCACTTCCTGGAGTTGTAACTATATGTGCTTTCTCAAGGATCTCAATAAAAATATCCCATGAATTTTGACCAAGAAATCGAACCCATACATATGGCGCATTTTTTCCTCCAAAGACATCAAACCCAAGTGAAGTAAATGTTTCCACAATGATTCTAGTATTCTCTTTATATCATCTAACATATTTCAAACTTTTCATAGGTTGCAGGACACATCAAAGGCAACAAAGGCGAGGCTGGAAAAGGTTGGGCAGCACAAACTTGGCTCTGGGGGATATTCAAAAATCAAAGCACGCGTTGTAAGTAGTAATAAATGAATTGCAAAGAAAAATTATTTATAAAATGCAAATAATTTTGTTAATTAATAAAAAAATGCAGGGCATTGATTTTAATCTAGAGGCCACAGAAGAACACACAAAAATTGCCTTCAAGCAAGGCTATGCAGCGGTGGTTGAACGCCTACGGCAAGCTTCCATTGCCCCAACTGAACAATCTCCTACATCATGTGCACAGGTAAATATGCCAAAAAATATATTAGAAATTGAATACTTGAGAAACAATTTATTTGATAATAATGTGCATGACATTGCAATGCAGCCTGTTAATCCTGACACAGATCATACGCAGCATCATGAAGCCCCTGATGTGCATCGTACTGTCGATGGAGGTGCTCATTTGTTATTTAAAACTAATTATGTAATTATTAATACAATTTAACATCTTTAATTGAACTTGGTGTAACCTTTTTGTGTTGAGGATATAGAATCATGTCGTGCTGAACGAGTGCCAGAGGATGTTCAGACTGATCAGCAGGTAGATCATGTGGCACATTCAGGTAAAGAAAATCTATGTTTTGTTCTTTTAAATTAATTTTTTGATTTATAGTTCTTTTACTTAAATAAAAACTCGTAATTCAATAATATAAAATGGTGGGAATTTAACCTCATGAAGTACTTGTTATTGCAGTGGACCCCCCTTTGGTGCAGCAGCCTCATGGTGTTCTTGAACGGATGAGGAGGAGACATGTGTTAGAACCAGTAGAGGAGGGGGATCCTAACGAGGACATTGATATTCCTCTTAGAAATTTTATGAAAAAAAGAAACGACAAGAAAGCAAAAAAGAGATGATTATTCATGAATGACTTACTCTTGAATATTGTTAATGAATATTGTGTTAATGAATTATTCATGAATGACTTACTCTTGAATATTGCATGTTAATGAATTATTCGTGAATGTTGTGTGTTTATGAATTTTATGTGTTAATGAATGTTATCATGTGATTATAATGATTGAATGTTCTATTTCAAAAATGGATGAATTGAATGTTACTAAATGTTAATGGGGAATTTAGAGTGATGTTTGGGGGGGGGGGGGGGGGGGGGGGGAGGGGCCAAATGAGCTTCCACCTTCACGTGGTTGGCCCTGTTAAGTAGAGAATATTTAACTATTCTCGAAACCAAGTGAAGCTCAAACTTTAAAGATAAGCTTATTGTTAATAGTGACAACCAATTAGCAAGTTGAAATGAAGTTCTTCGTTACAGGTACCTTTTTAGTTTTTAAAGCACGATATCATGTTTTAATATTGTATAGTTTTTTTCTCTTAAGTTAAAGTATTGTTTTACTATAACAACATAATTTATGACCATTTTAGTAACTATTCTAACATCGCTTTATGACAGATCCTGTTTCTCAGATGTTGAGCATGGTTGCAGTTGTGCAATTGGCATTTTAGAGTATTGGTGTGGTTTATGGGGACATAGGAACATCACCACTTTATGTGTATGCGAGTACTTTTCCTAATGGCATCAAACATCCTGATGACGTTCTTGGGGCTTTGTCTTTGATCATATATTCTCTCACTCTTTTGCCCCTCATCAAATACATCTTCATTGTATTGTGGGCCAATGATAATGGAGATGGTAAGATTATAACAGCTCTAGTTTCACTTTGTTTTTAGGTCAAAGTTTGATCTTTTTGATGTGAAAACATGTGTTCTAAGTTTAAAGGGATGGTTTCTTTTGCAGGTGGAATGTTTTCTCTTTATTCTTTGATTTTTTGCCATGCAAATGTCAGCATGATACCCAATCACCAGGAAGAAGACATGAAACTCTCCTCATATACACTTGAAGTTGTAGGTAGACAGCCCAATAGAGCCATTAGGATAAAGGAAGCTCTTGAACAAAGTAACTTTTCCAAGAGATGTTTGTTAATACTAGCCCTTGTGGGGACTTGTATGGTTATAGGAGATGGCGTCCTCACCCCTTGCATCTCTGGTACATATTATTGTTTTTACAATATGTAATGCATTTTGTTGTTATTTTTCAATATATTGTATGCTTGTTATATCAATGTTTC
The DNA here is from genome assembly GCA_028749045.1 of Cupressus sempervirens. NCBI lineage: Eukaryota > Viridiplantae > Streptophyta > Pinopsida > Cupressales > Cupressaceae > Cupressus > Cupressus sempervirens. Next base: position 914,310,248 of record CM053789.1, on the reverse strand, counting down.
AATAGTGTGATCTATTATCATATGTTAGAAATCAAATGATCTTGAAGTCTACTTAATTCACAATAAATCCCTTAGATTGTACAAAATTTGTTAACTTTTCCCTTTCATTTGTTCAAGTAGTTTCACTAACACTTAATTTGTTGATATATTTTAGTTCTTTCAACAGTGGAGGGAATCAAAAAGGTGGACAAGTCGCTCAACCAAGGTGAGTTTTTGGCATTTTCTCACATTATAATATTTGAGATGGGTAGGAAGGTTATGGTGATTAGAAAACATGAACACGAAATTAGATTGATAAACTAATGACATTTCATTCTTTGTCCTATTCCTCAATTTCATGCTTGGGTTTTATAACCCCAATTGATCTTCCTTAAAACATTATTCCATTTATTTTATGAATTCTGAAGTCAAGAATCTCTGAAATTGTAATGACTTTGCAAGGTATACCAGCAAATCTCAAATTCACATTCTTTTTTTTCTATCTTAAAGTCTTGCCTATAGGAAATTGTGATCTTGTGTTGAATACACATGTTAACCTACAAATTTATCTGACTTTCTCTTTGGACCTGCTTTTGGTGTAATCTTAGAACCCATATTGTTGTACTCAAATTTGGAAGGCGTGCTGGAGATGGCATAGCTATGAAATGCCTATGTTTGGAAAGCTATTTGGTTTTTATCTTGATTGATGAATAGTTTTCTATCATTATGTGGATAATGGCTTCGGTTATGGGCATCTTATCTTTCCAAAAGCTGTCATACCTAATGACCTGAGAACATCTTGAAATTTTGACGTGTTATATCTAATTTGGAGGAGGAAGAAGTACAAATGATTCAAAAGGTTGTCTAGAATGAGAGAGTAGTGTGCTTCCATAGTTTTCATCTGTCTTATTTTTGTATATTGGAATGACTTGAATATTTTTAAATGCAGGAAGAACTATGCCAAAAAGAACGTAAAAATCAGGATGAATTTCAAAGATTGCTAGAGGATCATAAAGCAACTTGCCTACTTACAAAAAAGACACACTTCATTTGAAGCAGTCTCTTTGCTTTATGATCCTCCAGTTCTTTGATAAAGCAAAGAACTGGAGGATCATAAAGCAAAGAGCCTGCTTCAAATACATCTGGTTCACCACTCAAGGATTTGTTTGAAGATGTTGCAGAAGGGATGAAAAAGCAGGTAAGAAAGTTGCATATATTTTAATGATTTGATTGCAGGATTTAATTGCACTTTCACAATCAGGCTTGCAATCATTATTACTCAAGGCAATGTATGTTTGATTCTTTTGATGTAACCATTTTTTGAATATGTATCTTTGGCAGTACCAGGAGGACAAATCAAACATAAAAGATGCTATGGAGTCAGGAAAGGTGTGCCTTTTGTGCTTTAATATTTTCCATTGGATGTAAAATATATTGTAATCTTTTTAATGTAATGATTGCAGCTCGTAGTAACATCAGCATGGACTCTTGACAAGTTCAAAGCCTCCATTGGGGAACTATATGATTTGGCTGCTGCATCTGAAACAAATCTTAAGGTTTGTTCTGGTTACATTTCTAGATTTTTTGTCTCAGCTACAGAAGACTTCACAATAAAAGTATTTGGTATTTGCCTTTGAACAATGTTGTCACATATTGTTATGTTCCTAGTAACTACTATTTATACAAACAAGGATCTTATCCCTATGTTCCATATGACTCTGGTTCCTAACTGATTCGATCATTGCATCAGCTATATTATGTTTTGACTCATTTGCACTGGTAAGTAGTTGCTGGAAGTGAATCGCTATCACAAATGCATTAGTCTGTTCTCATTAGTGGATAATGGATTTTTATTAGGTTAAACTGAAACAATTGCAAATGTTGAAAGTAATGCAAGTTGTTTTGGGATATATGATTTTGTTAGGTCTTACTCACATCATGTGTATTGCTTGCAGCTTGTGTTTGAAGAACTGATTGAACAAGTAAAGGAAAAGGAAGAGAAAGAAGCAAAAAGGAGGGAAAGGTTGGCAGATGATTTCACGGCTTTGCTTTCTTCTCTGAAAGTTTACATTATTCATTTTGGAAAAAATCCTTCTAATGTAGTCTCTTTTTCCTCTACTACTTTTACACTTGGAGTAAAATTTCACAGAGTTTTTTACATTAAAAATTCTGAATATGAATGAATTTCTATTCTTATCATAAACAAATTTCTATCTATGTAACGATAAATTAGTTATATATTGTTTTTCCATTTCAGGAAATTGTTGCTTCCTCAGAATGGGAGGATTGCATACCTTTTCTCAAAGATGCGGAAGCATACAGGTAAAAGAGCCACTATCAGGAATTAATCTTATTGTGAGTAATTAAAGGTAGTTATCATGTACCTTACACTAGTAGTAGCTATAAATATATTGGATATGAATATTTAGGGCAATTAGTGATGAAAGCTTCTGTCGGGAGATATTTGATAAGTACATTGCAAATCTTCACGAAAAGCTTAAGGAAAACAAGCGCAAACGAGATGAAGAAGAGGTACATGACCTAATTATCATTTCCACTTTCATATCAAATTTTGTCAAGATCTAATTTTTGTTTAAATACCTTTTGAAAGCATATTTGGTTGAGTGTTGTACTAAGAATGCAAATTAGACCTCCTTATGAAGATAATTGTATTACTAACAAGTTATTTTAACTACTTTTACAAACTAGCTATTAGAAGTTAAATTGTTGCAAACTAGCCTTTATCAAGATCTGATATGACCTAGATGAGATGAGTTAGGGTTAGTAGACTAACCAACATGAAAGGTCATTCCATGTTGAACTAGAAAAAAATAATTCTAAAATTTAATATGAGAGGCACCCACCAGATAAGATTTGGATGTTGTCTACAAGCACAACTCTTAACTATGAAATTGTTATAATATAGTGTGTTAAGATTTGGATGCCTTAGTTCAATTTCCTCTTGGTAGAGTTTCAAACATTAGCTCAATGCAATCCTTTTGGTTTAAAATTTGACAAAAAAAGTTTCTTAAAATTCTTATAAATGAAAAAAAGTTTGTAAAAGAAGCCCTCATATTTCCATACAGTGAAATTTATTTTTAATTACAAATTAGATTAATTGAAACTGTGAACTTCACTATACTATGACCATTTCTGCCACTTAGGATAGCCCATGCATTGCGACCAGTCTTTTTCTTGTATTTGCAGCTTAAGTAGTTCACCGCCAACAATTTTTCTCTTCAGTTTTGCTACTATTAAGTTAATCCATACGACTAATTTCTTTTTATTCAAGCTTCTCTTCAAGGCTCTCATACATGAGGAAAATGGGGCAAAATTAGTGCCTTGGTTGTATTGATGTTTTCACATATTATTCACCAGACCTGATTAGAACTAACCTATGAGAACTTTCTGCCGCAGCAACTTTAGTAAGCACATTATTTGTGGAGTAGATACAAGGTTCTGTCTCTAGCATTGAATGCCTCATAGATGGAGAAGAAGTCTAGTGCCAAGGTTTGTACATTCCATAGAGATTTTTGCTGTCTTGATCACATGGCACCATCATTTTTTTGTTTGAGGTATAATAAAAAATGGTGACGTACAAAATGTAAGGTTGCTCAATCAAATTATATTAGGTTCCTCATTTGCAAGAATAATTTAAACAGTTAATACTACAATATATTGCATTATTATTGATCAATTTCGGAGGAAGATGAAAGATTTTTAGGATAAGCAATCTATGGTTCAGAACATTTTGTTGTGTCGTCATAAAAAAATCAACTCTTCAATGGGCAAGTGAACTGCAACAGTTGTCATCCTGACTATAATGATTACAAATATATGTATACATTATGGTTAACTTCAACAAAAGTCATTCTATTGGCACAAGATTCATATACATCGGCCATTTGTGAAGAAAATATTAGCCCAAAATAGTTGGAACACAGTCATCAATGTTAAAGCCAAAAGAAATACAAAAGTTGTCAACAACACTCTTGACATTCTCTATGTATATCCTAAACAAATGTACTATCATCAAATGCACTTAATGATGATGTCAGCCATTCCAATATGCATGCAGTTTTAATGTTAAATGAAGATAATTCTAATGTAACAATCAATCATTCTAGCGATTCTTTTGGCCACAACTTCTTCCAGGCTAAAATCTCTTCCTCTGTAATTAACTTCCAAATGCCTCCATAAAATCCTTCAACATCACCTCCTGCTTCATGATGACATTTCCTATTGATTGGAGCACGTCTCCATCGAGAACCAGAGGTATATTGATGAAGAGATATTGAATCTTATTAATATAACAACTAACTTGATAGCATTAATATACATTATGGATGAAGAGATATTGCATCTTATTATGGACCTTATCCTTGGTGGCTATGAAACGACATCTAACTTGATAGCATTAATTTTGAAGTTTCTAACTGAATGCCCTAAGGCATTGGAGCATTATTAAAGAAAACATCAAGGGATAATATTTGAATTGTGGATATTTGTAAATTATGTTGGTTTTAGACAGTTATAGTTATAGTTATATATGTGCTCTTATGATGATGTGATTGGGACTGTAAGTTTTTTTGTCACGTTTATCTATTTGAAAAATAGATGAAATTATTGGCTTTCATTCTTGATAAATAATTATTTCCTAATTTTATTCTTCCCTGCAGGAACCAAAATTTAGATGCGTTGTGCCAATTATTGTAAAGCCTTTTCTCTCATAGGAGCCTTCTAAACTCCACAAAATTTGAGTTGTAAAGCATAATTGCTTGGTGGAAACAGGATATCGTGCACATTTCTTCCTCCTTCCCATTGTTTTGTATAAAATAAATCATTTGACGAATGAAACAATGGTGTGGAGGAAGAAATGTGCATGATACCTTGACTCTCATGCATCAATAAATTACGCTTTATAATCAAGTTTTGTGCAGTTTTGAACGCTCCTATGAGAGCAAAGCTTTAAAAAAAATGGGACAGTGCGTCTCAATTGCGACATATGTTCGTCTCAATTGCAACCAATCTTCGTCACAATTGAGACACCAAATTGGCAACATTTACGTCGCGAGTATGGCTCCGACGTCGAAAGCTAAAGGTTTGTTGTCGATATTCTGACTCAAAATTGGGCAAGTTTATGTCGAAATTGGGAAAATAATAGTTTAGGCTAGATAGAGAAATGGATGAAATTTGTGTCGATAAATCTACGTTTATGTAGTCAAAATTTTGACGCGCAATGAATGTGGCAGAAAACTGACCAAATTTTTTCGACGACGACTTTAGTGGCTTTAGCGACCAACTTGTGTCAAAATTGAGACCTTTTCGCGTCGCAAATTAGGCCTAAATTTACTAGTGGTGGGAGGTGAATAAAAAGAAACCTCTCTTGGAAGTGAAATATTATCACTCTTGGCTAAGCCCCAAAGAACTTTATACCTTTGGGAACTGAAGAAGGAGATTTGGGTTACTGTCTCCCCCCAACTGTGTGGCAGTATTTTTTTTAATCTATAGATTTGGACCTCATGTACCTTGTGTATATCGAGGATGCCCTTTAGATAAACCTTGTTCATCCTAGTGGAAGCCTTATTAAGATTGTTGGTGCATTTAGAGTGTTTGTTCAAACATTCAAAACCAAAGCCAAACATCAAACAAGTTCTAAAACAAGTGAGATTGTGAGGTAACCTTTCATTGAGTGAAATAGTGGTAAGTGAGGTTCTCTTGACTCATGCTTATTTTCAATGGTCCAACATTGAGTCTACATTTGAAACTAGTTGAGTCTAGTGACAATTTGTTGCAAAATTTTTGGTGCTTGAAATTTGGGTCTTGTTTTATTCCTGCCATGACCGATAAAGTCAACCAAGTCAAACATAAGAAAGTGAAATTGTCCAAACCACCTATCTACAAGGAAAGGAAGAACCTAGCACATGGTGACAAACAATTTTGATACACTATCAAAGATATTCAAAAATAAGAAGCCAGAGAAAATCGCTATGATAGAATTGAGTACAATGCAAAACTTCAAAATTGGTTTACCTTCCTAGGAGTAAACCCCAGGTTTTTGTTCCTAGTGAGTAAGGATTGATTTAACTGTATAAGTGACCACCACACCTACATTTTCCACATGTAATTTTCTTTTTCCACATTTTAGTCTTCCATTTGCAAATTTCCTCTAGAGAACTTGATCGTTTGAACCCAAAGGTTTTGGCATAAGAACACCTTTAGAGATTACAGCACTAGACCTTTTATCCACAAGCAAACACCTATCACTTATTTGGGATCACAAGTCCATTGCTAAATAGTGAAGTAATCAAACTTTGTTTGCTAAACTAGGGTTTCTTGTTTACATCAAGGTTATTGGCCCCTTTCATTGCATAAGATTCGATAGTTTTCTCCCACATTCCCCTCTTTCTTCCATAGTCTTCCACCCATTGGTTTGGTCACTATTGTATGGTACATACATGATCCAACAAATTCACATTTAATCCCATGTCATGATTGTTGGATTCATTAAGGTAGAAAGAGATGGAGAATCCTTTTCCTCCACACATAACATCATAGGGGGGAGGATTTCCCTCTAGTTCAAACTTTGGCATGCCTAGTTTAACATCCAAACAAGAACTAGAAGATCCTTTACATAACACAACTTTGGGAAATGATGATGAGGAATTATACCAAGAGGAAAACCATATTGATAAGAACAATATCCCTGATGATGTTTGAACATTCTTTGTGGATCCATACAATGTTGAAATGATGGAAAAATCTATTAGGGCAAACAAAATTGAGATCTTCCTAAACTTGGTTAAAGATGGTGTTAATTCCCTACAAGCTTTGATGATACCACCTTGTTTAGATAGATTACGAATGGTGGTGCTCCCATATTGCCAAATACAACCCAAGCATCTAGCTAAGGACCAAAAGTGACAACTAGTGCTACGTCTAAAAGTGGCACCACACAAACAACATTCCAATTAAGTGTGGAACATATCCAACAAATCATTAGTGCCATACCCAACACCACTATGCCTACTAGTATTTTATAGTCCACCTTAATAGGTCCAACTATGGGATGCTTAAACATTGGGCAAATGTCTACTCAACAGATGGAAATTCCAACACAACTAATGTATTTCGCTTATTTGTAAATTCCAACAAGTACGGTAAAAAAATTTGTGCCAATTTTGACAATTGCATATCAATACATTGGCCAAAGTGGAGCACTTCCACCACCTCATAATAAATTTGGAACTCCTTATAGCTTGGGAGGTGGATTTACAAATACCCAACAATCACAAGTGCAACCAAACGAAGATTTAGCCCAACAATTCCAAGAATTGCAAAATTTGGTCCTTAACATGAACAACAAAGGGGTGAAAGATTTCTTTTTTGAGGAAGTTTGTCCCTTTCCATTTGATAGATCTATTAGGATGGTACCATTCCCACCAAACTTTGAGATTCCTAAATTTGACAAATATATGGGAGAAACATGTCCTATCACACATCTCAAGGAGTTCTCAGTGTTGTGTTAAGAAGTAGCCTATAATGAAGATTATCTTAAAAGGCTCTTCACACAAAGTCTTGGAGTCCCTGCACTAGAATGGCTCATGAACTTACCCAAGGGTTCCATTACTTCTTTCAATGACTTAACAGCAAAATTTGTAGCACAATACTCCTACAACATTGAACACCATGCCTCATTAAGTGATTTGTGCAACACAAAACAATGAAACAGTGAAACATTTGCCAACTTTCTACAATGGTGGAGGCATCTTGCTAACTACATGCCCTACAAAATTGAGGATTCCCACCTTGTGGACATATTTATCAAACACTTGATACTAGAGATGTCTTTTCACATGAAGATAGCTAGTCCTGAGGATTCTGCTACATTCGTCAAGAGGGGCAAGAGCATTGAAAATGGGCTTTTAGACAAAGGTACAATTAAACATTATAGCTCATTATCCTCAAACAATGACACAAACAAAAATAGAAAACCTAAATTTTGGTCTAAAAACAAAGGTGTCACACATGATGGTGCCACTGATGTTAAAAATGTACAAAACCTTCAAGGAGGAAACAACAACAACTATCATAATTGAAACAACAACAATTTGAACAATGAAAATCAGCAAACTCACAATCAAACACAAATTTTCCCTCACAACAACAACTACAATCATGAATATGATCACAATAGAAAGTTCACTAACTTTTGTGAACCTTTGGAAGCCATATTTCAAAAACTAGTGGATCACAATTTGATGGTATTTCCTAACACACAACCATTTCATGAGAACCAGCCCAAATCAAAATGGTATAGGGAAAATGAATATTGCGAATACCATTGCATCAAAGGACATGACACAAACAAGTATATAAAACTCAAAGTCTTCATCCAAAATCTTGTTGATGATGGATAAATTAAGGTAGAAGGAGGACCATCCTCTAAAAATGCTAAGCTGAAGATATTTCAAAAACCATTTCCTGATCACAACAATGAAAATAACAAAAATGGAAACAACAATACGAATAATGCAAATTGAGCTTCCACATCAAATGCACTACCTAATGACTATTCTACTAACCACATATCAAGATTTGACTCCTTGTGTGGTAAAATAGAAACTAACGATATATGTGGATTTGACTCCATGTGTGGTCACATTGAAGAGGTAGATACTCATGTGAATACCCTTGTCCTACATGTAGCTAATTGTGATGCAACCACTCGACAAGGAAGACTTACTTTGCAAGCTACTACTCCTAATCACACTAATCCATTAGTGCCACATGTGCCTGCTATGCCATACACTTTACAAAGGCCCACTTCTCGCTATGATGTGTTATCCCAGTTAGGTAAGACTCCTACACAAATATCCATTCTTGAGCTCCTAACCACATCACCCATCCACAAAGAAATCTTGGAGAAGGCTCTTTTAGAGTCTCATGTTCCTAAAAATATTAATGCTTCCCAATTCACTGCCATGATTGGAAACCTTGCCTCCCAAAAACACCTTGTCTTCACAGATAAAGATTTCCAAGGTCCTGATCCCCACCATAATTTTTTGATCCACATTGAAGTCCTTATATAGTAACATAAGATTAAAATATTCCTTATAGATAATGGATCTAGTTTGAACCTATGTACATTAAAGATGATTCATTTCTTGGGACTTCTAGAAGACCTCCTAGATGTCAATAAGAGGATAACAATCAAAGCCTATGATGAGAGAGAAAGAGAAACAAAAGGAGTTATCATGTTACCCCTAAAGGTTGGACCGGCCATCATAAATACTGAATGCCATGTCTTGGACTTGGATTTTCCCTATAAAAATTTTCTTGCCCAACCTTGGATACATACACTAAAGGCTATCCCATCTACCTATCATCAATGCTTGAAATTCCCCCACCAAGGAAGAGAGGTCACAATTTTAGGAGATCCCACACCTTTTTCCTTTTGTAAAAGATTGGAAGGTGCACCAGCAAATTTTTTTCCAATCAGTGAGTTTGCAAAACTTATACCTAAGCCTCTCACCATAATAGGATCACCTTCCACAACAACACCAGAGTTAGCCAATGATGATTCCAAGTCTCACAAAGGAAAAGAAAAGGTGGAAGATACTAAGGTCAATACTACAGGGAAGAAGGTTACTTGTACTGATTTAGGAATGGGAGAGTATAAGTTTGAAAATGCCTTGTGTGTTGGACAACTACCACTCTCCCCTCATTCCTTTGGAAAACCTTCACAATTGCCACCTCTTGCCAACAAAGTGATTGTGCATATTAACAAGACAAAATTTGAACATTGGGGTTCACTTAGTGATGAGCATATGGAATCTAATATTCTAGATTGGCTATACTATGATGGAAAAGATGAACCTATGGACTTCCCCAAGGATAAGTATGTTAAGGCTCCTCCCATCATCAAAAACATGGGATATCATGGTACCGGCCTTGGACCTAAAGAAGATGGAATGAGACAACCCCTAGAAGCTAATAACTATCCTAAAGGATGTGGTTTGGACTCCATTAAACCTAAGGTGTCCTTTACTGACAACTATTGTATGGTTGAATTTCATTCTGAGATTGACAAGGAGGAATTATTTGAAATACCCTTCTAATATATTGAGGATGACCTAGACACCTATGTCCATGCCATTACCATAGCTGACCTTTCATCCACTGACCTTCCTCTCACCAACCCTAACATGATAGATTGGGACCTTCAGGACACATCACCAGCTCTCAATATCTGCAAGTCTAATGAGGCAGTGATGGCAATCTTTGGCCTTAAGAATCTCCAAGATTATGAACATGAGATCCAATACAATGAGGAAGCCTACTTTGGTAACCAAGTCAACTCTCTTAGTCACAAAAGTAAAAAAGAAAATAAAAAAGGAAAAATAAAAGAAACGTCCTCTAGTGAAAATTCTTCTAGGGCACTTTTGGATGAAGAAAAATATAAAATAAAGGATACATCTTCTGGTGAAAACCTCTTAGACTCACCAAAAGAGGGAGAGATTGACTTGACATTCAGACCTTTACCACCAGAAAAGTCATCTATTTCGAATGAGGACATAATTTCAGTCAACTTGGGTATAGAGGATAATTGAAAAATCACCTACATTATAGCCATCCTAAGTCTTGAAGAGTAAAAGGAAATGATTGAATTCTTGAGAAAGGGTAAGATCAATTTTTCATGGACCTATTGCGATATGCCTAGTTTAGACACATATTTGGTTGTGCATCACTTGACAGTAGATCCCAAGATTAAACCAGTGAAGCAAAAGTTGTGCAAGATGCATCCTAAGGTAGCACTTTAAGTCAAAGCAGAATTGCAAAAAATGTTAGAAGCAAAGTTCATCTGCCCTATTGACTATCTTGAGTGGGTCTCCAAGATTGTTCCTATAGGGAAAGCATCTGGGGGCATTTGTGTTTGTTTAGATTTTTGAGATTTAAATCTTGCATTTCCTAAGGATGATTTTCCACTTCCTAACATAGACATCATAGTGGATTTGACTGTTGGACATGAGATGTTTTCTTTGATGGATGGTTTCTCTAGTTATAATCAAATCAAAATTACAGAAGAAGATCAACATAAAATGGCATTTAGCACCCCATGGGGAACCTTTTGTTATTAAGTAATGCCTTTTGGGTTGAAAAATGCTAGTGCCACTTATCAACATGCAATGACTACCATATTCCATGATCTTCTACATGTCATAATGGAGGACTATGTTGATGACATCCTAGGAAAATAAAAGACATGTGAGTCCCACATTGATGTACTCACCACCATTTTTGAGAGATTGGAGAAATATAAAGTGCACCTAAATCCTAAGAAATGTGTTTTTGGGGTCAAATCTAGAAAGTTGTTAGGCTACATTGTGTCAAGAAGAGGTATTGAGGTAGATCCTGCTAAAGTAAAACACATCATGGACATGCCTCCACCTACCACCTAGCAGATAAGGTTCATCCACTTCAACATTTTCTTTGAAAGGACAATAAGTTTCAATGGGATTGTCTATGTCAAAAAGAATTTGAACAAATTAAGGCATACTTGGCTAATACTCCAGTTCTAGTTCCCCCAATTGCAAGATGACCATTGATCCTATACATTTCAACCACTTCAGTTGCCTTAGGTGCTCTTTTGTCACAATTAGATGAAAATGGTAATGAACAAGCTATATACTATCTCATTCGAACATTAGTTGGTTATGAGTTGAACTACACTACTATTTAGAGAGCTTGTTTGGCAGTAGTCTTTTGCACACAGAAGCTATGCTGTTACATGCTTAATCACACTACACATCTCATTGCCAAGATAGATCCACTCAAATATTTTCTATCAAAAGCCTCCCTTACTGGTCGAGCTGTAAAGTGGGTCTTGATTTTGAGTGAGTTCGACATTGTTTCTAAAGAATGCAAAGCCATTAAGGGACAAGTAATTGTAGATCAACTTGTTGAAGCTCCTCTTCCAAGAGGCCATCCCATAGTAGTAGATTTTCCAGATGACACCATTATGACTGTTACCCCCACTACACCATGGAAACTATTTTTTGATGGATCATTCACACAAAAGGGATCGAAGGCAGGAGTTTTCTTTGTGACACAACAAGGAGATCTCATTCCTAAGTCTTATAAGATATCATTCCCTTGCACAAACAATATAGCTGAGTATGAAGGATTAGTCACAGGGTTGCGTCAAGCTATTAGGTGGAATATCAAAAACCTTCTTGTCTTTGGAGACTCACAATTGGTCATTAAACAAGTTACAGATGAATACCACACTAAGGATGAGAAGTTGTTGCCATATCACAGGATAGTTGAGGATCTTAAATAACATTTCATAGAGCTAGTTTTTCAATAGATACCAAGGGTTAATAAAAAAGTAGCAAATGCCATGGCTACCAAAATCTTCATGATTGCCATGCCAAAATACAGTCCTAATTGTTAGTTTCTTGTTGAGATTCTTTTTACTCCTGCTTATGAGGAACCTAATTCAGAGTTGGTGTGTGAAATTTTTGGTCCTGAGTCCCCATGGTACACTAAAATTTTTGCCTATTTACATCACAAAATTGTTCCCATAACCCTCACCCCAAATTAGAGCAAAACCTTCATCTATCACACAGCCTAATATACCATCCTAGGTGACACACTTTTTCAAAAATATTTTGATGGAACCCTCCTTTGATGTCTCAATTTAGATGAAGCCAGAATGACATTAGAAGAGGTCCACCAAGGGATTTGTGGTGCCCACTCTAGTGGCCTCACATTAGCAAAAAAAATTCTTCGGATAGCTTATTATTGGCACACCATGGAAGTAGATGCATATCATTTTGTGAAGAGATGTGTTCCTTGTCAGCAGCATGGTGATTTGATACATGCTCCTGCCCAAGACCTCCAACCCACCATCACTCCATGGCCCTAAACTTGTTGGGGATTCAATCTTATTGGTCAAGTATACCCAAATTCCTCAAATGGCCACAAGTACATTATTATTGCCACTGAATACTTCACGAAGTGGATTGAGGCTATTCCATTAACCTACATCACCAAAAAATTTTTTTTGAAGTTTATCTTGAACTATATTATTTGTCATTTCAATATACCTTGAGATATTATGACTAATAATGGAACCCCTTTAAAAAATTAGGACGTTGCCACATTGTGTAGGAAATTCAGAATCACCCAGCATTTTTCCACCAAATACTTCCCCCAAGGCAATAGCCAAGCTGAAGCTACTAATAAAATCATTTTGAAAATCCTAAAAAAAATTGTTGATGTAGCTGGCCGTGATTGGCACCTCCATCTTTCTCCCGCCCTTTGGGCCTACCATACCTCCATCTGTACCCCCATAGGAGCCACTCCATTTTCCCTCGTTTATGGTTTTGAGGTTGTCTTACCCATCAAAATTGACCTCCCTTCCCTTAGAATCTCTCTCAAGAATCTAATGTCTGAAGAAGAATATAGGGTTGCTCACTTGCAAGAGCTACAACTCCTTGATGAGAGATGCCTTAATGCCCTAAACCACCTCAGTGTGTAACAAAATCGCCATGAGCTTCAATATCATAAGAAAGTCAAGCCATGAGAGTTTGAGGTGGGTGACTTAGTTATGTAGCATAACATGAGGAATCTTCAGAACCATGAAAAGAAAGGAATGTTTGAGGCTAATTGGCTAGCTTCATTTATCATTACAGCCAAATATGGTTCTAAGGCATATCAGATTGATACTCCAAAGGAAGATCCACTCCCTGAGCCTGTAAATATCCAGCATCTCAGGTGGTTCTATGCTTGAGCGTAGTAGTTCTTGTATAGTGTTCTTATAGTCCTACAAAAATCCAAAAATAATAATAAAATGTTCCTAAAAAAAGCCTAAAAAGAAGAAATTTTTTTTGAAAAAATCATTTTGATCCATTATCTATAAGGCTCAATTCCCTTCGTTCTACCATTCCATTTCCCTTGTGCAAAGTCTTATCTAGCTTTTTGCTTTTCATGCATCCAATAAAAGACCTCTTGTCTATGAGGCTTCGTTTCACCTCCATCTTTCGAAAGACCTCTAGTTTGTGAGGCAATTTTCTATCGAGTGTTTGTTCTAGTCCCATCACACTAAGCTTTTTCACAATAGTGACCACATAGGATTTGAACAAAATCACCATTTGTAACTTAATGATTCAAGAAACTTGTTCTTTTCACAACATCTGCCAAAATAAACAAACAATTTATGATACTTGACGTCACAAAAAACAAATTGTCATAGGATGAATCTTCCTATAGGTGGCATTATGACATTCTTCTTGATCACCTTAGAAACTACAATGTTGTCTAGTTGCAAAGTTTGGGGAGTTGGAAAGTCTTGAACCCAATATGCCCCTTCCAAGTCTGAAAGATTGTGTTGATCAGTATCAACATGAGTACTTTTGCAAGTAAATAAGTCACACACATGAAATAAGGTGATATCTATTGGGCATTCATTTTGCACAAGGTCAACGACAAGAATCCATTGCGTAATTCCTCTCTTGAAAAGAAAATCTTTTTAAGGATCCACTCCAAGGTTTAGTATTTGTCTTGCGACATACCAAAATCTGCTTAATAAAAGATAAATGTGAGTGTTCACGAGGAGGCCTTTTCTATTTCTAAAAATGATTTTGTCTTGAAATCAAAGTAAATTTATTCGTTGTCTCAAAATAATACACTAAAGAGAACAATATTTTTGTATTTTCTATGTTTTTTTATGAATGCAACTCTAATAGTGTAGCTACTATGAGTTCCTATTCTAACAAGGGGTTAGCAAAGAAAATAATAAAATTGAAAGCAAATAACATGCAATTGAAATAACTTGAAATTGAAATCCTAAATGGATATAAGCTATAGAACACAACATGTTGTGAGTTAAACCTTCAAAGAAATCGGTAGGAAACCAATGAAAATAGGAGCAGTGCTTCCTAGAATCCACTGATGCAATCGTTGGTGATAATCTTTAATAAATTGATTGATGTTTCACTCTTCATCAAATTGCAAGGCCACGGAAAGTGCACTCATGTGAGACAAAAAGCTATGTAGACACAATCAGGTGATCTCTTCTCAAGCTCGTTACATCAGTGGAATTCATATATCTGTAGCAAACACTAGAACTAAAAGATCACACAACCAGAAACAATGCAATAAACCTTTGGCTCAATCACAATCTCATGAATAAAATTCACAAAACAATGACAAATTCAAGAAAGAATAACTATACTCCAAATGCAAGCACCAAAAGCATAATTTTATTGCATAATAACGGTGGTTGTTGTTACATTTTACAATGGGGTATTTATAAGAAATTATTGTTAGATTGTGGTGACTGATCGGGAAAGTACTGTACATACTTCATAAATAGTGGGGTTCAGGGCATCGCCCCAAAAAAATGTTTTGGGTTGTGGCCGACATGGTAGCCGACATATTATGGTCGACATGTGGCTAACATGTTATAACCCTAAAGTGGTTTAATACTTGTATAAAAGGGCTTAGCGTTGGGTATTTTTTCATTATGTTGTGATGCGAAATTGGTTCTTGCGGCGGTATTGAGCTGTAAGGGATTATGAATTGTAATTAGGTTGTAATCACTGGATTGTAATAAGATCATAATTTTTTTTTGGTGGACGTAGCCTAGGGATTGGGTGAACCACGTTAAATCTTGGTGCCTTGCGTTCATTTCTATCTGATCTATTATCTTTTTAGTTATTGGTTATATTTGCATGTAGTTTTATTTCTGTCTGTGGTTTATCCTAACAAGTGGTATCAGAGCTTGGTTTTGGCCTGGTCATGGGTTCAAATCTCCTTGGTGCCTTCCTGACCCGCATAAGCACCTGGTATGTGCAGAACTTCCAATTATGGAAGATGCAAATGGAAGACTATCTATATCAGAAGGATTTATGGAAGCTATTGGAAGGCAAAGCCAAGAATCAGGGAACTATGTCAGAGGCTGAATGGGATCTTTTGAAAAGAAAGGCACTCAGAAGCATTCGGTTATGCTTGGCACCATTGGTGGCATTTAATATAACAAAAGCAAAGAGGACAGAAGATTTGATGAAAACCCTAGCAACATTGTATGAAAAGCCCTTCGCTTCAAATAAGGTATTTCTCATGAAGAATCTATTTAATATGAAAATGGAAGAAGGTGGATCTGTTACAGATCATTTAAATGAGTTTAATACTATGACTAGCCAATTATCTTTTGTGGGCATCAATTTTGATGAAGAAATTAAGGCTCTCTTGATTTTGTTTTCTTTGCCTGAAAGCTGGAATGGCTTGGTAATGGTTGTGAGTAATTATGTTCTCGGATCTAGTACCCTAAAATATGATGATGTGATTGGTGTTATTTTAAGTGAGGAAACTCATAGAAAATCCTCAGGTGGCTCTACATCAAGAAGTGCTTTGAATGCACAAAGCAAGGGCAGAATGACTGAAAGAGGAAGTAACTCTGGAAATCATGGGAAATCAAGAGGAAAGTCAAAGGGGAGGAGGTCTCAATCGAGAGGACCAAAGGATTGCTGGTACTGTGGGAAACCAGGGCACAAAAAGAAAGATTGCTGGAATCGAAAGAAAAATGAAGGAGATAAATTAGATGGAGACAAGGAGGCAAATGTGGTAAGTAACAAATCCGAAGAGGATGCTTTGCTTCTATCTTTAGAGAGTGTTGATGATTCATGGGTTTTAGATTTTGGTGCTTCATTTCATGCTACACCTCATAGAGGTTATTTCATTGATTATGTCCAAGGGGATTTTGGGCTTTTTTATTTGGGGGACAATGAACCCTATCAAATTGTTGGAAAGGGAAAAATTAAGATTAAGTTGCAGAATGGGAATCACTGGCTACTACATGAGGTAAGACATGTTCCAAAACTAAGTAGGAATTTAATTTCAGCAGGGCAACTCGGTGATGAGGGTTGTGTAGTTACTTTTAATGATAAAAATTGGAAGATTTCAAAAGGTTCCCTTGTAGTAGAAAAAGGTGTGAAAGTAGGCACCTTATATCTTTGTACAGGTCATATTGTTCCTTCTAATTTGATTGTTTTAGAGAAAAATGAATGTTCAGGAACAATTGCTACAGTTGAGAAGGGAGAACAAATAGCTATTGTAGATTCTGATACAGCGTTGTGGCACAATAGACTTGGGCACATGAGTGAGAAAGGTATAAAATTACTTCATTCAAAGAAAGTTTTACCAAGTCTGAAATGTGTGAATATGAATTTTTGTGAAAGTTGTGTGTATGGAAAACAAAAGAGAGTAGTTTTGTAAAGACTGGGAAGGAAAACAAAAAGGAGAAATTAGAGCTTGTGTATACAAATGTATGGGTACCACCTCAGGTATCTTCCCTTGGTGGCTCTCATTATTATGTTACATTTATTGATGACGCAACTAGAAAAGTATGGGTTTATTTTCTTAGACAAAAATCTGATGTATTTCAAACTTTTAAGAAATGGAAATGCTTGGTTGAAAATGAGACTGGTAAGAAATTAAAATGTCTTAGATCTGATAATGGTGGTGAGTATTGCAGTCATGGATTTGAATATTATTGCTCCACTAATGGTATTCATAGACAAAAAATTGTTCCAAGGACTCCACAGAAAAATGGAGTGGTTGAACGCATGAACAAGACTATAATGGAGCGCGCAAGGAGCATGAGGTTGCATGTTGGGTTGCCCTTACACATGTGGGCGGAGGCTATCAATACTACAGTGTATTTAATTAATAGAGGTCCCTCTACTCCTTTAGGCTGTGGTATTCCAAAGGAAGCATGGATTGGTAAGAAGGTGAGTTATTCTTTTCTCAAGACCTTCAGTTGTGAAGCTTTTGCTCATATAGATTCTAAAAATAGAACCAAGCTAGAAGCTGAATCAAAGAAATGTGTCTTTGTTGGATATGGCATTAATGAATTTGGTTATAGGCTTTGAGATTTTGAAAATCTTAAAATTTTTAGAAGTCGGGATGTCATATTCAATGAGAAAGTGTTGTACAAAGATCTATTGCAGCAACATGAGAAGAAAGAACATGATTATGTAGTGATGGATGATACTCTAAAAGCTGATGTTCCAGCCATTCCTCCTAATGTGCAACAACTGCAACAAAAAATACCACACACACCAGTGAATGTTAGATAGTCAACGAGGAAAATTAGACCTTCACAAAAATTTTCTCCCTCTTTGTATTCTATTTTACTTACTGATGCTGGTGAACCTGAAAGTTATGATGAAGCTATGCAGGTGGATACTAAGATTCAGTGGGAGTCTGCAATGAAAGATGACATGGACTCTTTGCTACAGAATAGGACATGGGATCTTTGCAAGTTGCCTGCAGGTAAAAAGGCTTTACAGAATAAGTGGGTTTATAGGTTGAAAGAAGAGGAAGGAGGTAAGAAAAGATTTAAGGCCAGGTTAGTTGTAAAAGGATTTGCACAGAAAAAGGGAATTGATTTTGATGAGATATTTTCTCTTGTTGTTAAAATGACTTCTATCCATACTATTTTAAGTCTTGTGGCTACTGAAGATTTGCATTTAGAGCAGTTGGATGTTAAAACAACCTTTCTTCATGGTGATTTGGATGAAGAAATATATATGGCCCAGCCACGGGGATTTGAGGTCAAAGGTAAGGAGAACTTAGTGTGCAAATTGAAGAAAAGTTTATATGGCTTGAAGCAAGCACCTCAACAATGGTATCTGAAATTTGACAGGTTTATGCATGAGCATGGCTATAACAGGTGCCATTCAGATTATTGTGTTTATTTTAAGAGGTTGGATGATGATAGCTACATTATTTTATGTCTATATGTTGATGATATGCTTGTAGCTGGGTCTAACATGGATCATATTAAGGGGCTGAAATGTCAATTAGCACATGCATTTGCTATGAAGGATTTGGGGGCAGCAAAACAAATCCTTGGTATGAAGATTTGTAGAGATAGGAAGAACAGAACATTGATGCTATCTCAAGCTGATTATGTTGAGAAGGTGTTGCAACGTTTCTCTATGGAGAATGCTAAAGCTGTCAGCACACCTTTACCTGGTCATTTGAAATTGACTAAGGAGATGTGTCTCAAGACATAGGAAGAGGAGGATAAGATGTCCAAGGTACCTTATGCTTCAGCTGTAGGAAGCTTGATGTATGCTATGGTATGCACTAGACCAGATATTGCACATGCAGTGGGAGTCGTTAGCAGGTATATGAGTCATCCAGGATTTGACCATTGGAATGCTGTCAAGTGGATTCTTCGATATTTGAGAGGAACATCCAATGAGTGTTTACACTTTGGGGGCTCTACTACTAATTTACAGGGCTATGTTGACTAAGATTTGGTAGGGGATATTGATACTAGGCGGAATACTATAGGTTATGTCTTTACTGTTGGTGGGGCAGCTATGAGCTGGATTTCTAGGTTACAAAAGATTAATGCTTTGTCCACTACAGAGGTAGAGTATGTTGCTGCTACAGAGGTAGCCAAGGAGATGATACGGCTTCAGTTCTTCTTGGAAGAATTGGGACATCCTCAGAAGGATAATTATTTGTTTACAAATAGTTAGAGTGCCATTCATCTTGCTAAGAATTCAGCTCTGCACTCTAAGACCAAACACATACAGTTGCGGTACCATTTCATTCGGTCAATTTTGGAGGATGGACAGTTAAAGCTAGAGAAGATACATACCAATGACAATCCAGCAGATATGTTGAAAAAAGTTGTAACAAGGGAGAAGTTGAACTCCTCTTCAGCTTCGGTTGGTCTTTTAGACTGAACATGAATAAAAGAACAACAGAGTCCAAGGTGGTTTGATCCAGTGGGAGCCCCATGTGGTAGTGGTATTGCTATAGGATTAGTCCCCAAGTGGGAGATTGTTGTTTAGTGTGGAGCTTGATCAGTCCCCAAGTGGGAGATTGTTAGATTGTGGTGACTGATCAAGAAAGTATTGTACATACTTCATAAATAGTGGGCCGTGGCCGACATGGTAGCTGACATATTATGGCTGACATATGGCCGACATGTTATAACCCTAAAGTGGTTTAATACTTGTAGAAAAGGGCTTAGGGTTGGGTATTTTTTCATTATGTTGTGATGCGAAATTGGTTCTTGTGATGGTATTGAGCTGTAAAGGATTACAGATTGTAATCAAGTTGTAATCACTGGATTGTAATAAGATCAAACTTGCTGTTTGGTGGAGGTAGCCTAGGGATTGGGTGAACCACGTTAAATCTTGGTGCCCTTTGTTCATTTCTATCTGATCTATTATTTTTTCAGTTATTGGTTATATTTGCATGTAGTTTTATTTCTGTCTGTGGTTTATCCTAAAAATTGTCTCCTCAATTTTTGTTGAGAGTGAGAGATATCTTCCATGCAAAAAAATGCTTTTAACAATAAAAATAAACTAAACATATACACACTAACAATCTAACTGGTGCTTAGAGGGACTCCATCCATATTTTATTCATTAATTGGATGCATGAGCCCTTTACATGTCAAAAAACAATGAAAGCATGAGAGAGACAGTAGGAGGAAGCCATCAGTCAAAGTGAAAGTGCATGGAGGTGCCAAAAATAGAAGCTAGCCCTTCACTAGGCATGTGTTAGAGTTAACTTGCCATCAAAATGCACTCCTAATGCATGGAAAGTGCCATTTTTAGAACTGGTAGTCAACTGTTGGCACATCTCTGAATTGTAGAGTTGTGGACCTACAGACTTGCGAAGCTACATTAAAATGTGGACCTATGGACCTGTGGAGCTATGGACCTTGATAGGGTCAAAACCTCAAAATTTTACTAAGTGTCAAAATTGAAATTATGGCATCTGGGTTTTGTTCTCTTTCATCCCAAAGCTATATTTGGATGTTTGCCCTTGAATTTTTCTATCATCTTAGTCATTTTAGTAGCATCTAGAAGATCTAGAGCCTCATACTTGTCCTTAACCTTCTGTCTATAGTTGTCCACCTCAATTTGAGTCTCTGCAAAGTCTCTGAGTTTGGTGTCCAATTCTAATAGTGCTTCCTCTATCCTGAAGGCTTGTCTGATGTCTTCATCACTGGATGCTTCCTCTAAAGTCTTCTTGAAATTTTCTACTACTACCTCAACTGGCAACAACTTCTCTTGTTCTTCATCTTCAAAGATATCCAAGCATGCATCACTATACAACTTTTCTACTTCAACAATTTTCTCTCAGGCTTGGTCCTTGAGCCTATGTATCTCATCATGCAATGTTTCCATCATTTTATTTCCATCCTCTATCTTCTCTATCCAATCGTCTATCATGTCTAGCTCTTCTCTGATATATACATCAATTAGAATGTGGTACCTTTTCCCTTTTATGGCTTGTAAAGTTTGTAAATCTTTGTTCCATGCCCGTACCTCATCCATGATACTGAAGTCCTACGTCAAAATTGCCATGATCTTATCAAAATTCTCTTACGTAGCATGCAACAACTTCAAACTTCTTGTGATTATACTGAAACCTTTATCCTCAAGGTTGTCTCGCTATTCTTAACAAGCTTTCGAAAATGGATTGACTTGTACACCTTCCCCTTCTCTAAGAATGGTATTTAGAGTCTCCTCAAGGAACTAAGGATCAAGAGGACCAACAACTTCAGTTAAATATCCCTTTAGGATCTCAACTTGCCTTTGAAGTGTTCTGATTTCAGTATCATCTTGTTCCATGTGCCTGAGAACCTCTCTGACTCCCATAGTCATCATCTATTGGAATGTATCCTACATAAGCTTTCCCAACATAATATCTTTCACTTCATAGTCCTCGAGACTAACAGCTTCTACATCTGTACCTTTAGGAGGGTGAGCCACTTGTGCAAATAAGTTCAAGTTTTGTATGGTAGTGACAAATGCAAATGGTGTTGCATCATGTAATGGAGACTCAGGCTTATTCAAGATTTTTGCAATATTACAAATGTCATCCTCTGAAGCACAGAATTGAAACTTGACACTTCTCATTATTTCTTTCTGGAACCATCTTGGGATATGTCTCTCTACAACCTTGGCTCTAGATGATGAAGGGGTGTGTTCAACTACCTCCTTCCCTTTATCACTCTTGTTCAAAATCTCTTACTATGAGGACTCTTCTTCTGTAGTCTCAGTCTGTGTAGATCCTATAGTTTGATCCTCAACATCCTGAGAAGGTTGTTGCACATATTCTACTATCAGTGCCTCTTTTGATGCCTCATCAGTAACCCTTGGTTCTAGTTGCTCTTGTAATGATGGTTCCTTTTGAACATGTTCCTCTTTTGAAATCAGAGGTGGAGGAGTGATTGAACCCTTATCTACCACCATAATTTGTGGTGGAGCTAGAGGAGTGAGATCAAGACCTTGTGTCTCTGGTGGCATCTACCTCTAGTCTTTTTGTTGGAGTTCACCTGTAGGGGTGTCCATAATCTTAGCTCCAACTAACTCTATACCCACGGGCATGAAATAAAAATTTGGGATGGAGAGAACATCTTCACTTTTCTCCCTTTGCTCATTCACCCACCACTACACTTCATCTTCTAAAGAAGAGAGTTCTATAGGTTCTACTTGGGTGCGTGGAAGGGTACTCATGACACTCTTTCTTCTTTCCAACTTTGTGGCTTTTTCTAACCGAGTTCTTCTTTGTAAAGGCACTTGTTCTTCCTCCTCATCTGATTCCATTTCTTCCTCATATGTTTGTTCCTCCGGAATGGTTTTGAGAACTGATAGATTAGGCACTAATCTCTTACTAAGTCTTTGCTTCTTGTTCATCCTAACCTTGATCCTCTTTTGTCTCTTCAAAATTGTGGGAGAATTAGGCTCTTCATGTACTGAAGGAACAGAGGTCTCTAGAATCTCACCCTCTTCTGGTTGGCTTGGCAAACTAGGAGACAACTGAAGTCCAACCTAGATTTGGGTAGCTCCACCATCTTAGCATTCTTATGGACTTGGCTCCTGTTGCTAGTAAGAGACCTATTCTACAACATGCTCTATCTAAATCCTTTGAGGAGAGGCTCTCTTCCTCTTTCTCTTTCTCTCTGAAGGGTGATAATATCCCACTGGGCGATCGAGCTAGTAGACTATTTCAGGCCTAATAGGAGATTTGAGTGCAAAGGTAGAAATAGTGACTTTCCTCCCTTTACCCTTTTCTAGGTGAGCATGTACATGGAAGATCACTATATCTAAAATTGGATCGAGTGGAAAAGGCTTCTTAAATCAACTCTTTGTCATTCAAATGACATGTCTTGCTCGATGATTGATATCATCTCCTTCCTCTCTATCAACTTCTGCATTCAAAATGGGTCTCTCACCAACTTTATCTACATTGAATAGGGGATCTAGAAGTTCCTTGGAGTCCTATAGCCTTATCTCATCAAGGATGGTCAAATGGAGAGCCTTTTCTGCTAGATACAAAGTCATCCTACAATAATCTCTTATATGAACATCGTATTTATTTGTAGAGTTCATCCAATGATCATCAATGGCATCCTCATGATAGAAATCCTTCCCTACTAGGTTTTCCACTTTGCCCACATTGTCAAAATATGGCCGAGGAGAGTTGTACTCTTTAAGAGGATAGTTCTCCCATTTCCACTCAAATGTTGAAATATTCTATTTTCTCTTCACTTGATATGTTCCTACGACCAATGGCCAATACCAACAAGGTCTCTGTTGATTTTTTATCCTCTCATAAGCTGAGTCAATCTACCAAGATATTTCCATTAGGACCAACTTGTCACTTGGGTACCTCAGGAGTTTCTTCGGATTGATAGATGCACCACCTACCTGAATATATGTAAATGTTCTAAACTGGATGAAATATGCTCTAAGAGCTATGATTTGTGCCTTGGCTTCCTCAGACAATCTCTTCCCAGAGTCCCCTTAGATGAATTGAATGATCGCAAAGATGAAAGCATCATTTACGATTCTATATTATTTTCTCTACGGTGAGAGCTTCTTCTTCACCAACTAAGGATAGACTATGTATGGCCAAGCATTGGGGTCCTGCATACTGCCTTTCTTGTATAACTTGAGATAATTTGTTTCCATTGCTACAAGTAGGCACACCACATAAGAAGTCATATAGAATTTCTTCTTGTCCTTTACCATTCTCAGCTACTCACACAAATTTTCACTAAGTGTGGTGGCCCAATCTAGTGGTATCTTTGCATGCCTAATGGTCTCAATGAAGTTGACCATGAATGGAATGAGATAACCTACTGCAGGTAAGCCCATGACTTTGCTCAAGAGAATGATAGAGTATCTAATGTCATCTTTCATGTATCCCCAAGTCATATCCACTTTGTTGATTGTCTTTCCCTGAGGTGGCTTCTTAATAAAGTACGAGGAATGTATAATATCAATGGCCTCTTGGTGATGATCTTTATACCATCTTTCAGTTTCTTCATAGGAGAGCCAGATGAACTGAATGACTCTAGGAAGATGGAAGACCCTCTTGATGTTATCAGGTCGTAGGTCTAAGACCACTTCTCTGGTGATGCTCTTAACCACCCTTTCATCAGGAATGAAGTGTCGAGACAAGGTCATGATCAATTTAGTTGACTATACAGTCCTTGGATGTGATGCTACATTCACTAATTTAGAATGAAATAGTGTGAACCTTAGGGTTGACCTTTCTATTAGACTGTTGCAAACTCTCGAGAATTCTCCCAATTCTATGTGCCTGATGTCAGTGTCTTTGATCTCAGCGTAATCATCATGTAACCTCGACTTTGGGGGTACACCTTGGAACTTGAAAATTACAAGTTTCACTACTGCTCCAATTGTGGATGCCATTTGATCATGTTACCTGCGCATCACGAGAAAGAAAACGTCATCAATCATTAGATAGCGAAAAAGAAAAAATGTAACAGGGGAAAAAAATGACCATCCCCCTTGGGGACTTGTTTATTTTTTGTGTTTTTTTTAAAATATATATATATTTAAAATTATTATTTAAAAAAAAAACATTATATATATTCAAAAAATTTAACAAATGAAAAAAAATTTAAAAATTAAGCTTTTTTTTTGAAAATGGGGGGTGGAGGCATCCCTGCGTTCATGCACCCGAGGGCGACGCAACACGGTGCACTCGCCCTAGGGTGGTGCTATGTACGCCCACCTAAGGGCAACATGGTTTGCTTGCCCACCTAGGGCAATGCGATGCGCCTGCCTGAGGGCGGCGTGGCACTGAATGACCAACACACGAGGGTGCGCAAAAAACTTACCCTCCCTCAAACACTTGCAAAAAAAAAAAAGGAGGAAGAGGGGGGGGGGGCAAGGGTTTTATAGCCCTCCCCCTCATTGCACATGAAACACAATGTGCATCCTACCTCGTTGCACGTGTGAGTAAGAGGAGGGGAGAGATTTTTTTAATTTTATTTTTATATGAAACTTGCATCTCAAATTTTATTTTATTTTGATATGAAACTTGCATCTCAATTTATTTATTTATTAGTATTACTATTATTTTAGACTTTTTCTATTTTTTGTGATTTTTTCAAATTTTCAATTTTTTTGTGTTTTTCAAATTTGACTCTATGACGCAAACTCCTAAACAAATTTTCTTCTCCCGACTCTCAAATTGTGAGTTCGGGAGTTGAAAAAAAGTAGGGGGTTCCCATTCCTAGCAAGGAATGGGGCGTGTGTTGTGGACACCACAAAAATATCCCTAATTCAAGAGGGAGTTTAACTTCATAGACATTGTTACAAAAGTTGTGTAGGATTTTCAGAGGTACTATCTTCTTCATTAGCAACTTGGTTGGATATCCCTTTGGTAGTCTCTCTTTTTTGAGATAAGTAAGAACCAAATCTCTCATTATGAACTACAAGTCTCTCATTGTTTTGTTTGCTCTTGTCTTGTAACTTTCCACTTGGTTTTGCAATGTCTTCCTAACTTGGTCATGAAACTCTTTCATCTATTCTGCAAATGACTCTCCTTGGGCACTCCTCTTGTCACATAGACTAAGATCCCTTATTTCCAAAATTCCCCTAGGGTGAGTCCCATACACAATTTCAAATGGGCTCTTTCTAGTGCTCCTGTTAATAGAGTCATTATAAGCATACTATGTCTACCCTATGATTTGATCCCATGATTGACCATGCTTCTTGGTCAAACATCTTAATAAATTGCCTAATGATCTATTCACTACCTCATTTTTCCCATCAGACTGAGGGTGATAAGATGAAGAAAAGGACATATTAGTTCCTAGCATCTTCCAAAGGGTCCTCCAAAAGTGCCCTATGAATTTAGTGTCCCTATCACTCATTATGTTGAGTGTAGAACCATGGATTCTCACTATATCTTTGAAGAACAGACCTACTATATGTGAAGCATCATTTTTTTTCTTGTATGGGATGAAGTGTGCCATCTTATCGAAATGTTTTACAACCACAAATGCACTATTATGCCCTCTAGGTGTCTTAGGAAGTCCTAAAAATATGTCCATACTCAAACACTCCCATGGCCTTTGTGGTATGGTGAGTGGTTGGTATAATCCAGCATTACTACTATGTTCTTAAGCCCTCTGACATACATGGCATTTCTCCACAAACTTTCTTACACCAATTTGCAATCTAGGCCAATGATAGTACCTAGAAATTTGTTCAAGTGTCTTGTCTACCCCAAAATGTACTCCCAAACTTACTTGATGCTTCTCTTTGATGATGTTCTCCCTCATGGAACATTGGGGAATGCACAATATGTGCTCTTTGAATAACTAGCCTTCCTACAAGATGTAATCAGTAAAGTCTACCTTAAAACCTTTCTAGAATTTTTCACATACCTCATAAGATTCTTTGAAGACCTTATCCTCATTGTAGAGGTCTCTTAGATCCTCCATTCCCACACTCCACAATTGGACTCTTGGATGGCTAAGACTCTCCTACTAAGAGCATCAACAACCTTTTTGCCCACACCTTTCTTGTGCTTGATCACAAAGGTGAATGCCTGAAAATACTCCACCCACTTGAAGTGTCTTTGACTCAATTTCTCTTGCTCATTCAAGAAGCTAAGTGCATGGTTGTCAGTATAAACCACAAATTATTTTGGAAGGAGCTAATGCCTCCACTTCTTCAAAGCTTGGACCATTGCATATAATTCAAGGTCATAGGTAGAGTACCTTTTTTTCTTCCTCATTTATCTTTTCAGAGAAAAATTCCATTGGCTTAACATTGCTCCAATGGCTAGCTTACTAGCATCACACTCTACCACAAAGAGTGGATCGAAGTCTATAAACCTTAGGGTAGGTAGGGCTTCAATCCTTCTTTTCAAAAGCTCAAACCCTTTGTTTGTTGCCTTCGTCCATTTGAATTGACATGTGATGCCTCATTTAATGGTGTTGATGATAGGTGCACATGCATGAGTGTGTCCTCTCACAAATTTCCTATAGTAAGATGCCAAACCATGAAAAATCCTAACATCTCCTATGCATTTAGGTGTTGGCTACTCCAATTTGGACTTGACCTTATTAGGAACCATTTTAATACACTCATTGGAAACAACAAACCTAAGGTATACTAAATTAGTTTTTAGAAACTCACACTTTTCTTGATTGATCATTAGCTTCCCCTGATGTAGCCTCCTCAAGACCATCTCCAAGTGCTTCATGTGCTCCTCTTTGGACCTGCTAAAGATTGTAAGTGTAGATGCTTAAAATCATCCCAAAAGACTATATTAATTTATTTAATATTGCCCGTGGCATTATAATTAATTATTAATTAATTAATTATATTTGGCATATTCTTCTACCTATTTAATTAAATTTATTTAATTATGTAGGTTCATTTTCTAACACAGGCAAAGGGGGTGAATAACTAGGGCCAAAGGCTCACCCAACTATCCAAACCACCTTGCAAGAGTTAACACAACGGAAGAAAATACAAATGGACAGCAACCAAAGGAGGAGAAGAGGGAAAATACTTCTATTGATTCATCAAAATATCTTCATACATGCCCAGCTGTGAGGCCTTCTAGGTTACGACCAATTACAATACATTCACATTCAAAGATCCAACAGCAAATTCACACTTTCCGTTCTGCTCCCTCAAAACTTTTCTTCTCTTCCAAAAACTTACCTATCTCTAAGCCTAAACTCTCTATTTATACTTGCCAAAATGGCTTACAGAACATTCTAGAACATTACATAAGAGGGGGGCCGACCCAACAATGGTCTGGACTCATCCCAAGAAAAGTTCTTAAATTAAATGCTGTAAATGAAATAATTCTCGCAAGTTGGCTCACAAAAATTACGTCCAAATACTGGCACTCAGCATACACTGGGTAACTCAGCACCTGAAGGAATGCTATAGTAACTCGGCACCTGAAGAGTGCTATAGTAACTCGGCACCTGAAGAGTGCGACAGGAACTCGGCACTTGAAGAGTGCGACAGGAGCTCGACACTTGAAGAGTGCGACAAGAACTCGACACCTGAAGGGTGTGACAAGAGCTCAGCACTTGAAGAGTGCAACAGGAACTCGGCACCTGAAGGGTGCGACAAGAACTTGGCACTTGAAGAGTGTGACAGGAACTCAGCACCTGAAGGGTGTGACAGGAGCTCGACACCTGAAGAGTGTGTTAGGAGCTAGACACTAACAACAAAAAGAACAAAAAAATGAGCAGGATAACAAGGCAACCCAGGATGCTCCTGCATCAGACAACTAGGGTTGGAAGAAATGATTCTCCTAAATCATTGAGATGTCCCAACCTAAGCTGAATCCAACTCAAATTGAGAAATCCATGAAGTATCTTCAATAGGTTTGTTCTTCCACTTCACCAAATATTCATAGTAATCTTTTCCTCTTGTACTCTTGCCAACTCTCTGATCCAATATCTGTTCAACTTCCTCAATCTATTTCTTAGGATAATCATCTGGTATAACAACTTCATCCTCTGACTCATGATACTTATACAAATCAGCAATGTTAAATATAGGAGATATATCCATGTCATCAGGTAACTCAACTTCATAAGCATTACCACTGTCAAACTTCTTCACGATCTTACAAGGTCCAAATTTCTTCATCTTTAGCTTGCTATATGTTCCAACTGGGAATATTCCTTTCTTTAGATGAACCGTCACCTCATCACCAACCTGGAAATCATGGTGTCTTCTAGACTGATCAGCATTCTCCTTATACTTCTAATTACTTTGTTCCAACCTCAAATTCACTTCTTTATGCAAGGACTCCATAAAATCAGCAAATTCTTCTCCTACAATGCTTTTCTTTTCTTCACCAACAACATCTCTCAAATCTGATATACCTCTAGGATGCATTCCAGTTTCAATCTCAAAAGGTGTCTTCCCTATACTCCTATTCACAAAATTATTATATGCAAATTCAGCTTGTGCCAATACCATCTCCCAATTACTTGGCTTATTCCCAACTAAACATCTCAACAAATTACCCAAGTTTCTATTCACAACCTCTGTCTGTCCATCTTTTTGTGGATGGAATGTAAAACTAAACTTCAATTCAGTACCCATCTTATTCCACAAAGTCTTCCAAAAATAACCAACGAACTTACTGGCTCTATCTGAAATAATGCTTCTTGGTAATTCATGCAATCTCACAATCTCTTTAAAAAAAAGTTCAGCAACATGCTCAGCATCTAATGTCTTCTTACATGGTATGAAATGAGCCATCTTCGAAAATTTATCCACTATAACAAATATGGAATCATACCCTTTCACTATTTTAGGCAATCCAAGAACAAAATCCATACTTATATCAATCCAAGGTTTCTCAAGAACAGTAATAGGTGTATACAAACCCATATTTTGACTCACTCCCTTTGCAACTTCACAAACTCCACAGCTCTTTACAAATTTTTGAACATCCTTATACATTTGTGGCCAATAATATTTCTCTTTTAGAAAACTCAATGTCTTATCAATTCCAAAATGTCCAGCTAATCCACCACTATGCTTTTCCTTAATCAAATTCAACCTCATAGGACTTCCAAGAATACACAACTGAATGCCTTTGAACAACATACCTTCTTGAATGAAATACTCATCATACTTACTTATGTGATCTATCAGATTTGGTGCTCTGCACTCTCTCCACGCCTCAGAAAAATTAGGATCAGCATCGTATAATTCTTTCATCTCATCAAAACCAAGAACTTCAACCTTCATTTCAGTCAACAAAGAATGTCTTCTACTCAATGCATCAACAACTTTGTTAGTAACTCCACTCTTATGCTTGATCACAAATGTAAAACTCTGCAAATACACAACCCACTTCATATGTCTTTGATTCAATTTATGTTGACTTCCCAAGTATTGTAAAACTTTATGATCAGTTTACAACACAAACTCCTTAGGCATCAAATAATGTCTCCATTTCTTCAATGCTTGAACAATGGCATAGAATTCTTGATCATACACAGAATATTTCCTTTTAGCATCATTTAAATTTTCACTAAAGAAAGCAATAGGCTTACCTTCTTGACTTTATACATCTCCCATTGCATTACCACTTGCATCACATTTAATTTGAAATACTTTGTTGAAATCAGGTAAAGCCAATACAGGTAATTCAACAACCTTTTGTTTCAAAGTCTCAAAACTCTTATCAGCTCCATGCGTCCACTTGAATTCCTTTTTATCTCCCCTCATTGTTTCAGTCATAGCATTACAAACAACACTAAAATTCTTTATAAACTTTCTATAAAAACTAACCAAACCATGAAATGATCTTACCTCACTCACATTCTCAGGTGTAGGCCATTCCAAAATTGCTTTAACCTTTTTAGGATCCATCTTCAAACCATCAACTGAAATCACAAATCCCAAATACACAATCTCTTCTTGCATAAAAGAACACTTTTTCAGATTAATCAATAACTTTTCCTCTTTCAACCTCTGCAATACTTGCCTAATATGCTCAAGATGTTCTTCCTTAGTCTTGTTGAATATCAAAATATCATCCAAATAAACAATCACAAACTTACCCAAGAATCTTTTCAGAGCTTCATTCATCAACCTCATGAAAGTACTAGGTGCATTAGTCAAACCAAAAGGCATAACCAACCATTCATACAAACCATCTTTTGTCTTGAAAGCAGTCTTCCATTCATCACCTTCTTTGATTCTGATCTGATGATAGCCACTCTTCAAATCAATCTTGGTAAAATACTTTGCTCCACTCAAAAAATCCATTATGTCATCCATTCTTGGCATAGCAAACCTATATTTTACTGTTATCTTATTAATGGCTCTAGAATTAGTACACATTCTCCATTCTCCATTCTTTTTAGGTGCTAATATAGTAGGTACAGCACATGGACTCAAGCTTTCTTTGATCAAACCTTTCTGCAACAGTTCATGCACTTGTCTGTTAAGTTCTTCATTCTCTGCAGGTGTCAATCTATATGGTGCTTTGTTTGGAAAACTAGCTCCAGGGATTAGGTCCATACAATGACTTATAATTCTTACTAGAGGTAAACCATTAGAAATATATTCAGCAATAATGCCTTTATACTCATTCAACAACTCTACAATTTCTCCTGGCACTTGGTCAATACTACCATCTATCACTCAGTCATCACTGATTGGCACTCGGTTAACATTATTTTCTGGCACTCGATCTCCATTGACAAAACTTGGTTTTCTTGGAATTATAGCAAAACAAACTTATTCTTTTTCACTTCTTTTTCAAATTGTTTCCTATTAACCATGCAAATTTTTATAGCAGTACAATTAACCTCATCTAGAACTTCAATCAAAGGCAACAATGTTTGTTTCTTTCCATTTACCCAAAGAGTATATTGATTCAATCTTCCATCATGTATAGCATATCTACCATATTGCCAAGGTCTACCCAACAAAATATGACAACAATCCATGGGCATAATATCACACAAAACTTCATCAACATAATGTCCAATTTTGAATTTTACAAGGCATTTCTCACTTACCAATATCTTATGCTCATCTTTGATCCATGAAACATGATAAGGTTTGGGACGTTTAAGCCTCTCCAACTGCAACTTTGTAACTAGCTCTTTTGATGCCAGATTTGTAGAACTTCCACTATCAATGATCACTTTACAGCATTTTCTAGCCATCTTACATCTTGTCTTGAAAAGACTTCTCCTTAGAACAGGTTCATCATTACCTCCCTTATTACATAAGGTTCTTCTCACCATCAAATTTTCTCCAGCCTTAGGTCCACTTGGTGAACCCTCATCATCTTCTTGAATCACAGCATTTCTATTATTCTTCCCACCTTCAAAAGATCTACATTCAAAGGATCTATGCCCTTCTTTGCCACATCTAAAACAATTACCATGAAATCCACCTCTAGAATAAGAATTACCTCTTCCACCGTAACAATTAGTGCCTCCTCGGTAAGAATTACCACTTTTCCATTCAATCTTGCCTTTGTCATCATTCTTCCATTCAAATCTACTTTTATCCTGCACAGAACTTTTAGATCTACCACTTTCTCCACAAGATCTACCTCTGCCTCTTTGGAATCTACCACCTCTACCTCTCTATCTTTGTTCATGCTTCTTTGTCAAGATCTCCTCAGCTTTCAAGGCATATTGATATGCTTCTTCTACACTTTCCAGCTTCACAAAACTTATTTCGTCTTGTATTCCAGATCTCAATCCATTAATGTACCTAGCAATTTTCTCAACATCATCATCCACATGTCCAGATCTGATGTCCAATCTATAGAATTCCTCAGTATACTCTTTCACAGTCATATCTTTTTGTTTCAAATTTTGCATCTTTCTCAACAAGCTAACTTGATAATCAGTAGGAAGGAATTTGTTCTTTACCTTATTTACCATCTTTGGCCAAGTTCTGATCTTCTCCTTTCCTCTCCTTTATCTATCAGTTTGTAAGTGTTCCCACCATAATGATGCATGACCTTTCAACCTAGTGACTACAATCTTCACCTTTTTATTATCAGGAGTGTTTTCATACTCAAAGAAGTTCTCCATATTAGAGATCCAATCCAGAACAGCATTGGTGTCCAATTTTCCATCATAAGGAACAACTTCTACAGTAGGCTTTGAATTCGCTCTAGATAATACTCTCAACAATCTTGCTTCATCTTGGTCTTCTTCAGGTTTTGGATTATGGTTTGGTGCTACTGCTTCATCATCACTTACATCATCAAGATGTGCTCCTCTCCTCTGGGTTGTCTCCACAACATCTAATCTGGCTGCAATTTGTCTCAATTGATCCAATATAGCATTATCAACATTATTTCCTCTACCACGAACCATCTTTACAAATCAGGTTCTTGCAAGATCGTAACCCTCTGCAAGTTATAGGTCAAATCCACAAATCTACCACCCTACAAGCAAATTCAAATCAGGGTTCTACACGATCCAATCTCCACAAGGATGAACCTCAAGCTCTGATACCAATTGACGCAAGCAAAGGGGGTGAATAACTAGGGCCAAAGGCTCACCCAACTATCCAAACCACCCTGCAAGAGTTAACACAATGGAAGCAAATACAAATGGACAGCAACCAAAGGAGGAGAAGAGGGAAAATACTTCTATTGATTCATCAAAATATCTTCATACATGCCCAGCTGTGAGGCCTTCTAGGTTACGGCCAATTACAATACATTCACATTCAAAGATCTAACAACAAATTCACACTTTCCATTCTGCTCCCTCAAAACTTTTCGTCTCTTCCAAAAACTTACCTAGGTCTAAGCCTAAACTCTCTATTTATACTTGCCAAAATAGCTTATAGAACATTCTAGAACATTACATAAGAGGGGGGCCGACCCAACAACGGTCTGGACTCATCCCAAGAAAAGATCTTAAATTAAATGTCGCAAATGAAATAATTCCCGCAAGTCAGCTCGCAAAAATCACATCCAAATACTACCACTCGGCATACACTGGGTAACTCGGCACCTGAAGGAATGCTACAGTAACTCGGCACCTGAAGAGTGCTACAGTAACTCGGCACCTGAAGAGTGCAACAAGAACTCGACACTTGAAGAGTGCGACAAGAGCTCGACACTTGAAGAGTGCAACAGGAACTCGGCACCTGAAGGGTGCCACAAGAGCTCGGTACTTGAAGAGTACGACAAGAACTCGGCACCTGAAGGGTGCGACAGGAGCTCGGCACTTGAAGAGTGCAATAGGAACTCAGCACCTGAAGGGTGTGACAGGAGCTCGACACTTGAAGAGTGCGACAAGAACTCGGCACCTGAAGGTTGCGATAGGAGCTCGACACCTGAAGAGTGTGACAGGAGCTCGACACTAACAACAAAAAGAACAAAAAAAAATGAGCAGGATAACAAGGCAACCCAGGATGCTCCTGCATCATTTTCTTAAAGTATTTAAATTTAATTTAAATACTTCTAGACTTAGTGTGTTAAATTTATTTAACACATGATTCTCCATAATCCCCTTTTTAAATAAATCTTATTTATTTAAACCTCCACAGCCCATTAATTCCTTTAAACCTATGATTAAATTAAATCCTATTTAATTTAATCTTAAGCCTAGCCTGCACCCATCATTTTCATCCTTCTAAGCCTATTCCTCATTTAATCCCACTTAATTACCTTAATCATCTTGCTAAACCCTTCTTAAGCCTAAGTGTGTGCTCACAAATGTGTGAGACAACTCCCTCTTGCAAGCTTTGTCCCCCACTCTTCTCTCTAAGTTTGCTCACACATGTGTGAGAAAACTTTGAAATGTTGACCACTTGCATGGCTTGCTTATGTGTCTCCTTGTGGCACTATATGATACCACATAGATACCACCTCACCCAGGGTCCCTCTCAAACCTATAAATAGGCCCCTTGTCTCAAGCATTTTCATCTCCCATAATTGCATTGTTATCATGTCATTTTGAGTTTTGAGTTTTCATGATAGAGCTTTCATAGTGATTTCTAGATTGCATACTTACTCGTGGTAGTTGGTTTTTAGATTGTAGTTGCATTATTAGTCTAGTTTTCTTATGCATTTGCATGTTAGTGTAGCTTGCATATTAGTGTAGTTTCTTTTGTTGCATTTCACATCTTTACCTTGAATGACTTTCAACATGGCTTTCTCCATAGCCATTGTTTGAGGTATTCTCCATTTCATATAGCTTAGGTTTCATAGTTTCATTATCACTCACATTTGCACTTCCACATTCAAGAGATTCAAACTTTAGTTTTGTTTGGGAGAGCACACCAAAAATACCTCCAATCTTAACACACCAATAAGGCCTCTCATTGGTGCCTTTGTTGAGCTATTTGAGGTTGCTTGAGGATTTGGTTTGTTGGCTACTATGAGTTGCAAAACTCAAGCAAGCATTGGTTAAGTTTCTTTCATTTTGATGAGTATTTGATACATATTTGATTTAAAAATAATGTTTGCTTGTTGATTCATGCTCCCTATAGGTTAATTCTTTTAGCATTCAATAAGTTCATCCAAATACACAATAACAAGCTTACCTATGAAATCTACTAGCACCTCATTTGTTAGTCTCATGAAGGTACTTGGGGCATTTTTCAAGCCAAGAGGCATTACTAGCCACCCATACAACCCTTCATTTGTCTTGAAGGTTTTCTTCCATTCATCACTAGGCCTCACTCTAATTTGATGGTACCCTAACTTCGAATCCAACTTGGAGAAGTAGTAAGAACCTTCCAAGTTGTCTAACAAATCCTCAATTCTTGGCATAGGGAACCTATATCTAACGGTGATCTTGTTGATTTCCTTGGAGTCAGTACACATCCTCCATTTTCCATATTTCTTAGGTGAGAGGATAGTTGGTATTTCACAAGGGCTCAAGCTCTTCCTTATTAGGCCTTTTTCCAACAAATCTTGTATTTTCTTGGTGATCTCAGCATTCTAATTTGGTGCAATCTTGTATTTTGCCTTGTTAGGTAGATTTTCCCCTCATATCAATTCTATTTTATGACTTACTTCCCTCATAGGTGGCAATGTATTTGGTAGCCCATTGTCCACTACTTCATGGTACCTTTCCAAGAACTATTGCACTTCTTGAGGCATTTCAACTTTCTCTTTGTTCTCTTCCCTAGGCCTTATCACTACTGCACAACATACTCCATTATTCTTCTTCATATCCTTTAGGAACTCCTTCCCACTCAATAAAATCACATTTTCTGCCACATGTTTCTCATCCTTAGGCTTAGTCAAAGGGTTCATCTAAAATTTCTTGCCTTGCTTGGTAACCACATAACTATTATGCTCCCCATCATGTATAGATTTCACATCATACTGCCATGGATACCCTAACAAGAGGTGATAAGAATCTGTGGGCATTATGTCACATAACACCTTGTCCTTGTATTCCCCTATCTCAAAGTTCACAAATGTATGCTCATCCAATGGTATTTGTTGGCCCTTGTTCAACCAAGACACCTGGTAGGAACTAGTGTGAGGTATTCTCTTAAGGTTTAACTTATCCACCATCTTAGTTGATACTATGTTCTCAATGGAGCTAGAGTCCACTATCATTCTAAAAATATTTCTATGTGACCTACAAGTTGTTTTGAATAGGCTTTTCCTCTGAGTTGGCTCTATCAGATTAGGTACTTTCAGCAAGGTCCTTCTTAACATCAAGTTTTCACCATCCAACACTAGTCCTTTTTTGGAATAGGTGATGTGACACTTTGAGTGTCATCTTCTTGCACTAATTGTGTTCTCCTTTCTCTCATGGATGATGAGCAAGCCTTCTTAAGACATCTACCCATAATATGGCCCACTTTGTTATAGTTGTAACATCTGCCTGTAAAAATAGTACTACCCCTACCTTGTGATTGGAACCCACCCCTAGGTGGTCCTCTTCCTCTATATCCCCCTCTTTGAAAAGTGTTCCTATTTTGGTTTCCTCCATAGCTATCATTGGCTAGGGTTTCTTCTGGCCTACTTGGTCCAGGTCCTCTACCCAAAGTTTGTAATAACCCCTCTTGGCTCAAGCTCAACAAATCTCCTTAAGAATTTACTTATTTGACATTTTGTCAAACAATTTGCAATCAAATTTAAGCAATACTGAAAATGGATCAAAAAAATTCTACCACCTAAGTTGATAGATAGAAAATACATATATTTCCCTCTTTTCTTGTACTAAATACTTGTGTTCAATTCCCTTGAATTATTTGGTAATAATGATTATTGGAAGAAGCAATGCATTGCTGAAGATTAAATTTTTTTATTGCTCAAATCTAAATTTGCACAAATGACAATACCAAATGCAATTTATATAAATTGAATAGAACCTTAATAGAGCATATCAAATGAACAATAGAATACCTAGTTGAACTACTAATAGAATATTGCAACTCCTTTCATCATCAGCGTTTAGTAGGTAGAATGCCACAATTAATGTTTGGACCAAATTGTAGCCACCAATCACTATTGTGTGAGCCTTATACAAAATTGTGGAGTTCTGAAATCAAATTGTAGGCCTCTAGAAATGATTTATAGGCCCTTGCTAAGAATTGCAGTTTGTAAATGATAACCAAACTCTATTGTAGATTGTCATCCCAGCATTCAAGAGGTTGCTGAAATAATTCTTCCAGCATAAATAGATACCAATGAAAGACTTCTCAATTCATAACTAAATTTCAAGTCACTCCCAACACAAATAGATTGAAACCCTATCAACTTCAAAATTCCAACCACCATAACAATGAACACCAACTTATCATATGCAGCATGCTAAAATAAAGAAGTAACAATCACAATACCTTAGCTACAATTGCATAGATAAGTCGAGGAGAATTAGTCTCAAGGCAAGATCACCAAACCCTTATACCACAACAAGGGAAAAGGAAAAACAAATCAAAATTTCTTCACATGCAACAAAAGCAAATAATTAATCAGATGCTTTACTCATCAAATAGGCTCATATTTGTAATCTCCAAATGGCACAAAGTTTCCCAAATGAACTTCCCTTAAGAAGCTTCCCACACACAACATTAAAATATAATAAAGTGACATTATTAACTAATTTATTAATTCCTTTTGGATCCAAAAATGACCTTTTCCATCATAACCTCAAATTTTGACATGTAAGGCCACTTTTTCTTATTCCCATGATTTGAAACTTTTCATCCTAGTTCCAATGAGCTATGATACTGAGGTGACCAACCAAAAACACCAACAAAAATAACAACCTTAGCATATTTAGATGAATAAAAATAATAATTCACCCATCTTGTGAAAACCACTGAAGAAGCATATGAATCAAAATCTGACAACACCAAAGTGATCCTGATGATGAAGGATGACGAATGAACCTAATGAGGTGACTTACTATAAATAGACATTCCCTCCAAGATTCTTGAAGCCCAAATTAGAAGCCTAAAATAAAAATAAAGAGCATCCTCCAACTCCTCTGACTCAACTGAGCTCATCGAAACCAATAGATTGACTTACTATAAATAGTAAGTCCCTCAAATGAAGCCAAAACACACCATGGGCTATTGGAAATCCTATAACCACACAACTAAGACCCTCAAATTCTATTGTTAGCTCACAAGGGTCACGATGGTGAACTAACTTGGCCAATTGTAGGAACCTGCTAAAAATTGGGACATTACAGTCTTCCCTCCCTAAGATCTCTTGTCCCCAAGTAATCCTCGAGCAAAATGGACATCACAATCTACCTGGATTCTAAAGATTGAACTATGTATTATCCCTGTTGTGTACAAGCAACTCGTGTAGCACCAACACCCAAATAATAGACATCAATATTAGAATCATCTAAAAACTTGTTTGAGGCAATGATGAAGGCAACAACTCATCAAAACTCAACCCAACTAAAATACCAACTCTGTCCACAGTTGAGTCCCATCAAATTGATACTCAATCCAACTGCATTATGGAG
The DNA here is from genome assembly GCA_028749045.1 of Cupressus sempervirens. NCBI lineage: Eukaryota > Viridiplantae > Streptophyta > Pinopsida > Cupressales > Cupressaceae > Cupressus > Cupressus sempervirens. The sequence goes on along the minus strand of CM053789.1, from coordinate 914,271,460 downwards.
ATGATAACAACCATAGTACCTGAAACACTACCACCAACTCCAACCTCATCCAAATTGTCCTAGGTGTGTAGATACCACAAGAGGTCTAATGTGTAGCTATCAATCCCATTTGCAAAAGATGGTGCTAACCCATCCCATAATGGATTGCATAAAATTGGAGACAACTAACATTGATGTGAAACCAAATTCTCTACTTGTGCGTCAAAATAAAAGTGTTGAGAACATAGAAACTGATCCTAGAACCCATCCAATACCTCCTCAGAGTCATCAATTAATACCTAGCATGGGATATCATACCTGGTGTATCTCATAGCATCATCAAATGGATAATCAGGTGTGTCTATACTATCTATATCCACATCTCCTAACTTCATTGTAATACCCATATCACCAACATCACAGTTGGGTGACTGCATACATGCATCGGTCCCATCTGAGGAAGCAGTTGCCTCCTACACCAGAGCAACACTATGAAAAATCACATATAAATGTCCAATAATAATCCCTTCCTCAAGGGAGTGTGAATTATCAGTAGTAACAACTGTATCAACTATCTATACACTAACTACAACAATAGCTCTAAGAGCCTTAACCTGTTGCAACCCAATGATGCTATCCTCTACTATTGACATAACCACATATCCCTGTGAAATAAGTCCATCATCGAAACTATTGATAGGACTAGTAGGTTTTGTACTAAATATAGGTCCATCTTCATCAAGGACACCTGTCAAGGAAAACTCAAGCCTTCTTCTTGTTGACCTTCTAAAGGTAGAAACCATGTATCTTGCAACTCTCTCAACCATCTCAAGATTTGAAAAGCTCTCTACCAACCTCTACTAATGAAGCTTAAGTTTCTCCATACTCTCCTTCAAGGCATTTAATATCTTGCTATCTTCCTCACTACTCTGCCAACTCCTAGAACTACTAGGCCACTGGTATCTATCCATAGCTGGAAAAGCTAGAGTGTTGGTCACTCTGCAAGCAACAATAGATCTCAAAATGAAATAACTTTCCTACCTACAACATGGTAGGAAACTACTATGATACCACTATAATAACCCTCTTGGCTCAAGCTTGACAAAGATACTAATCTCCTTAAGCATTTAGTTATTTAACATTTTGTCAAACAATTTGCAATCAAATTTAAGCAACACTGAAAATGGATCAAAAAAATTCTACCGCCTAAGTTGATAGATAGAAAATACATATATTTCCCTCTTTTCTTGTACTAAATACTTGTGTTCAATTCCCTTGAATTATTTGGTAATAATGATTATTGGAAGAAGCAATGCATTGCTGAAGATTAAATATTTTATTGCTTAAATCTAAATTTGCACAAATGACAATACCAAATGCAATTTATATAAATTGAAAAGAACCTTAATAGAGCATATCAAATGAACAATAGAATACCTAGTTGAGCTGCTAATAGAAGATTGCAACTCCTTTCATCATCACTTCAACCTTCCATTCCACTTGTACACTCAAGGTAGCTTACTAGGGCTTCGAGGAACACCACTTGTTAGCCCTAGCTTGATCATGGGTATGCTTTGTACCAATTTCCACAACCTATCTAGGCTCACATACTCCTAATAGTTAGCCTAGGGCATCACTCCAAGGCTTGGAAACCAATCATAATTTATTTATTTTTAAACAAAATACTATGTACACTATCTAACCTATCACCCCACCAGGTTTCATGTAATTTCCACTGTGGATGATTGGGTTAGAACCATTTTTGTGCAAACATCCCTGTGAAGGTAATATTCAGGCCAGTCGGCAAGAAAATGTTGTAACTTGCAAACCTAATGGCTTCAAGACAAGTATGAATATGAAAAAGAACTAAGAAATACTAAACTACAATATTCATAAACTTGACCTCCTGTGCCAATCCATACACAATTGTACTACACCATTAAGTAATGAGAAATCTTAGAAAATTGTCTGTATAGTAGTCCCACACATGCATAATTTGATGGGAAACCTTCCAACCTTCAAAATATGATCTTCCATTCTCATAGACTTGATCATGGGTAGGTACAACCTCCAAAATTGTCATTTTTAATTTCTTGCAAAAATTGCAAAAGTTGCTTTGAGAAATTTATGCTCCTTAGGACTTTTTGGCCAAATGGATCAACCTAGGACCATTCTATGACCCTACATAGCATACCTAGGGCCTATTTAGGTAATAAAATACCTTAATTGCCATCCCTAATTATATCTATCTTATTGAGCAACTTTTGGCTCAATGAGCAACTTCTTAGCAACCTAAGACCTAGTGAGCAACTTTGCTCTTACATTTGGATTAGTTGCATCCCAAGGACTCTTGGAAGTTATTAAACACACACACACACACACACACACACACACCTAAATAACCTCTAATCACTCCAAAAATAAAAATTAGGGATGTGCCCTGCACCATGACTACTACACCAGCTTCTTGCTAATGAGAGGATAAGACATAAGCTAAATGTAGCCCTTGAAATGATGAATCAAGTTGTAGAGGGTACAACTGTGGAACAACTTTGGGATAGAGATAATTTAAGTTATCTTAGGGTGATGGCGCACTGCCAATTTTACAAACTTCAGTAGCAACAAGCAGTAGTAACATATTCTCAACAGTAAGCCTCAGCTTCCATGGGTAGTGGGATTCACCTAAATAATTCTATGGGTGCACCTCAGTTGAGTTTGAAGGAAGTAATTAAAACATATGCACAAGAACATGACATCCAATTTTTCACTAAAGTGGGACACACACATGATGCTCTTTAGGTTTATTGTTTTGGAACTCTCAATATCTATCTAGATTCTATAAAATTACAAGTGCTTGTAAAATTTGGAGATAGATGGGTGATTGCATCATTGGAGCAGCTAGTTGAGATGCACCATATTCAAACTAGAGGAAATCATTGATAAACCAAACATATAATGAAGTGGAAACTTGAAAAGATGAAAGTTGAAATGCTAAAATGAAAGCTATCGAGGATCAAACACCTATGTTAGAGTTACAACGCAATGTGAATTTGATCTTAGATATGGTAGAGGCAGATATTCAGAAGTTTGATCAAAAGTTAAGGCATGGGAGAGAGTTTGTGGAAATATACCAAAAGGAGAAGGAGCGACTTTAGAAAGAGACCACACGATAGAACAAATAGCTAGACAACATAGAGGATATTATGGGAGCACTAGATAGAATCTAGGAATGTGTTGTGGTAGGTACTATGACATTGGAATCACTTGCAAGTTTGCAATTTGTCATGTATTACATCTATATTTTCTTTGCTATTGCTTATAAGAGTGTTTCAAGGTTGGAAACCACTTCAACATCCTTTGTGATGAGAGCCAATTATAGCCTATTTAATTCCATATTTTAATCTGTTTCATGTATTGTCCTACTCACTTTCCTATTCCCTTTATACTCCATTCCATCTCATTATTACCATTTTTACGTTGCATATGGTTTAAAATATATAAGTAGTATTTAATGAGGTTTTGGGATTAAAATATGGAAAATGCATTATTGATTTCTTTTACTAACTATTATAATTGCAGCATGTTCACTAATGGGTGCAGATGTTCCTATCACCTATTTCATACTTACTTCCTGTTGCCTGTCAGTTGGGATTGCATCTTCCTGTCACCCGCATATCTTCCTATTTCCTTCTATGCTAACTGGTGGTGATTAGAACATTATTGAAGAACGTTGAATGGAGGTTGGCTATTACAAAAGTTGCTTAATTTAAATGCCAAGTTAAAAGAAGATTTGTGGGCAAAGGAAATTGGTGATTAAATGCCACGTCATTGCTTGATCATCTTCAAGGAGATCCTGGATTTGAGGTGGAGGTTCACGTGCTGATCAATTTGCATAAAACGAAATTAGTTTTGACTGAACATACCATAGCTTGAAATAGTGGTGGTTTCAGTTTGCACACGATGACCTCCAGCCATGCAAGGGAAACAATAGCAAACACCAAGGTAGAAATTAACGATGTATGTACATCCATATTTCTTTGTTCTCAGCACAACAAATTCATTCTATTTTATACTATCTTTGTATTCGGTACATCAGAGGTGGTTTATATTAAAATAAGTGATTTTGTTGTAGCTATAAAGCAATACAATAATGTCCAACACATATAAATATATGTGATATGTAATATCAGAGAGATAGTTCTATATTCTTCCACTAAGAAATAAAGATTAACACTTCTGCTGATCAATCTCGTGTTCAAACGTTTTATACTTCACCACCTGACAGACTAAGGAGGGGGCCCACTTCTTAGAACGTCCGATGTGTTTTCTAGTTTTTATTTCAGTGTGGTATGTCTATATTTGATTAATATCAAGTTTTGTTTGAACAGGTAATTGATTTGATTATTGTTTTTGTATTAGTTAGTAATTTGATTCGTATTAATATGCTATGCATGTTGTTCTTGTAACAGTTTGTAATTTGATTTGCATTAAAATAATATGATTACTATTTTCTTATAATTACTAATGGTTTATCCTAGTTTTGATTTAGTGAATAGAAATAATTATGTTGTTATTGCTGGTAGAAAGATGTTTTTGTTTATGGTGTTTTATTCTCCAAATCATTTTAGTAGGTTTTAGTCAAGTTCTTGTCGCAGGAAGTGACAGTTCCTGTTGCAGTTTTGTTTCAGTTCTTTATAGGTTCATTTTTGTGTGTTTTAGCTGCATTCATAAGCCCTCATTTCACAACTACCATCCCTTGATAGCATATTGCTCAGATGTCTTTCGCAAGCTTATGCTCTCAGATTGACACATTTAGACTAGCCGAATTAGATCATAAATTGTTAATTATTTTGTTATTATTTGCCCCAGTGTTGGCCTATCACTTTGCATGGCTTAGAGATAATGTTATTGTGGTAGAGGCTTCTGCAAGGGAATGAGCCTTGTGATTATTGCATTTACATAGAAGAAGAACTTGATTCTTCAACTCCTTACACTTAACTCTTCACTAAAAAAAATTCTTCCAATAGTGACAATAGTTGTTACAAATTCTTGGGAGCCAAGGGACCCTGAACCTATGTAGTAGATACTTGGGATCCTTGCAGGGAGACTGTGCAAATACATGCATGGTTACATCCTTAGCTTCCATTTTTAGCCCATCATATGGATCCTTTAGATCCAACCATTCGTTATAAGCTGGGGAATGTGCTTTATGCCTGGCATGCAAGTGATGCATCTGCATATGCAATTTTATCACCTTGGAAAATAGAATTTGATCCTGCGAGTTGGGAACAACTGATTGATCATTTTATTGTACCTAATCTGATGACAGTTCTACAGGAATATGTAATCAACCCAGCTAATTAGCAACTAGACCAATTTAATTAGGTTATGGCTTTTTTCTTTCTAAAAATATCTCCTATGATATTTTTTTGTAAAATTTCTTACAAACTTTTCCCATTTCTCTTGGTTTACATTATTTTTGTGCAGGATCTTGAGGCAAGTCACTTAGCATAGGTTTAGTGAGTTTTATTGTTTTATTATTTGGATTATGAAATATATATGGAACTGGGTCAATTTTTTGTTGTGCTAAGATGTAATAAGCACCTTAAAAAAGATCTCACTCTATATATATCCATACACACACATATATGTGTGTCTATGTATGTATACACGAGTGCGCGCACGCGCACACACACATATATATCTACATACATACATACATACATACATACATTCATATATATATATATATATGTATGTATGTATGTATGTATGTATATATACATACATCTTACATATACATACATACATACATACACACACACACACACACACACACACACAGACAATATACATGTGTGTATGTATATGTATGTATGCATGCATGTATGTATTTATATTGAATTTAATTAAATTAAGTTTTAAATCATATTTCTAAAATCCCTTAACATTAATTAAAAATATAAAAGAAAAATGATATTCTACTTTCCTTCTAAAATTCAATCTTTATATGCATTAGTAAAAAAATCAATTCGACTTCAATTTACATAAGTTTATCCATTCCATTTTCTCCACAACTTAAGTAGAAAGAAGGGAAATCATGACATTCTTGAGAAGGCCTAATCAATTTTTGAATATGTTCAACCTCCATTCCACATTTTTAAAAAATGGCCTTCAAAACCTTGAGAAATAAAGTAAATGGTAGGTTGATCGTCTATGTAATGCAGGAGCATCCCAGCTTCCAAGTCATCAATCTTTTGGAGGGAAAAGCTCTAAAAATGTTGTTTGGGCATTTATGAGGAATCCTAATTTCTTGATGTAAATAATTGTGTTCTCTATGTTGAATAATTTCTAGAGAGGATGAGTCACAGGTCTAGATGGATAGAGTTAGTTGTAATGAATTTATCTTGTTATACACTTGTGAGATTCTAGGACTAAATCATAGTAAGATTTAAATAGTATTAGCTAGACAGATTTTAGTATCTGAAACAAATATTTATTTATTTTTCAAATTAGTTATATTTAGTCATTTTAAACCTAAGTAGGAGAGGCATAGAGAGGTGATGTAGAGAAAGTGACAAAAAATGGAAGGCAAAAAAAAGAGAGAAAAGGACCATTTCATTTACTAAGATGTTATATTGGAAGCTTTCCCATATTTTAAGAAGTTAGAGTTCTCTCATATTAGAGAATTTATAAGGATTTTCAAGAATTAATGTATGCTTTGTAAAATATTTTCTCTTCATTTTATGTCCATGTTATTATGTTTTTGGTTATGAGTTATGTTTCTATGTTTTAAGAGCTCCAAATTATTGTTATTGTTATGAATATTCTTTAAGATGAATCATGGGTTTCATATTAGAGAATTTATAAGGATTTTCAAGAATTAATGTATGCTTTGTAAAATATTTTCTCTTCATTTTATGTCCATGTTATTATGTTTTTGGTTATGAGTTATGTTTCTATGTTTTAAGAGCTCCAAATTATTGTTATTGTTATGAATATTCTTTAAGATGAATCATAGATGAAACCCTTTGAAGGAATAATAATCCAATATATTTAACTAACTACATAACTCATAAAGTATTTGAGTGAGTTGTATGTGGAGATATATTCTTTTGGGTGTGCTAGTGCAGGGGTAGAATATTCAAAGCATTGATATTTTGATGAGAATGAATCTGAGGCACTAGACTATTGAAGATGAGGTATATGGGTTTAGTTACAAGTTTTTGAATCATGTGGTTGTACCTTCATTGTGATGATATTGAGATGCTATTGGTTTTGGATTAATGAAGTTAGTTTTATTCATAAAATGATTTAGAATCCACCATAAGTTGTGTTAGTATAAGTAACAAATATAATTGTCACTTGTGTTTCAAATATGTAGTTAAGTGTTTTTTTCTAGAGGGTTGGATCTAATTAAATAAATGACTAAATGTTCTGGAGGTTATGTTTACAATAAATTTAAAATTATTTAACATGAAGTATAGATTTGGTAAAAATGATTGAATTCTAGTAGCAAGAACAACCCACCTACATTTTGACCCCATCTTTTGGTATTAAAATGGGTATTCACTTTAGACCAAAATTGTTAGTTGGGTGATTGTTTTACAAATTTTAACAATTTATAATCTTAAATATGGAAGGTAAAATGTTACTAATCTTGTTATGTCAAGATCTTTACGAAACTAGGTTGACTACCAATGTATTGTAAATTTGTTAAAGAGAATGATCTTATGCCAAATGAGTTTGGAAGAGCACCAGTACTCTGGAACTATGCATGAGGGGAGGTGTGTGGGGTAATGGAGGAAGCATTACTTATGTTCATAGCATTTTTTTAAACATCACAAATTTCCATTATGTGATAAAAAAGCCTGGTAGCTGAAAATGATTTACCCACCTGATTTCTAATTAGTGTGATGATTGAGCCTAGGTCAAACATTTTGATGACTATGCAAGTTGTCAATTTGATTTTCCAAAAGTAAATGATATGCATTACCTCAAGAATCGTTGAGAGGGTAAATCAACATGGAAGTTCGAAGTGTCATTAGAAATGTAAGATTTAAACTAAGAGATGATCACTTTCCATTGACAAATTTGTTTGCATTCATTTAAAGGAGACTCTTATCCGATTAACATTTGCATGAATATGGACACGTGGAACGTTAGTAATCAAAGTGATGGACAAAGTGCACATTTCAAGTTCAACAACAATCTCACCCACTAATGCCCACTAAAGATACTTACATCACGTGTATATTTAGCAAGGAACATCGATGTAGGAAATGCATAATTATACCATCTCACCATGTGGTCAAACATGGGACATATAGTGATCTAGTTGCAATCAAAGAAGCACCAATCATGCACACAAGCCACTCACTCTCGAAGAAGAGGAGATTGTGTGAATTGTTTGAGAAAATGCCGCCAGTGCATATGCGACTTATTGTTTGGTAGATCTTGAGAATGTACAAAAAGTTGGAATTTCCATCGATGCAAGTTGTGAAGAACGAAAGGAAAGTGTATGAAATCTCAATAATTCATGTATTGCTTAAAGTGAAATAGAGAGAGAACTCATGTAAATGGTGGTGCTTGTTGGTTAAACATAGGCCGGTGGTGATAGATATGGAATGCAATGATCTGATAAAGGCAACATTTTTAGTTCTATTGGTCGTAAGTTCTCATGAGGTGAGAAGAAATCTAAAGTCACTATAGTATATTATAAAGTAATGAAGGCTCAACCAAATATGTGATATTGTCTGAGAACATCTCCAAGGGAATGGTGGCTCTAGAACAAATCTTTGACTTAGGATCCCAAGTGAAATAAAGACTTCTCTAATCACCTGCTAGGAGAAATATTAAGAGATACATGTTTAGAAAGAAAAGAAAAGAATATTCATATAGTTACCTCTTCTCTTCTTGAAGAATATTGTAGAGCAAGGGCATGGAGATCACAAGGTCATGACATGGAAACGAAATTGCAGAGCAAGGACACAAAGATCACAAGGGCATGACAATAAAATGTAGAGATCACAAGGGCACAAAATTAAATGCAGAGATCACAAGGTCACGGAAACAAAATCCTAGATCTCCACTGATCTCTACCAAGATTCAGAGCTCTCCACCTTCATTTTAAGGCCTCCATACTCTTTCACGTGCAACTCTTCATAATTGATCAAATCAAATGGGGAATGATTAATGTCTTGTTTTCTTCTTCTCTTTTATAATCACACAAATGTCACAATTGCGATGCCAATGTTGATATAATGAAGGCATTGGGCACACTTGTAACAAAAACATAAAAATCACAAACAAATCATGTCGTCATCGTAAATTATAGTCACAATTTGACCCCAAATGTTGTAGGGTTCCCACTCTTCACAAAACTAACTCTCTTTTGTTTTCCATACACACAACTTTCATAGAAATTTATATTGACACATTTCAAACCTAGTAAAACTTTCTTTGAATGAAGTAATTTCATACCTTTCTCACTCATGTACCCAAGTCTATTGTGTTATAGCGTTGTATTAGAATCTACAACAACTATTTGTTCTCCCTGCTCAACTGTAACAACTATTTCTCAACATTCATTTTTCTCTAAAAAATTAAAGTAGAAGGAACAATATGACCTATACAAAGATATAAGGTACCTACTTTCACACCTTTTTCTGCCATAAGGGAACCTTTTGAAACCTTCCAATTTTTGTCATTAAAAGTAACCATGCAACCCTCATGATCCAGTTGCCCTTCTGAAATTGAATTCCTACTCAACCTTGGAACATGTCTTACCTCTTGTAGTAGTCAATGATTCCCATTTTATAACTTAACTTTTCCCTTTCCAAAAATATGATAGTGTTCATTATCCCCCAAATAAACAAGCCCAAAATCCCCTTGTACATAATCAAGGAAATAACCTCTATGGGGAGTAGCATAAAATGAAGCCCCATAATCTAAAACCCATGAATCATCAAAACTTTCTAAGGAAAGAAGAAAAACATCCTCTTCAGATTTATTACCTACCACATTTGCCTCCTTGTTTCCATCTTGTTTGTCTCCTTCATTATTCTTTCGGATCTAGCAATCTTTCTTCTTGTGCCCTGGTTTTCCATAGTACTAGCAATCTCTTGGTCCTCTGGATTGAGACATCTTCCCCTTTGATTTTTCTCTTGATTTTTGATGATTTCCAGAATTAGTTCCTCTCTCAATCATTCTACCTCTTCTTTGTGCATTCAAAGCACTTCTTGATGTAGATCCACCTAATGTTTTCCTATGCCTTTCCTCACTCATAATAACACCAATCCCATCATCAAATTTTAGGGTATTAGATCCAAAAACATAATTACTCATAGCCATTACCAAGTCATTCCAACTTTCAAGAAAAGAACACAAAATCAAGAGAGCCCTAATTTATTCATCAAAATTAACATTCACAGAAGATAACTAACTAGTAACTATATTAAATTCATTTAAATGATCCATAATAGATCCACCTTCTACTATCTTCATATTAAATAAACACTTCATGAGAAATACCTTATTTAAAGCAGAGAGTTTTTCATACAACCTTGTTAGGGTTTGCATCAACTCTTCAGTCATCTTCACTTTTATAATAATATATGCTACCAATTGTGTCAGGCATAAATCAATACTTCCAAGTGCCTTTTTGTCTAAAATTTTAGTCCTCATTTTTCACAGTTCCCTAGATCTTGGCTTTTCCTTCCAATGATCATGATAAATCCTTCTGATAAAGATAGTCCTCCATTTGTATTTTCTATAACTAAAATTTCTACCCATTAAATTTCTCAACCTTCAGCTTACCCTCATTTGTCATTACTCTCACTCAATTGTGAGACTTTCCTATAGAGGATAGCTTTAAAAAATGACAACCTCAGCTAAAAAAATGACAACAATCTCGCTATGATACCACTTGTTAGGATCAATCGAGGACAGAAATAACAATTATATGCAAATATAACCAATATCAAAAAATAATAAATCTCACAGAGGAGAACACAAGACACACAGATTTGACGTGGTTCATCCAATCCCTGGGCCACATCCACCAACAAGAAGTCCAATATTATTATTGTCTAGTGATTATAATCTATAATTTCCTACAACTTAATACCATTACAAGAATCTACAATTTCATTATACATTATGAAATCCCTAACCCTAAGCCATTTCATACAATCATTTGTCACTTACAAAATTAGGGCTAGAAAAAGTCGTCCAATAGAAAATTAACAGTCAACAGTTTTTACAATAGTAGAGTCATTTTTGGCTTCGAGGACGTTGCCCTCAAAAAACCCCACAAGGGCATTGCCCCTTGACCCTAGCTTGTACTACAATAGGGAGTGCACTTAGGGTGCTACCCTGGAACCCCACAAGGGGCATTGCCCTTTGATCCCATCTTGGGTCACTATCCACAAACCCCCATAGAAATAACATGGGGGAAATCACACCTAATAAACCTCTAAGTTTGATTAGGCTCTACATCACAAGAAGTTGAGTATCATGTCTACCTCTAAAAAACAATTACGAAAATGATAGAGAGATTGAAAAGACCTTTTCAACACTTCTTCTAGATCAAAAAATGGAGCAAATTTGAGCAAGTTATGTCCTTGGCATTGCCCCTTGACCCCATCTTGGGTCACTATCCGCAAATCCCCATAGAAATAATCTAGGGGAAATCACATCTAATAAACCTCTGAGTTTGATTAGGCTTTACATTACAAGAAGTTGAGTATCATGTCTACCTTTAAAAAACAATTACAAAAATGATAGAGAGATCGAAAAGACCTTTTCAACACTTCTTCTTGATTGAAAAATGATGCAAAATTGAGCAATTTATGTCACCTGGAATGCAAAAAGGATTATCAGACTTACTAGTCAAAATAGGTATCATATTGGAGAAAAAAACCAGAAAAACCTACACTAATATGTCTGTCTCATAATTAGCTTTTTAAAAGTATCTCATTTTCTGAAAATGATGTTGTATGCCCCAATTATCACCAAAAAACTAACAAGTACTCTAAAGGGGAAAAAAAAAAAATGCTAAAAACACCCCTTAAGACAAAACATTAAGCCCCCTAGTCGCAATAGGACCACCCGTAGGGAAGGGAGGAGGTTGGTGGCCCATGAGTGGTAGGGCGGCAAAGGGTTCTGGCAGAGGTGGTCATGAAGTGACACACGAGTGATGATGGCCATGGATGGCACATGGTGGTCCGGCAAGGTACGGGCAAGCCACTGGTGATGCCTTTTTTTAAACTGGCTCACATTTTTTATTAAATATATTTTACAATTTTTTAGAATTTTGCACCTCAGAGGGTATGTAAAGGGTTGTACAACCCTAGAAGACAAAAAAAACTACATCAAAATTGCCCAAACTACAAAATTAAAGTGAATTATATGAAAATATGAGTTTTGACGTGCTTTGAATTTAACCGTGAGGTCAGTTTGGACACAAAGTGCTCCAAATTTTAGAGACCCCCCTATTCCACAAAATATGCTCGTAAAATACCATATACGATCCAACAAACCCGTGTTCCCTCTTTCTTCAGTAAACCCAAACAAGTTGCAAGAAACCTGGCTCTAATACCATGAAGGATTTGATGAGAACCTATCACAAAGAAGAAAAAGAAAAGAGAAGGCAAGGGTTTGGCTCTAAAATATGCAAGAATATATTATTAAATTGTTGGTATACATTAGGTTACCCTACTTTGAGCTTTTAAACAGAATGATAATTTAATGCAATATGTGTCAAGTTAGTTTAGTATGTCCTCTAGGATGGTTTTTTTCTCATCTACCCTCTCTCTATGCTCACCATGCGGGAAATTGAGTGATCAAATGCTATCTAGTCAACTAGGTGATTATAGGATGGGTGGGCATGTCTCAAAACATTCAAGATGAGAAGAAACCTATAAAAAGCACTAGTTATTGATGATCTAACCCATAAAGAATGCCAAGGTGAAGGTTCTACAATAGGTCACATTCAAACAAAGAGTTTCATGAAGACATCGAGCCATGGTGTTGAAGAACAAGTCATCTTAAGTGAAGAATTCATGCAGTCAGCTTGCAGATGGAGCCAAATGATTTCAGGTCGTCGATGCATTCAAATCAATGGTGATCGTGTAGTCTTATTAGCCACAATAAGGGTTAAAAAGTCAATTTATTGAAGAATAATTCCTAAATGTCAGATGGAGATTAGATCAACAACTCCGAATGAATTTTGGGCCGATTTTGGGCAACAATCGTCTTGTATTCACAAAGTCTCCGGAAGGAGGACACGTGGTATACTTGACATCACATCTATTATGGGAGGGGGTTGTTGATCTCATTTTTTCATAAAGGGTGGCCCACCCAAGTACAATTACACACCATTCAATCAACAAGGATCGAATGGCCCTAGTCATGTTTTGGGCCTAAATGGTGAAGAATAAATAGTTTTCAAGAAAGTCTCCAAAATAACACCACATGTCCATAGCCCCACTGAGCACCTAGCAAAGGAGTGTTAAGGAAAAGTAATATAAGGACCTGTTAAAAGATGTTGATCTAATCGTAACCATCTATTGCAAGATCAATGACTCGTATTTAAAGTCAAGGTTTAATCGAAGGCAAAAGAAGTTTTCAAAGGCAGAACCAATGTTTCATCGACGAGTTTGAATCTTTTCAGTTGTAGAGTGAACTGGAGTGTTGATTGGAGCGTTAATAGAGAATGAACACATGTGCAGAAGAATCCATCAATGTTAGAAGGAATAATCTTACGGTTTTTTGCATGCATCTCAGTGATAATGTAATAGTTGAACTTCTCTATTTGTATCCCTTCTATTGTATCTCTTCTTCTCCTCTGATATGTAATGGATAACTGTTGATATTCCAGTGTTGTGGTAATGCAATAATTGAATGTAACTAAAGACTATTAGTCTTGCATGTAATAATGACTATAAATGGCCAAGAACCTAAAGAAGGGGGACTATATATGTAATTTCATTTCAATCAAAAGAGGATCTGCAATTTTGTCCAACTTTTCCCCCTGCATTTCTAGATGTTGAGTGGGAATCAAAGAATTAGATGGAATGAAGGAATTGTATGATGTTTGTAGTTAGGTAATGTGATGTTTTGATGCCACTTAGGACTAGCATGCCTAGGTTCCTTTCATTGTCTCCTTCAGGTGAGCTAACCTTGCATTTCAGAGTAGTTTCTATGGGATTGTAGGACAAATGCATTTGGAGTTGTTAATTCCTTGCCAAATTCCATTTTAGTAAAGGGTTATCGATCAAGGTGGATTATATTTCATCTTTCATTTGCATCTCTTCCCTCTCCCTAGATTGTATTTCAGTAGGACTAATCTGTGTTTAGATTGGAGTAGGAATAGTATTAGGACTTTAAGGTAGCCTATGATATCCATTCCAATGGGTGTTATAGGTTGCCTAAATCTATCTTTGCCTGGGGTTTTTATAGTTATGAGCATCATGGTTTGCCTCTATTGCTCTCAGGTTAAGAGAATCCCCCTTTTTGTCTACTAAAAACACAATTCACTACACATCTTTGTAGAGGAGAGTTGTACCCTTAAAATTCAAGGATTAGTGACATAGTAGGTGCACTAATCCAATCCGTTGTAGACATATTGTTTCCTCATATTTTGGGCATTGAGAGTCAAGGTAAAGCTAAGTTAGGAAGAGGAACAATTTTTTTACCAACATAGACAAAAAGAATGAGAGAAATATACAATGGATCAATCCTTATAGAATGAGATTGTAAAACTTAAAAGGGAAACCCTAAGAGGTAAATGACATTTAATAATTAATATAATTATTAAATGAAAATACATGTGCATAAAGTGAAATCTTGAGTAGGGAGTAAAGGTAATTTAATAAATTAAATTAAATTAAATTAATCCTTTACTCTAACAGTTTGTATTGCTACTTGTGTATCAAAGCTTTTTTTGATATCAAGATCTCCTAATGAGGAATTGAAAACTTTGCAAAATCATTTACAAAATTTTCATTTCTTTCCTATGATTTTTTCGATAATACTAAAACTCATCATCTTAGATAAATCTATTATCATTTCTAAGAGTTTTTGTATGTTGCATAAAAGTTTTCCAAGAATTTTTTCAAGTCTCTTTCATTTATGGTACCAATTACGATTGATGCTTTGCTTCTTGTCATTCCAAATTCCAAAAATAATAAATGAAAAAACAATAGTAGAAGGAAGAAACAAGATTCATTTTTAGATTTACAATAATAATAAAATTATATTATAGAAATATATTTCAATTATATTAAAATGAAACTAATTTTAATTTTCTTTATTAAAATTGATAGTGACCCTAAAGAGACTTATTAATCCATGTTCATAGCACATTTTCCATCCAAACCTTCCTAATGCTTGGCTCCATTTTGTATTCAAATGGATCACTACAAATTCTAAAAGAAATTACTTTATAAAGTATAAAAATTAATTGGAAGATACAAAAAGAGGATTGTTTATTGCCATCATTCATCTCATAGGCATATCACCAAAGTTTGTGAAGGACAACCAAAAACACAAAAAATAATGAAAGAAAATGAAAAGAAATATGGCTGTTGGCATAGCTCTTAATAGACAATAAGGTCATGGATAACATAATTTTTCTTATGTATGCAAGGCATAATACCAACATATTTTCCCTAATATTGCTCTTCAAATTCTTTGTTGAAAATCCCCATTGCTATGATCAAGTCCTACAAGACATTTTCGCTTTGGTTTTTGCTCTTAATTTCTTTAGATGTTGATTCTCTCCCTATGCCTTCAGATACAGATGTTGATTCATTTTGGTGCACAAGTGCTTTTTGATGTTGCGTAGATGTGCCCAAGAAGGGCATTTTGGTGATAAGCATCCACAAGCCCAAAATGAGCTTCCTAGGTGAATCCAGGAAGCATTTGGGCACATCAGATAGCATCCATGGGCCCATATGCTTCTCCAGCATTGAGAATCACTTAAATTTTATTTTTAGCATGTGCTTTGTTTTTTCATTTTTTTTCTCCTTGTTGCTTCGAGACCTTACATATTTTATTTGTAGTTAGGCTCTCTTCTCATTTTGTCTACATTTTGGAATTTTGAAAGCAAGGTCATAATTTTTTGAGAGGATCATTCACAGGGTGTCAGATAGTTTCTACAGAGGACTTCTAAACATCTAAGGTAAGCATTTGATCCCATTCTTGAGTTCCTTTATTATTTCTAAGATAATAAATCTTTCCGATTTTGGAAGAACTTTTACATGTTTCTTTCTAAGCTTATCTTTTTTTCTTAAGAAATGAATGAACATGTTTAGCTATCTATTTTAATATTTTTTATATCATTTTTTGCATGTATGCTTGATGGTCATAGTTTATTTATAATTTAATTATTTTATTTTCTTGTTAGATTCATAGATTGTATTGTGCAAGAATGGTCAGTATCGGTAGTCAAAGTTTAGTGGCAGGGCAAGGTAAATGAAGTGATAAATTCAAAATTAACACAATATCTCCATTATGGAGACATACCACATGATTATCACAATTTTCAGGAGGTGGGTCATACATTTGGAAATTTAATTTATGTCATAGTAAAGCATTCAATAGTTCATATTCTTGGGTCAAAGCTCATTTTATAGGCTCTAGTGGTAAAGGAATAGGATTGTGCAAAGGAAGCAAAGATGGAAAGGGGATGATCGATGCACAAATAGCAGAATTTATAAAAGAACAAGAAGTTGTTGATCATTTTGTTCATTGATGACGTGATCCTTATGGCCTCCTCTTCGTAGAGTCTTTAGAGGCTTCTCGATGGCTTGGTCTCCTTTTGTAACCTTTGTCAGCTTTACTAGACCTGAGCAAGACTCGGGTTATGGTCTTCAACTGCCTAAAGCTCTCATTTGCACTTCTACTTCCAGGGTCATGAGATCGAGATCACCACATCATATGTGTACCTTGGGGTTAAGTTCTCTGGACCTCATTTCAGTTTGAGACCCGCCATCCAGCCTAGAATTAGTAAGGGTATAGGCTCCATTTCCATTCTCGAGAGACAATGCTTCAAACATCACTTCCAAGACACTTCATCCAAGTTGTCCCTCCTAGACTCTTTGGTTAGATCGACGATTCTTTATGGCTTATTTGGGAGCCCTCTCTCCTTGTTTCTGACTGGGCTTCCATCAAGCACCTCCAAACCCTATTTCTTCGGTGTATTATCAAATGTTATTGGCTCACCCCCCACAACATTGTTCTGGTCAAATTTAGGGCCCATCCCTTTAGGTTAGCTGCCATTTTCGACTTGATTTGGTTTCTTCATCATCTTTGTGGTTTTGTAGACTCTGCGAGTGACCAGTATAGATACTCTTACTTGGTTTATTGCTCCTTTTTCATTGTGGTAGATTTGGATCCAACCTCCCAAGCCCGTTTCTAGTTCGCAAAGGCTTCATCTTTGCTGAGCTCAATTGGGATTGATATTGGCCACCTCCCTCCCTTCCATTTTTCACTCGATGCTCCCGCCCACCTCCTCCCCTCATAGTAGGAGTTGAACAGGCATGTTAGACTTGACATGTGTAGACAATACATCACTACGACTTGGTGTAACCTCGCAGGTGGGTTACACCGAAGATGGCCTTTTACATCGACTACTTTATGGGTATCAGTGACAGTATTATTGTGCCCCCTAGATGCATGTCTTGGCATTAGTGTCATGCCTTATGCATCTCTTTGGGCTCCTTAAGGGTTGGCTCCCACTAGCTTTGGATTCAAACTAATCAGCACTTGGACAGTGAGGACTGAACTTGTCGCTTGTGTACCTTGGGTACAACCGAGATGGAGATCCATTTCATTTTTCACTATCCTACCTACTACAAGATTCAAGGGAGATTATGTTGCTTATTTAGGGACTGTAGCTCCCTCACAGCCTTCTTCAACTGCACTAACCAAAGATGTCTTGCACTATACCTCAGAGAGACCATGCAGCTTTGCAATCACACCTTATAGCTCTTATTCCCCCAGAGAGTCACCCTAGTTTAGATACTCACCGCTTTCTTCTCTCTCTCTTCTCCTGCATGTGGGACAAAGTGGCCATCTACTGCCACCACCATTGCTAGTCACCCTAGATCTGTGAGACCTCATTGTAGTTATACTAGTCAGCGACACCCTCCCAACATTTCTCGTCAATGGTTTAGGGTACTTGCTTGCCCTAGTTTGTACCCTTCAATGCTTGGCTTCTTCTTATCAAGGAAGGACCCTTAGCCCTTGCCTCATTCTTGTACTTTTTGTGATCCTTGCTTCTTCTTCTATTTTTTGTCTTTCATGTTTAATTGTTTTCTTTCCTTGGCACTATTTGGTGTTCTTGCAAGTCGCAATATTTTATCTTGTACGCTTTTTAGTCCCATAGACCCTTGTGGTCTGTTGTTGGACATTGATAAATTTATCTTATCTTATCTTATCTTGTTCACAAATCAAAAATAGGTTTTTATCAACCTTCATCTAAAATGAGCAAAATGAAATTGCCCACTAATCATGTTATATCCTCCACGCATCCATTCTTGCAAGTACTTGTACTAGGAGGGAAGAGGTAGAAGTTACTCCCTACAAAAGAGGTCCATTGAATTCCACATTTACAATGGAGGCAAGAGAGCTTGTTGATCAAGCAATTGTGTTCAATGGTCTTCCTTTCAACTTGGTAAGATCACCATATTAGAAAGAAATGGTCGCAACCATTAATAAAGCACTAGTTGATTACACTAGTCCTGGATATGAATTGATGTGTACTACTCTTTGCAAAAATAAAAAATGTCAATAGAGAAAGCTATTCAACCAATTAAAACATATGGTAGAACTATTGTGTCTGGTGGATGGAAAGATAAAAGAAATAGGCCATTGATTAAGTGATTGCAATATCCCCCAAAAGAGCAATGATTTTGAGGGCGGGTGATTGTGAATGAGATGTTAAGGATTCAAAATTCATTTCTAGACTTCTCATTGAGGCTATAGAGATGGTGGTTGTGAGACTATGGTCCAGGTGGTCACAGATAATGCCAAAAATTGTAGCGGTGCAAGTGCAAGTGCTTTGGTTGAGAATCAGTGTGCAACCATATTATGTTGAATACCATGCATCATACACTCTCTCAACTCGATCATGCAACAAATTGGAACCTAAATAGCTTGGGTGAAGAAAATGTACCAAGAGAGAAAGGAGATACAAATGTTTATGACAAACCACCACATGTCACAATCCATATTCAGATCATTCTCCAAGTTGGAGTTGTTAAAGGTAAATTCAAATTTGTAATTAGTTAATTTCATTTATTTATTTATTTTGAATAAGTTTTATGCTTGTGTTACATTATCAAATTGTATATAACTTTACTTAATGTTTATTGACATAGTGTTAACTTGCTTAGGTTGTTGAGACCCGATTCACATCTCAAACTATTCTTATGAGACAACTACTCAAGGTGTAAGGGGCATTGAGCCAAATGATTATTTCTAGCCAATGGGGTATATGGAAGGCTTTGTGTTCAAAGAGAGCCCAAAAGGTCAAGGCTTTGGTCTTGGATGATAATTGGTGGGCTCATATGCAATTTGTATTGGATTTCACTGAGTCTGTCATGACTATGCTCCACTTTACTATACAGATTCACCTTACGTGGGGGATGTTTACAATGGTGTGGACACCATGGTATAAAAGGAAAATCTTTCCATACAAACACATGAGAATGACCCCACAAAATGTGAAACATTATACAATAAGGTGTAAGCAACCATTCATCATCATTGGGAGAAGATGATTACCCCATTGCACCTCCTTGCATATGCCTTATCTCCAATGCACTATAGCTAAAAAATACTTAATGTGCCAGATAAATTTGCACCATATGCAGATGACAAAGCTTTTGATTAAAGGAAAACAAGAAATTAAGGGATCCTACAACTCAAAACAGAGCAGGTTTTAAATAGAAGGACCTAAAACCTAGCTAGAAAAGGCATGCAATAAGCTCTTCAAAAATAAACGAGATAGAAAAAAGATGAGAAAGGGAGCCAAGAAACATACTTTCTCCACCAAAACATAAAAAGACAGTCTAGAAAAGATGATACAAACATCTATTGAGTGCCCAAAACAAGGAACCAACAAAACCTAAGATGAGAAAGGGAGCCAAGAAACATACTTTCTCCACCAAAACATAAAAGGCAGTCTAGAAAAGATGATACAAACATCTATAGAGTGCCCAAAACAAGGAACAAACAAAACCTAAGATTTCCCCTTTGATCTCTTCTTATGGGATCTAAGGGTCATTTCAAAAGGAGAGGATTTCTCTAAGTGTTTTCCTTCGACCATAATCCATCCTTCTTCAACCTTGGCAACCTCAGCTTGCCAAGAGATTGGGTCCATTGAACCATCAAACCTCGCCAAGACATGGGCAGTGGGCTTTAGAGAAGTAGGGACAACAGAAAGGCCAAAACTAGGCAAAATAACACTTCCCCCAACAACAGAGACAACAAACACATTTAGCACAGCAACAACAACATGTGAAACATCTACAACACCAACATTAGTAGAGATCAACCTCAATCACTAATGAAACAACAACAAAAGTCGAACAACTAGGACAGAGACAACCTTCCCATCTACTACACTTGTAACAATAGAAACATCAGTGACCTTCATAGAAGAAAAACCTAGAGTAGGTTCTAGGGTAGAAACCTTGCATCATGCCCTATCATGAAACATTTTCTACATCTAAAAAAGATTCCCTCATAGTCCAAAGATAGGATTTGAGAATTGATCATCCCATAGAATAATGGGTGCTATAATGCATTTGCAAGACTCTTTCTAGATAATGAAATGCACAAAAAGTGGAGGCTAGATATTGGCTTATTTGCTTTGGGATCAAATTTACTTCATATGCACTAAAGGACGAAAATGACATGGGAGCTATCACATGGTAGTACATGTATGGTCAACCATATAAGCTGATCATATAAGCATCTACAACCTCTTGCAATCAAGGTCCTCTCACAAGTAAGTTTTATTTTATTTTTTGTTTACCAATTGTATTCTACAATTTAGTGTTTCGTTATTTAAATTGTTTTTCATTTGTATGTTTAATTTTATGAAAACTATCCAAGTTGCAAGTTCTTTTGTTGTTGAACAGAATTGGAGTGCATACTCTTATATCCATTCAATGAAGCATAACTAGTTGGGCTCAAAGAAAGTTGAGGACTTGGTTTATATTCATAATCATTTGCGTATTTTTTCACATAAGGAGGATGGATACCAAGCTTTGGGATATAGCCCCTAGATGTGCAAACTTGGATGCAACGTATCAATATCTTTCTATGATCATAGATGATGATGTTGATAGCATCATGGCACGTGGTGCATCTAGCACAAGTTAAACCATTTTTTAATTCAAATGATCTTGAACTTGGAAGTCTTACAATAGTTGGAGATGATGAAAATGTGTATTTGTTTTAGAATCCTTATGAATTTGAATAATGAATTTGATTAGAGAATCTTGAGTCTTGACAATTGATTGATCAACATTGAATCAAGAACTAAATTTTGAGTTTGTAATTCAATTTGCATTGGAACTTTGAACTTGAGTATTTGCTAATTAGTTATTTCAATTTGTATATTTGTCACTTCGTGTTTGTGAAGTTTGAAGTTGAACTATCAATAGTGAAGTATCATACTATGGAATGATTTATTTTTGTTTAGCCCTTGTATTTCTTTGAATACACACACATACATGGATCCAATTCTCACATCTGCATCCACATTGGCAAGCTTAATTAATTTATGAACACATACTAATCTCTTCCATTCTAAGCCTTTTTAGATTCTATGGTTCAAAATTGGATAGAATTTTGTTGATATCTGCTACCAAGCAAGAAAAATAACACTAGAAAACAACAGAAAATAAAATTATATATATATATATATATCAAGGAAAAAAATAAAAAATGGCAAGCCATCTTTTGAAAGCTGGCTAGGATCATGTGGAGATAGGTTTAACAGCAAGAACGACATTTGTAACCTAGCATCTTATCTCTAGAAAGGGGAAACCTAAACCTTACCCCATGCAATACTTGGGTTTTTACTTACACTCGTTATGGAGAAATAAATAGTATAGATTTGACTGTCTAGTTCTAGCCACATTAGAGCATCCAACACAGTAAGAATCATAGAATTGAGATCCATGCCATATAAAAATGAAAATTCCAGCTAACGAAGTGAACAAACAAAATCAAATTTTAGTTGGCAAAAGCGGCCACTTAGTGCTTCGTTGTCTTGTCAAAGGGTGTCATTCAGCCATTGACGAAGATTCAAGAAAATATTTAGTCATTTCCACTACTATTTGCACTAAATAGAAAAAAAGTGTCTAAAAGGGAGCATCCAAATGTTAGAGAAATGGAAAAACAAATTACACAGAGCACTACCTAAATGTTAAAATTTATAAAAGTAAAAATAAATTACACACAACAATAACTAAATGTTAGATAAGGAAAAAGAAATTACTCAGAGACATATCTAAATTCTAACCTGAAGGATTCTTGACCTTCACAGTAGGGATTTTTGTTGGTATAGTTGTCCCTGGATGTAAAAAATTGATGTACTTTTTTTAAGCATTCAGTCAATTTGCAAAGGAAGCTAGTTCCAATTTACTCTGACCTTCAAAGAATTTCTAAGCACAAGAAACTATCCAAAACAATGCTCTATGTCAGAAGGACAATTAACATAGTATGTCTGAGTCGAAAGCAATAACAAATTATTTCACTGGTAGTTTGTCTTTAGGTCCCTGAAAGGGAGAGTTCCCTGTCAATCTAAACCATCCATAGTGAAAGAGATAGATGACCAAAAAAAAATCCACTCAATGGCTTTTTGTTCCATGAGAATCATACTTACAATAATAGTTGGAATTAATACATACTTATCCCTCAACATTATTTTTGCTATTTTTTTAGTTTAAAAAAATTATAAACCCTAGTAAAATTAGTATTTACCAATAAGAAGAGAAATTTTGTTGTAAGTTTTGATTACCTTCCAAACCTTGTACTTTTTAGAATTTTTTCATTAAGCAAATTAATTTAAAGGGCCTAAACGAAAAAATAAGTCCCTACCTATCTAAGGCAGGGACTAATAAATATTTATCATTCCTAAGTTGTTGGTGAACATGTGTGACTCCTTCATTGAAGATAGTCGAGGGATGAACATGTGTGCCTCCTTCATTGAAGACAGTCGAGGGTCAGCTTTGTCTTGTTTTCATTAGTCAAAGGTGATCAGGTATCACCTCTACCTTATCATTTGCTGTTGACTTGTTGAGTTGCTTTAGTTCTATGAAGTTACTATGAGTACTCTATCCAAGAGGCTATAAAAAATGTACTTTTTTTAACTGTCAAGGAATGAAAATGTTGCTTTCAATTTGGTTGTGTTGTAAATTTTTGGTTTCAAATAGATAATTCAAGAGGTAGTTAGTTTGTTGGTCAAAGTTCTTGTTTTGAAGGTCAATTCCAAAATCCAACAAGGATGCATATTTGATAAATGGCAATCTAATATTATAGTGACAATAAATGTGAATAGGTCAACTATTACTGATTCTCATTACAAAAGCTGTAAACTTCTGATGGGAGTTTCCAACTGTCCCATTGTTAAATGCAAGGTTGTTCAACACTTAATTGCAGCTTTAAGAAAGCAAAACATAAGCTGTAAAGAATGCTAGGTTTACCAACCCCGTTATTTGGTTATACTTTGGTAGGAATATAGTTTTTATGGGGTAGTTCATAGTTTATCCAGGTTTGTCATTGCAAGTTTTGATTTGTTTCTCAATTTCTTGCTGAAAGTTTTGCTCTGGCCTTCTTTTGCACAATTTTTTTAATGTAGTTACAAAGTGTTTGTTGTTCTGAAGAAACTTGTAGGTTGACATTATTTGAAAGTGGATAGCATTAGCCTAAGTAATTCTTCAAGTTATCCTTTACATTCAATGGCTGTGAAATCAGTAAGTGATGAACATAACCAACAAGTACTACAAATAGCCATTCAAATTACAGGCTTATATTGCAAGGGACCCTTAAGTTTTGGATTCTCAAATCCACAACTGTGTATGGAATGTGACATAGGACAACTTAAGTGTTCTCAGTGTTTGTCCTGGGCATGCATAATGGCGCATGCTTCAACTTCTCACTGGCCACTACTTTCATTTTTTTTTACTTTTGAACCAACAGGATTAAAAAATAAAAAATCCAACTAAAACAGAAATTAATGAAACGGTAAGATTATCATCGATGTCAGTACTGATGGGTAAAGACTCTATTATAGTTGCTGCGATGGAAACAAAGAGAGCTGAAAAGAGCATCCTTAGGTTAACATCATAATACCCAAAAGATGCAAAGTAATACATATACCTGCAACAAAGCCACAACCACCGTGAGGTTTTAAGTAATAAAATAATGACTCAATTTTTCTATGTAAATTATTTGTCAAAAAAATACCCACCCAACAGAAACAGTAAATCCCATAATAAGCATTGCAAGGCTACCAGCAAATGATTTGTTCCTATTGTAAGGAAGTTTTATGGTGCCTAGCCTTCTTCCAGCTATATCTGCAAAGCCTGTGTGCAAAGCAACTCAATCCTCTCGTCTATTCTCAGACAAGTAAAAACAAGAGAAAAAACTGCAACAGACATAATGCATACCATCTCCGGCACATAAGTTGGCTATTGCTACAGGTGCAATTGGAGATGTTCGCCAGAAGAGAATAGGAATTAATGTTAGAGTGCATGCATAATACATCGGTCCTTTTAGAAGCTCCCTGCGAGATGAACCAATTTAGCTGTTGAGAAAGCAAGCCTGCCAATTTTATCCTTGTATAGTGCACCCAACAATTTTTATGCTGCTATATACAAACCTAGTAATACTGCCACTAGTTGAGCGTCAATACAGAAAGAGTACTACTATGTTTCTTTTGTTACATGAATCAGTAGCTGATAAAGCTCACAATACAAATATTTTCATGAATCTAACCTGGCATCTCCACTTCTGCTCATGGATTTAACCATTGCTTCATTTTTCAACATTCCAGATCCCAATGCAATCATTCGAAGTATATTAACTCCAGGAGCTAATGCTGCTAAGTACGGTGCCTGAGGACCAGTACTGGAAAACAGTAATTAAAGTTTGTTTAAACAATGTACAACAAGATGAAACAGTAGTTTCTTTAATAAAAAAAGGGATATCACAACTAGAGTAACAGTAGCTTCATATTCAAGTAACAGTGCATGTGATAATGTCTAAAGAAAATGGCATACCTGAAAAGAGGCCAAAAGAGCATGAACACAAGTCCTATGCTTATATGCACAAACTTGCGGTTCAATTTCTATAAAGAGAGAACAAGTTAGGAAACTCGAGTGTTGTCTTCAAAAAAACTAAAATGATTTTCCCACAAAAAAAATTCAATATGAAAATGTGTTTCTGGATTGACGTGTGTACTCATGAAATTATAAGAAGCAGAAGTAACTGACATGAATTGAATCTATATTTGTATTCATAATTTTATTGAAAACAGTACAACCAACAAGATAACAAAGCTCCAACTCAACAACCTGATGTAAGCAGTACAACAGAAAAATTAACCATTCAAGGAGATAATCTCTAAATTGTTATCTTAAAGATTCTGGGGAAAGATTTTGATCATATAAATTACAAACTCTACTTTCAGATCATTCGTTATCCATTAGTGTGTCATTTTTCCACCAACTAGTTTATAGTACAGGAATATTCTTTACTCAAGATTGGCATAGATACAGTGGTAGGAACATGGACTGAGATTCTTGTGGTATAAAGTGGTGAAAAAAGAACTATTTTATTCATAAGTATTATTGAATTGGAAATTTAATACTTAAATGCTGAGAATTAAAAAGGGAAGTCGATTAGTCTTAAGCACTGATAGCAACACAGACTCTCATGGCCTGAGGAGACAGAACAGAAAATTATTGTTTGCCGAAGATTTTCTGGATCGCCTGCATAGAAGCTTTTTCTGAGGAGCAATGGAAATGTCATCCTGCTAAAACACATATTCCAGAGTATTGTTGTTACTGACCTGTTATGTGGTTTAATCATACATTAACTGGGTAAATATGGTGGAATGAAAATAAAATTTTGATCACACCGAAATGTTGGTGTTAATAAGGGTGGGGTCTCATGGGAGTGCATGGGCTTCTACATTTTAGGAAGAGCAGGTCCAATGAATTTTTTTTCCCTGCTACAGGATTATTTGGAATCCTCTCCTTCAAAATAAGAGCCCCTACTTTTTAGCTTTGCATGCTTAAGCAGCTGGAAAAGGGGTGGGACTAGAAATTGTCCCACCAGCTTAAGTATGTTTTTTTGTTATTTGTCAAACATTTAATTTCAGATTTTTCTTAAAAAATAATTTTGGAGGAAAAATGACTTCTCTTTTTTTCTCTAAGCACGAAGTATGGAAGGCAAAGGTATTGTATTCATGAGACCACCCGCTTTCTTAATTGTTGGAATTTAGACTTTTAAGCTGAATCGCACTATATAATTCATGAGACTGCCAGCTTTAAAAAACTTCTAAAATATCTCAGCAACTTCAGTTCTATTTCTTAAGAAGCTCTTGTCCATGGGACCCTAGCCTAATATTTTACCCAACTAGTATGTCCAATTCACATTTAGAGTTTACTTAGGTCCTAGGTAATCTTTCTAGAAGTCCTTTTTGTCATGATCTTTCTTGACATTTACTTCTACTTTTAGGCCATTTAATATTAGCAAACAAGTTGTCTCATTGTATAGGATCAATACACATGTCATAACCTTTGTCTAATTCTATCTCTCAACCTTGTCTTTATAAGCACAGCATGCTATGTACATTTCATATTCAATCAATTCAATCTTGTATCCACAACCAAGCAGGCTATGTTGGCAGTTGGTCAACATCCCTTGCACGATTTGCGACATGGCTTAACTGCCTCCTATGGTTTTATAAGACCATTGGTTGTATCGGGCATTGACAAGTTCATCTTTTGGTGCAATGGCAATCTTGGCCTTTCTAACAATTGGTATCAGAGCTTGGTCACAAGTTTGAATCTCGCAGGCCACAGCAAGTGACGCTGGAAGGGGGATTGTTGGCAATGGACCAGGATTCCTTATAGGATTCATGACATGGCTTAACCGCCTCCTATGGTTCTATAAGACTATTGATTGTATTGGGCATTGTCAAGTTGATCTTTTTGGTGCAACGGCAACCCTGACCTTTCTAACAAGCTATTATTGCCCTTGTCTCATGCGGAAGGTTTTATTTGTTTTGTAGGTGATCCTGCGCTGTGAGAATTCACAATCAACTCCTACATAATATTAGAACTCCAGTCCTGAGAACTCCTTCCCAGATCTGAGGAACATAATTAGGCTTGAAGAATTTTTTGGCTGCATTTTGAACTTCTAAAGACCTAATGCTTGAATCCAAGATGTTAGAGAATCAATTTTGGCTTTTGTTTCAACAAAATCTGATATTGTGGGATAGAACTATAAGGGTTTCAAATCAGGTAAAGGTTCGCAAACCCACAAAGTAGCTTAATCTTTGGAGCACTTTGGGCAATCACAGA
This sequence comes from Cupressus sempervirens, assembly GCA_028749045.1. Classification (NCBI taxonomy): domain Eukaryota; kingdom Viridiplantae; phylum Streptophyta; class Pinopsida; order Cupressales; family Cupressaceae; genus Cupressus; species Cupressus sempervirens. Next base: position 914,243,864 of record CM053789.1, on the reverse strand, counting down.
CACTGCCATGAGATCTGGAAGACTCAAAAGCCCTCAAATCTCCTTCAAATCATCAAGATCTGAATTTTTCATCTAAGGCCAACAGAAAAACCTTATTTCATGTCACCATTTGTACATTTGTATGGGTTTACGAACCCATTATATGTCTTACCCATAGTTTACAAACTCTGCGAGTGCTCTCCGAGTTGCCAAGTACTCTCTGGTTTTTTTGCTGAGCGAGTTTTCACTAGTTTAACTCATGTTTTATAGACCAAAAAAATAAGTAAAAATGTCAATGCAGGTAAAATGCTGGTTAAAATGTGCCTTTCATATGTTGTTTTTGCTATAAAACCACGCCTTTCCTCTAACAAGATGTCAATTTTTAATTTAATACGTATTTAATTAAATTTTAAAAAATAAATGCATTTCTCTAAGAGATTTTCATTTTTAGTACTTCCTAAGTTGAAAAGTTTTGCTGATGTTTTGTCAATTTTTTGCAGAGTTGAAAATTTTGGGTTTGCCGAGCACTCTTTGGGTCTGATTCTGCAAACTATGGTCCTGCTATTGGCATCATTCGTCAACAGAATTTGCAGGTCTATAGTTCAGTGAATATTCCCAACATATACTCGGGATATTACTCTGAGGTATTCTACATACACTCTATAGTATTTGTGTTGGCCGAGCATCACTCTGTCAGTTGGATGTACAAATTTTTATTTTTATTATTTTTTTCGCCATTTGAAATTTGATTTTAGCAACTAGTCTGAAGGGTTAAACATTAGCATCACATGATAGATCTTTTTTCGTAGGAAGCTAAGCCTTGAGCAGCGCATCTTCAACCCAACACACCAAAGCCACAAGATCGCCTCCCATCCATTACTCCATGACCGGCAAGATAGTGCTACAAATGTTTTTAACTCAGAATGCTTGTTCATGATCACACAGGCACTTAAGGACCAATCGCCCAAGGGCCCAAAATTGTCCTCTCATACCTGATTTGGGCAAAAAAAATTCCAATTATTCAGTAACTCTTTACCATTGTGTTCATTTTCAGAAGCAAGCAATCATCATAAAGCTAGCCCAATGTACTTTCCAATGGCAGATTATTTTTTCAGATTCTATTGTTTGGTGCTAGTAATTGGCAATCATGGTTTGAAGCTAAATCTACATTTTTGGACCCAAGCTCATAACCTTTTGCCGCAATCTCCAAATCCTCTGATTCTCACAACATTGGAAAGGTACTGAGGAGCTCTTCCAAGTCATCCATGCACTTTTTTCCAAATTCAGTCCCAAGTATATTTTATTTCTATTCTTGCCTTGGGGATATGCTGAAGGATCACTTTGACAAGCTGACATTTTGGGAAGGTGCTATTTTAATCAAATCATTTCATTTCAACTCCATTTCATACATCAATCACCTGTTGCTTCAATTAGACTCCAGGTTGCTCCCTCAAGAGTTTTCCAATGTTCCTTGGCAGTAGGATAGTCGATTCACTTTTGTTTCTGTATTAAGATTCCAGGTTCGCTCCATTAATCAGAAGTTTCCAGCGTTTCCTAACATCAGAATTATCTTGTCTTTATTACTTCAGCCTTCAATTAAGCTTCCAAAGTTTACTCCAAAATGAGCTTCCAATGTTGCTTTGCAGAAGTTATCACCATGATTGGGGGTGGGGGCATATATTCTCTCTTCTTTCCTTCCTATGGAGCAATGATAGTATTTGTGATGGATCTATTACTCAGAAGGTATCATTGGGACCTTCATCTTTCATCACTCGGTTGTATCCTTTCTCTCTTTTGGAGAAGAGTTTAGTCCCAATGGATTTTCTCCTTTTCTCCATTTGTGAGAGATCACATTTGTAAATGGGTATTTAACATGGCCTAGTACCTAGGATCCATAACCATAATCATAGTAAGGTATTTAACTAACTCGTTCACTAGTAGGTCCTATTCACATCTTAAGTCTAGTTAGGTCCACTGTCCCAGGGAATCTTTGTAGAAGTCTTAGTTGTCGTGTGATCTTAGCTTGACATTTATTCCTTGTCTTGGGTCATTAAATACTTATCAAGATAGTTATCTCATTGTATAAAATTAAGAAACATTGTAAGCTTGTCTAATCCTATCTCTCAACATTGTCTATATAAGCATGGCATCTTATATACATTCCGTATTCAATCATTCAACCTTGTATCCATAATTAAGCTAGTTATTCTTCGCATTCTCTCTTGTGGGTGATTTTTTTCGGTTTTGGCAAGTGATTTTGGGATGGAGTTCACGATCCAATCCCACATAAACTATAACATGAAATGTTTAAACTTGAAATAAAAAAGAGTAAAATACGACATCCAAGCAAAATAATTAGAAAATGAAACCATCCAGCATAAAATGTCTGCTTAGTACTCAAGTGAAGTGTAGTAGAAGACCTTGCGTACAAAATGTGAAAAGGCAACATAGGGTGTCCTTGGGAAAACTGTTGTTTGCATTTAGTAGTACTGAAGATACCATAAAAGATTAGAGCTGTGATATGTCCTCTTCTATTAATCTTCTCCCTTTCATAATCAAAAGGGATCTGATAAAGGATTTACAGAAGTTGTGTTACCCAAAGATATAGTTACATAATAACCAGGCACTAGAAGTAATATATAACCTACAATGCATGATTAGCACAGCACAGCAATAGTTCGCTCATCGTTTCTTCTCTGCTTACAAGGAATTGTGTGCACTTTTTGCTGTACGTGTAGAAGTTACTTCTCAAAGATGTCATGGTAGATCAATTTATCTTACAAAAGAAAGCTACTTGTTCTGCTACATTCATGTTGCAGACTGTTGCATATGACCCTCGTATAGGTATCATCTTGTGTGTCTTCTAAAAGGGGAGGTTGGACATGTAAAATAACTGCCAATTCAAGCTAGAAGTTTTTAAGCACAATTTGTTTGGACAGATGGCCGGTAGCTTTTAAATGGGTCATAACTTATAGGCTTTAGTTTATGTGTACCTTAAAATCTCAGTTGATACAAGCATAACAAGACTCACTAGAAGCACCATTGGATTCCATTACCCTAGTGTAATTTTTGTCCAAGTCTAACCTGCAATATCCTCAACTTTGGCATGCACCTGTACCAAGAGCTCTACAAGAGCAGTAACTTTATCCTGCTCCTTTTTCTTATATGGTATTAAAGGGCAACAATAATTCATATGGATTAAGGTTTTGAAATCTTTGACAGACCTCAAAAGGTGACCCATGAAGCTTATGAAGCCCTGTTATAGCTGTGTTTGAGGATGTGGAGAGATCCATCCCTTAGTTACCGGATTCGTCCATATACCCACGGATCCGGATTCGGGTCCGATTCGGATCCAGATCCGCGTATGGATTTGTGAGGATCCACGCGTGGATCCACGGCAGGGCCCAAATAAAGAAGCAAAAAAGTGGGCCCAACTTCATTTTTTAATGTTTTTTTTTTCCTAAAGGCCCTAAACCCTAAAAACGACCCTCTAAATCACAATGCAAGTTCATTTGCTCTCTATTTTGCTCTCTCATACTTGCTAGTTTGAAGTAAAGTGCTTGGATTCGAAGGAGATCGGTTGTGGAGCTTCAAATACCTTGCAAGAAGTGTTTAAGGTATGCATTTCAACCATATTCTTGAGTTCTTTCATAGATTATTGATTTATTTTTAGTTTTCCAAATGTTCAAGTTTTTGTGTAAGTGTGAAGCATGGTTTTCTTTCATTTTTTTTTTCTAAATTGCAAGAATAGAACAATGAGTAGTCAAGGCTCAGTGGGTGGGGGTGGAGCTACATCACCAAGCTTCAAAATTGATAAGGGGTCTCCTTTATGGAGACACACAACAAGAGTTGCACAATGTCCTGGAGGTGGGGCATACATATGGAAATGTAATTATTATTGCAACATACAACATAGAAGCTCCTATTCCCGAGTGAAACTACATTTTTTGGGCCCTGCGGGGGAAGGAATTCACGTGTGAGGGTAGTGATAAGAAGGGATTACCAGCTGCACAAATAGCAGTGTTAGCAAAAGAGCAAGATGATGCTGATAGAGCAGTTGCAAAAGCAAAACGTGGTGCATCCAAAAAAACAAATACACCAACACCATCATCCGATCAAACAAACACAAGAACACATCCTTTTTTGCCTATGCCAACTACAAATGATGAAGATGAAGACCCATCTCCACTCACCCGCAAGAGAGGCCCACTAGATAGGGCATTCCAAAATGAAAAGAGAGACATTGCTGATCACAAAATTGGACGTTGTTTAATTGCAAATGGTGTTTCATTTAATTTTGCTAGATCACCTTATTTTAGGGAGATGGTGGAAGCAATAAATGATGCACCCCATGGTTACAAACCGCCTGGTTATGAGAAGTTGCGCACTACCATATTATATGATGAGAGGAAAAATGTAGAGGCTCAACTTCAACCAATAAGAGATTTTTGGGTTCAATCGGGTGTGTCTATTATTTCGGATGGGTGGAAAGATTGTAGAAACTGTCTATTGATCAATGCTATTGTTGTATGCCCTAAGGGGGCAATGTTCTTGAAGGCAGTTGATTGTGAAGGGCAAGTGAAAGATGCAAAATTTATTTCACGCATTCTCATTGATGCCATAGAGTCAGTGGGTCCTGATAATGTTGTTCAAGGGGTCACGGACAATGCAAAAGTTTGCAGGGCTGCAGGGATAATTGTAGAGTCTAGATATGATCATATCTTTTGGACACCGTGCACCGTCCACTCTCTCAATTTAGTGATGAAAGCAATTGGCATTGAAATAGATTGGGTGAAAAGGATATATGAGGAAGCTGAAGAGATTCAAATGTTTGTGACAAATCACCACATGTCACAAGCAATTTTTAGGAGTTTCTCGAACTTGGAGTTATTGAAGGTAAATTTGTATATTTAATATATAATTGAATATTATTGGATTCCACAATTATTACTAACTCAAGTTTAACATGTTCTTAGGTTGCTAAAACCTGCTTTGCCTCTCACACAATCGTCTTGAGACGACTTGTGAAGGTAAAAGAGCATTGAAGCATATGGTCATTAGCCCCCAATGGGGCGTTTGGAAGAATTCCAATACAACAAGGGCCTTAAATGTGAGAAGAATGATATTAGATGAGGATCGGTGGGGTCTTGTGAGTTATGTGTTGGAAATCACCAATCCAATAATGGCAATGCTTCGCTTCGCAGATAGTGATGAGCCATGCCTTGGGGATATTTATGATTCCATGGATAGTATGCTGGAAAAAATTAAAATGGTAAGTTTTACGCTCTTTTACAACAATTTTTTATTTGAGAGATATCTAGATTCCAAAGTTTAAATTGACATATTCAATAATTATAATTATTATTCATATTTCATATCCTAGGTCATACAGAGGAGGGAGAATGATCCTGAGGACACCCTTTACAAGAAGGTGGAAAAAATTGTTCATCATCGATGGAACAAGATGACCACACCTTTGCACCTCCTTGCATATGCTCTATCCCCGAGGTACTGTAGTTCTTATCAAATGTTTGTGCTTATTTTCTCCAATGTTTGTGCTATTGATATTTGATAGTGTTCAATTGTCTTTTGTTATCCCCAGGTACTATAGTGCAGATGTACTTCGCCTTCCAGGTAGAATGCCACCATTTAGAGTTGTAGAGGTTGCAGATGGGTATAAGAGGGCACTAGCTAAGATATTCCAAGATCCAGAGATTGGGGCAATTGTGAGGAGTGAATTTGCTGCTTTCAACACAGGTGAGGATTTCCACCCTATTGCCATAGCAGACCAAAGCAGGATGGGTGCCATCAAATGGTGGTACCTTCATGGGCAAGCCTTCATGTACTTCCAACCTCTTGCCATAAAGGTCCTATCCCAAGTAAGTTTGTAAAATTAAGCTTAAGGTTAACATTCTCAATTCCTTGAATTTATTATTTAATTTATTTATCTTGATTGTTGTATTGATAATTTTTAATTTCCCTTTAGGTTGCCAGCTCTTCTACAACTGAGCAGAATTGGAGTACTTACTCCTTTATCCACTCAGTCAAACGCAACCGGTTGGCTCCAAAAAAATCAGAAGACATTGTGTTCAGTCACAACAATTTGCGCTTGTTGTCACGGAAGGATCCTAAGTACAAGAAGGGGCCTGAAAAGCTTTGGGATGTAGCACCCGAGACTCCTGATTTAGATATGACCATCCGGGATCTTGCTAGATCCACTTTGATTGATGTGGATGAGGAGGAGGAGGATTATGAGTTAACAATCCCCTCTACTACTAGTGGTTTGGGTTCCTCTAGTGATACAGATGCAGCACTTGCAGCTCATCAGTACCCCTCTGATGCCGATTTTCTTGAAAATCCATTTGATGATTAAATCAAAAACTTTAGTCTTGACTCTTGACTCTTTTATGAGTAAATCATGTTACAAACTTTAAGTTTAATGATCTATATTTTGAATGTTACAAACTTTCACTTTCAATAATTCAATGTGAATCTGTTGATTTTTTTTATAATCGTGAAAATAGATTAATTATCAATGTCATTGATCAAGTATACTAGAATCATAGATTCATACTATGAAATGATTTAGTTTTAGAATTATGTATATTTCTCTTATTTTTTAGTATATATAATGCATATATATATATATATATATATATATATATATATATATATATATATATATATATATATGCACGAATCCTCCACGAATCATTATTGGAGAAAAAAAAATCCTGAATCCATGGATCCGATTCATGTGCCCGAATCGGATTCGTGTCACGAATCGGCAACTAAGAATTCCATCCTACTGCAACTGGGATGATGATACAGGTCAGACAGGCGAATGTCTACTATCAATGACTTCAGAATTGATTTTAGTCACAGGTGAAAAGTTGTAGTATGCCTATATGACAGCCGAATAATTCCCACCACAGCCAAATGTATCTGCAGAATTGTTAAACTAGATGATAGAATGATGGGTTAACTATGTAGTACGGACTCTCTAATCTACCTTGTGTACCGAATCTTGAATGGCAAAGTGGTGGAATTATATGTAAATTATATGGATATTAGGAGTTAAAAAAAAGACAGAACTCCAAATTAATGAGACTTCAATGTGTAATAATTGGAAGCAAATCATCATAAAAATTGGAGTAGAAAGGTGACTGAAAAAATGGCCACTCAATGAATCAAGGGTGTATTTGTGAGTGCATGTCATAGTAACAAATGGAGTAGCAAGGTGTAATTGTGAGTGTATATTAACATATAGGCTATATATGGGATGAGTACAATATTACAGTTTGTGAAAATGATTGTCTGACGCCAAGATGTCCATTGGATCAATATGAAACATAAAAGTCTAAGTGCATTAAGGGATGTGCATGGGTCCCATGTATTTCAAATTTCCAATACATAGGTGTACCTCAAAGAAATGTGCATCAACTACCTATATGCAAGAAATGTGCATCGACTACCTTTGTGCATCGACTACCTATATGCAAGAGTGAGATGCATTAATACACAAGAGTGAGAGGCATACAGAAAGGAAATGGTACCAAGCAGTCAGCTGAAATTCTGCCTTGCCCTTCCATAAGAAGAATCTTGTGGGAAAAGCTGGATACAACGTAAATACTTGGACACTGTAATGCAGCCAAGATTTTAATGGTACAAAAATCGCAAGCCATGGGAAGAGCCCTCTAAGAAAAGATAAGCCAACTTGTTTCAAGAACCCAACGAGCAATCAAACGATTGTTTCATTCAAAAGTGACAAGCATATATCATGATGTTGTAGTGTTGTGGCACAACATAGAAGAAAGTTGTTGGCAAATGATCAGCACTCCCCTTGAGATTCATGACAAAGGACTAACAGTTAACTGCCTCCTATGAATTCTATACATCTAGTGGTTGTATCGAACATTGACAGGTCAATCTTTTGGTGCAACGACAACCCCACTTCTAACAAGTGGTATTAGAGCTTGGTCACAGGTTTAAATCCCCTCGGATAATGCTAAGGGGGAGATTGTTGACAAATGGTCAGCGCTCCCCTCGGGATTTCTGACAAGGGACTAACTGCCTCCTATAGATTCTATAAGTCTAGTAATTGTATCGAGCATTGATAGGTCGATCTTTTAGTGCAACAACAACCACACTTGTAACAAAGGCATGGCTGAGGTCAACTGTGAAGAGAAGGTTTCCATGTTGAGCTGCCACTTTGTGCAAATTTATTACCACATGGACAAGGTTCCAAAGGTAATGTTACTGAGACAACATGACATTGGTGACAACAGAAGAGAAGGCAGAAAGTTTAAAAGGCTATATAACTTATTCCATAAGGACGTCTCTGCTTTTTGATATTAGTAAAGAGATCTCAAATGCCTCTACATCTCTAATGCTTCACTAGATGTCTATTTATGACAATCTTATAAGTTATGATTGCTCTTGCTCTTGTGCTTTGTGAGAAGTGTGAGAATGAACAATCCCCTTGTAAAGTTTTAATGATCATTGTTGGTGGAGACTTACAGTATAGTATTTCTTATGCATATCCTTTAAGTGATCAGAAAATAATTCTTAAGTGTATATTTACAGATCTTTGCAATGTTGATTCAGATTTAATTGATTCTGTATGTGCACTTACTGTTCAGATTTCAGACTGAGATATATTGCCATTTTTATTGATATCTCCCAGCAGATCTAAATGCATGTTATATATGCATTGAGACATGATTACGTAGGGTCATGACCCTACATACTCATGCCCCAATACATAACTAACATACATTAGCAATGCACCGATTCATATACTTACCAATTGAATAAGATAACAAACTTATTAACCTCAATGCAAACCTGATACATGTACATTGTTATCGGAAGGCTTTAGCAAGCCCAATACAAGGGTTATAATAGGAATGCTAGACAAGCTGATACAAGTCAGACTTGAAGTGGACCAATACAAGAGATCGGGATTTGGTCATATTATAATATTGATTATGATGACTGACATATACATACATACATACATATACATACATACATACATACATATATATATATATATATATATATAATTTACTTTTAATATACAGTTTTAGAATAAGTCATACAAGATCACAAATATTATATATATAAATATGCTTCAATTTCCATGAAGCTAATATTCTTAACACCCCTAACAACCCCCAAACCTACGTTGCAGATGTCATAAATATTCCATATACTATAACTAAATGTCTCCTATGAATTTGAAACCCAAACATACCAGGAATTACTCAAATTTTAATAGGAGTCAAGTAAAAATTATGCCCCAGCCTGATAAAGGGCGTGAAACTGATAAGAGCAGCTAACACTAATCAGACTCACGTTAGCTTTCTGAAGAATTGTGCGTGTTGGAGGAGGATTAAATTTTAATGATGAGTATTCCGAGTGGTATTATTGGTCATAGATTGTAAAGCCTTAGCATTTATGATTATAACCTAAGATTCCGGTTTGGGTATGGGTGCAGGTATGGGAACCATAACTGGGTACAGTGGTACGGCAAGAAAATTCCCCTTGGCTATGTACTTTGTCCAAAATATAAATTATAAGAACAGTAATACTCATATTTGCCAAAAATAGAATATTTAAATACCTTGTATTTATAATTTGCGAAAATGAAAATACTCGATCCCCAAAATATTATTATACAATGAAAATTCAAATAGAAGCATCAAAGTCAATGCCAACATTTGGTCCGCTTCCACTTGAAACACCATCAAGTGGATTGCCACTCCCAGTAGCTGTGCCAAGTGCAGAAACTGGTTCAATTTTGTTCAAACATTTGACAAAATGCCAAATCATTAACAATACAACGAAAGTGATGTCACAAAACAAATACAAACAGCTACTGCATATACATAATGTAAATCAACTGAAATCAATCTCATTAATGCTGATAGTAACCTCATGTTCACAGGTACAACTCATAAATGGAGCTGAAACGATATTTTATTGTTTGCTTGCCTGCATGTTATCATATAAAATGTTGTTACGAAGTTATGATATAGCTGGGCCTGGATGGAAAAAGGAAATGGTATACCCCAAATGACGGTGAGTGAAACTGAGGTTTTCATGTATCAAACTATGCCAAGTGACAGTCCTTGGTAAAGCCTGGACACCCAAGTTTGTTGTAGGTCCCTCTGTACAACACTACCTTGGCCATACCCAGGGACGTAACCAGACCGTACAGGTACAAGGACACCGTGTTTACCAATAGTACCTGATTATAAGGTGTGGGATTTAGTCAAGGAAACTAGCATTTACACACATGATGGCTGCACACTTGCAGTGTAAAAGACAAAAGAAGATACGGAATCACATGACTAAAATAAATCAGAAGACAAATGAATTATGATTCCCAAAAGGGGACATTACAAGTGGAAATTAATGGTATTACATCAAAATTATATATATATATATATATATATATATATATCAATAGCCAGTCTATTACTATTTGGCTAAGAAGGTTGTAATGTTACCAAGGAGGGGCTTCAATAAATTCCAATCAATGGATCTTATCCCAAGATAGGGTGGGGATCAGCGACCCTAAACATGTGCAGGCATCGAACCAAGAAAGGCTTAAGGGCTTGGTATCTGTAGACTTTGATTGAGTCCATTGATAGTGGTGTCTGGGCAACTTGGATAACATCAACTCCTTTTATCTTGAGCTAGATAAATAATAAGGTTGGCTATGAGTGTTAAAGATGAACAACTAATCCTAGTAGGGAATATTTCAATTGGTATTAAGTCTAAGAAGAGAGAACGGAGGTGTATTCAGGGAGAGGCACAAGTAAATTTCAACCAATCGGTTGTTCCCAAAATAGGGTGGGGATCACTGACCCCAAGCTCCTTGAGGTATTGTACCAAGAAAGGCTTACGCGCTTTGATCTGTAAACTTTGAGAGAACACCTATTGTTGATTGGTGTCTAAGCAACCTAATTACATCTAAAGCCTCTTTCTTATAACCCAAAGGTGATTATAATAGGCATAGCTCAAACTTAATAATCATAGATGATGGGAACTCATTTTTGGTGAATGAATACAAAAATAGTTTTCTTACTCATAAACATATTCTACTACACTTAAATAAACCTTTATCTATTTGGCTTGTTTGCTTAACACCTGCCACCAAGGCCAAGGAGGCCAAAGTTTCGCTCTAGGGCTTAGTATGGGATTGGCTTGGAATAATTTATCATGACTTACATTTTATTTGAAAACTGATATACACACATATGTACTAATAATCGCTCATCATTGCCAAGTTCTATTGAAGAAATACATTTTGTAAATCATTTTTTCTTGACCCTAGCTTATTGTAAATTGCAAGAATGTGTCTACATCGTGCATGCTTGAAATCTTCATGCATTCACATGTCTACTTCGTGTCTTCGTGCATTCATGTGTCTACTTTGTGTTTTCATGAACTCGCATTTTTACTTCATAGATGTTTCGTATTTTCATCAAGATGTATGCTCCATGAATCCCTCGTGTTTTCTTGCATCCAATTATATTCTTAGTATGTTGGCTCCACAAGAAAGGTCATGTATAAATGATTGTTGCTTGAGGACAAGCAAAGTCAAGAGGGGAGGATAATGATATCCCCCATCTTGAGATAGGATTTAATAATAAATAACCGTTACATATAGGTTAATAATACTAAAAGTATAAAGAATATATATGCAAATAAATAATATAATATATTTTAATATAAAAAAATATAAATCATAATATGTTATATATTCTAATAATATAAATATCATCATATCACTATAGATATGTGCATCTTAATTAGATATTGAAATAATAATAATAGAAGTTGATATATTAACTATTAACACTATAATATGTTATTAATAAAATAAATAAACAATAATTATATTAAAAATATTAATGATACTATTGTCTCATTGATCAATAATAGTTATTAGTAATAAATACTAATAGTATAATTATAATAATATTGATTATAATACTAATACTACTATATTTTAATATACAATAATATATAGTAATTGATATATAAACTATATCTATAAAATATTATTAAATAACATATAAGGTATTATACATTATTAAATGAATGTCACGACTATGAAGAGTCATGACATGTGGAAGGTCTCTTCCATCACATTTATAAAAAGAAGGATATTAAGAAATGAAAAAGGGGGTTATGGGAAAGAAGATATGGAATCATGTGACTAAAATGAATCAGAAGAAATTAATTAAGATCCCAGAAGGGGACATTGCATAGTGGCTCTCCTAATGTATCTTAGCATGTGCCTGCACATTGGAAGAAAGTAATTAACTTAAATAAGAAATATCTAGTCCCATGGAGTTTCTGTAGTCGGACTATTGGGGCTGCTTCTTTTGAATGGTGCTCACAAATAGTGTAGGCAATCTTCTATGATATTGACCTTTGGCTTGGGGAAAGGCAAGAGGAGGTGGTGCCTAGAGTGTGGGGTTTTAATCATCAAAGCCAACAATCTGAAAAATGGCAAATGAATCGATACAACCAAAGTTGCAAGGAATTTCACAACCTTTTTTGGATAAAGAGATCTTGTAATGTCCTCGATGTGAAATATTAAGATGTATGATAAAAATAAGCTTAAATTAAAGATTTAAACTTGTTATTAAAAGAACGTAAAAGGTTGATAATATTAACTATGATTCGTAAAGATGATATTGTTGTCAGTAATTTAAAGAAGCCATTATGACAAGATTGTCGACCAATACCATTGGAAAATATCAATTAATATCTGAGACTATGATTTGGCTCACACTACTTTAGAATGGTAATTACATCAGCAAGTTGATAAGCATGGTGTCTTAATCTTTATAGAAGTAGCGTTCAAACAATGGAGGAGGGTCTTCATAGTCAAACACACCATAGCCAAACTTGGAGATCATGTGAGCAAACGACATCCACATTGGTATGAAAGGAGTCAATTGATGGAAGCACTAAGTGTGTATATAGAATTGTCCTGCCAAAGATATGTGTGGTTGCTGCTTCGAACCGTACCTACACATAACCAAGATGAATTGTGATCACATATATTAACATTTATAAGTCAATACTGAGGCAAGGAAGAGAGCAAAGAATATCAATATGAAGAAGCAACCATTGTCAGTGGCAGGGAGCATGCGCGTCTCTATCAACTTCATAAGTCCTCAACCAACTACCAATAGGAGTCAAAGATTATAGGAAGGCTACCAACTCTATATGGTGAACACCTTCCATCATTTGTATGGCTCATACAGAGATTATTGAAAAAGACCAAGGCACTCACGTATTGATAATTTGATTATTAGAAGTAACAGAATATAGTTCTATTTTATTTTCTTACAAAACCAAAGTGGTGTAGTTAATAGTGAATTACCTAAATGGAAAGAGAAGACTCATCTCAACCTCGTGGCTCTTCATATAGCTATAAAGAGACATTTGACTTCTCTTCTCAAATTATGGAATTGGAGAATATAATATAAATCATATCCCTTTGTTGACTGCTCTGTTTTGAGCATTGTAGAGCCCTTAGCAATCATCGGTACAAGTGCCATAAAGATAAGTCAGAGATGGCAAAATACTTGAAGCATATTAACATAAAGATATATCAAAGACAGAATCCAGTGTTCATAGCATAATTGTACCGACATATTGGATACAACCAGTTACAATATACAGTCCACATTGTTATTGTTATTGTACTCAGACAGCCAGCATATTCACAAGTTATACATAGTACCTCAGAGACAACATTACAAGCCTATTCTCAGTTGAGCATATATTTATCTGCATATCAGACATATCCATCATATCGTATTGATATATTGTTATACAGTCATTATTATTCTAGAGCAGCATATGCATTTGGAATTAAGCATCATATAAGTGAATTATTTTATGAGCAATTGTTATGTATATTCCTTGAATTGTGCATTTACAAGTAGTGTCTAAATTATAGAAAAAGGCGCATTACAAATTGCTATCAGAGCACAGAAATTCTGCAAGCCTATGGAGATGGAAATGATTGAAGAACTGGCCTAAACAAAAGGTTTGAAAATGGGAGAAAATGAAAGACTCGATAATTGCTTGGATCAATTCATTAAAGGATAAAGAAATATTCAAGAAAAATTGGTTCAATTAGCAGGATTACTAACCAATGATCATCATAACAATTAGGAGGAAAAAGGAAGAAATGATGAATGTTCAAGAAATCATAGACCAACGTTTCCTACTTTTCTTCCAGAGAAAGAACGAAAAAAGTAATAAACTTACTTTAACTGATCTACAAGTTCAATGGCAATAGGATCAAATAAGGTACTTACCTAGGAAGCAAAAAAGTTTATCACTTGGACTTAAAAAGGAAAAGCAGAAGGGATGAGCACTCTAAGGAACATGAGACAAATGATTGCAACACAACAACTGCACTACGAATCTCTCACATCCATGCATCATTGGAGGATGGAAGTGGCTATGTCAAAGGGAGAAAAGTAGAATTGAAAACCGAAGGGAGGATAATGCAAGAAATGCCATCAAGTGCCACAAGGATAAAGAAGCCACAAATACATGAACAAGAAAAAGAAGTTATTGACTCCTCATGTACAATCAATAAGGCAAACACATGGATCCATGAGCATGAGGAGGATGACCTCACATCCTCACAAATATATAGGAAAGCACAACATAGAGGTTGAACCTTGGAAGCATTATTCAAGTTTTGTGGCATTGATTGTTAACCAAAACTACCTTTCATCTTCCAAAGGAGACTTATCATCCATATTTGAGAGGATTAATGCATCTAGTACAAGAAAATACAAAATCACCACATGTATCGCATCTAGTCTTCTTGAAATGGACGAACAATAATGTATAACATCAAAGGTATGGGGAGATAAAATACAAAAGCAAGTGGACAAGGTTTATAACAACCCACTCTTTGAGATGTATGAAGAGACTAATCATGCAAAGGTTAAGATGAAAACAGACTATGGGACCCCGATGCATCTTCCATCGAAGAAGCATTAAAAATTGTTTGGAATAATATGACTAATAGTGCTATCACCAATAGCCCTGCATTCAAATTACTAATATACCAATCCAAAAAAGGATTCTTTCTTTGAATCGAAGATCAAGAACCAGTTGTTCCAGCTTGATAGCATAAGGGAGTCATATTTCCATCACATAACTCACGTAAAACAAGTATTACCAATAGAAGATCTATTGAGTTCATGGAGATTAACTACTCACATCATTACTTCCATTACAATGAACCATCAATCCTATCAATGCAGGTATATTATGCAAAGATGGTACTTCTGAATTTGGGATCCAAGAATCATCAGAAGAATGCTTATTGGCAAGCATTTCCTAGGGGAGATAGTAATGTCCTAAGTCCGATGTTGATTGGTAGTGACTAATTAGACAAGTACTATACACTTTTCATAAGGCGTGGTCATTTCCCAAAGTTGACTCGTCAAGTATGTTTAGGGCTAACTTGTTAAGCTAACATAAGTCATGTAATATTGGCTTAGGGTCAGGGTTTTCTAAAGAGAATATATAGCTTCTTGCAATGGTATTGAGCTATAAGAGAGATTGAAGATAGTAACAAGTTGAAGTTACTAGATAATAATATTGGACTCTTTATTTGGTGGATGTAGCCCAAGATTGGGTGAACCACATTAAATCTTTGTGTCTTATGTTTAATTTATGTGTGCTTTATTCTTTTGTGGTATTGGTTATATTTGCAAATAACTATTATTTTTCTGTCTAAATAATCCTAAAAAGAGGTATCAAAGCCAGGTTGTTTCAAGTATCCTCCGTAGGAAGGTCTCAAGATTGAGTGGGAATCTCACAGTCGAGTGGAAGTAATGGCAAACAAGGAGAAGTTGAAGGTTGTCAAGTTTAATGGGCAGAACTTTTAGTTATAGAAAATGTAAATGGAGCATTGTCTTTATCAAAAGGATTAATGGTAGCCTTTGGGAGAAAAATCCAAGAAAGACCCAAATATGTCCAATGAGGACTGGGATATTTTGGTTAGAAAGGCACTTGGAAGTACTCATTTATGCATAGTACAATCGATGGCATTTAATATTACAAAAGCGAAGACAACTGAAGAGTTACTAGAAAAACCCTAGCAAAATTGTATGAAAAGCCTTTCATTTTGAATAAGGTATTTCTCAAGAAGCGTTTATTTAATAATAAGATGGTAGAAGTTGGGTCCATTGTTGATCATTTAAATGAGTTTAATACAGTTACTAGTGAACTGTCTTCTGTAAATGTCAATTTTGATGGAGAAATCAGAACTTTAAAATTTTTATGTTTTTTGTCTGAAAGCTGGAATGGCTTGGTAATGGCTATAAGTAACTTTGTTTCTCGTTCAAATGCCCTAAATTTTGATGTCGGTGTTATTCTAAGTGAGGAAATTCATAGGAAAAACTTAGGTGGATCTACATCAAGTAGTGTTTTGAATGCAAAAAGTAGGGGCAGAACAACAGAGAAGAAATAATTTTGGAAATTGTGAGAAATCAAGAGGAGAATCAAAGGGAAAGAGATCTTGATCCAAAGGAACAAGAGATTGTCGGTACTATGGGAAGCCAAGTCATACAAAGAAAGATTGTTGGTCTTGGAAGAATAATGAAGGAGATAAACACGAAAGAAATAAGGAAGCAAATGTGGTAAGTAATAAATATGAAGAGGATGCTTACTTCTTTCCCTAGAAAATATAGATGATTCATGGATTTTAAATTTAGGGGCTTCATTTCATGCTACACCACATAGAAGAAGTTTTATTGATTATGTCCAATGGGATTTTGGTCTAGACTATTTCAGAGATAAAAAAACCCTGTCAAATTATTGGAAAATGAAGAATTAAAATAAGTTGCAGAATGGGAATCATTGACTACTACAATAGGTAAGGCATGTTCCAAGGTTGAGTAGGAATCTAATCTCAGCAAGGAAACTATGTGATGAAGGTTGCACAGTTACTTTTAATGATAAAACTTGGAAGGTCTCGAAAGGTTCCTTAGTAGCAAAAGGTGTGAAAGTAGGCACCTTATATCTTTTTATAAGTCATACTATTCCTTCCACTTTAATTATTTCAAAGAAAAAACAATGTTCGGGAACAGTTGCATTTGAGCAAGAAGAACATCACACAATTGTTGTATATTTTGAAATAGTACTATGGCACAACACACTTGGGCACATGAGTGAAAAAGGTATGAAATTATTTCATTCAAAGAAACCTGGTCTAAAATGTGTTGATATAGATTTTTATGAAAGTTGAGTGTATGGGAAAAAAAAAGATAGTTTTATGAAGAGTGGGAAGGAAAAGAAAAATGAGAAATAAGAGCTTGTGCATACAGATGTATGAGGACCAGTTCAGGCATCTTCGCTTGGTGGCTCTTTGTATTATGTTACATTCATTGATGATGCAACTAGAAAAGAATGGATTTACTTCCTTAGATAGAAATCTGATGTATTTGAAACTTTAAAAAAATAGAAAAGCTTAGTTGAGAATGAGACTAGTAAAAAACTAAAATGTCTCAGATCTAATAATAGTGATGAGTATTGCAGCAAAGATTTTGAAGATTATTGTTCCACTAATGGTATTTGCAAGCAGAAAATTGTTCCAAGGACGCCACAAGAAAATGGAGTGATTGAAACCATGAACAGGACAATAATGGAGCGCGCAAAAAGTATGTGGTTGCATGTTGGGATGCTTTTAAACATGTGGCGAGAGGCTGTGAACATTGTTGTTTATTTAATTAATAGAGTTCCCTTTACTCCTTTGGGTTGTGGTATTCTAGAGGAAGCATGGACAAGCAAGAAGGTGAGTTATTCTTTTCTCAAAACCTTCGATTGTGAAGCTCTTGCACATGTAGATTCTAAATATAGGACCAAGCTAAAATCTAAGACAAAGAAATATATATTTGTTGCATATAACATTGATGAATTCAAATATAGACTTTTGGGATTTTGAAAATATTAAATTATAAGAAGGAAGGATGTCATATTCAATAAGAAAATGTTGAGCAAAGCTCTGTTGCAGCAACATGAAAAGGAAAGAAAATGATTATCTAGTGTTGAATGATACTTCAAAAGATGATGTTCCAATAGTCGCTCATGCTCTGTAGCAAGAGAAACAACAAATACCACAAACTCCAGTGAATGTTAAACGATTAGCAAGGCTAAGTAGACCTCCTCAAAGATTCACTCATTTGTACTCTATTTTATTAACAGTTATTGGTGAATCAGAAGGATATGATGAAGCTATGCAGGTGGATACAAACACTCAGTGGGAATCTGCAATAACTAGAGAAATGGACTGCTTGCTAAAAAAATTAGACTTGGGCATTATGTAAGTTACCTGTAGGTAAAACGGTTTTACAAATAAATGGGTTTATAGGTTGAAAGAGGAGAATAGAGATAAGAAAATATTTAAAGCTAGATTAGTTCTAAAAGAATTTGCACAAAAAAATAGCATTGATTTTGATGAGAAATTTCTCCAGTTGTTAAAATGACTTCTATTTGTACTATTTTAAGTATTGTAGCTACTAAAGATTTGCATATGGAACAACCTGATGTTAAAACAACTTTTCTCCATAATGTTTTGGAAGAAGAAATATATATGGAACAGCCACAAGGATTTGAGGTCAAAGGTAAAGAGAATATAGCGCATACATTGAAGAAATGTTTATATGGATTAAAGCAAGCACATCAGCAGTGGTATATTAAACTTGATAGTTTTGTGACTGAGCATGGATACAAACGGTGTTATTTAGACCATTGTGTTTATTTTAAGAGGTTGGATGATGATAGCTACATTATTTTATGTTTATATGTTAGTAATATGCTTATCATGCGGTCTAACATGAATCACATTAAGGGGTTGAAATAATAGCTAGCAAATCCTTTTGCAATGAAGGATTTGGGGACAAGAAAACAAATCTTTGGTATGAAAATTTGCAGAGATGAGAAAAACATAAAATTTACTCTATCTTAGGCTGATTATATTGAAAAGGTATTGCAGAGATTTTATATGGCAAATGCAAAAGCTGTCAATAGACCTCTGCTTGGTCACTTGAAATTGACTAAGGAGATGTGTCCAAAGACATAGGAAGAAGAGAATAAAATGTCCAACGTACCTTAATTTAGCAATAGGTAGTTTAATGTATGCCATGGTATGCACTAGACTAGATATTGTACATGTTGTGGGAGTCGTTAGTAGGTATATGAGTCATCTTGGAATTGAGCATTCGAATGCAGTCAAATGGAATCTTAGATACTTGAGAGGTACATCCAGAAAATGTTTAAATTTTGGGGCTCTATTACTAATTTGCAATGGTAAGTTGACTCAGATTTGGCGAGGGTTTTAGATACCAACTGACTACTACAGGTTATGCATTCACTGTTGGTGGGACAGCAATGAGTTGGATTTCTCCATAATGAAAGGTGAATGCTTTATGCACAACAGACACAGAGTATGTTGTTGCTATAGAAGCAATCAAGGAGATGATATGGCTACAATCTTTCATGGAAGAGTTGGGACACTCACAAACTAGAAATTATATATATACAAATAGTCAAAGTGTCATTCATCTTGCCAATAATTTTGCTTTAAATTCAACAACAAAACACATATAGTTGCAGTACCATTTCATTTGGTTAGTTTTGCACAATGGTCAGTTAAAGATGGAAAAGATATATACAAATGATAATCTGACAAATATGTTTACAAAGATAGTACCAAAAAAGACGTTGAACTCCTCTTTAGCTTTGGTTGGTCTTCTAGACTGAAAAAACAAATTTAAAAATGAATTGCAGAGTCCGAGGAGTGTCAATCCAACGGGAGCTTCAAGGGTAGTGGTGTGGCTACAAGATCGGTCTCCAACTGGGAGGTGGTTTAGCGTGGAACTTGAACAGTCCCAACACGTGTAACAAATAGATTTTCATAACAAAATAAAAACAATATATTGAGAGTTTTCCTCAACTATTTATTGAACAAATATGTTGAATCCTTTTCATGAGACATTAACTGCTTTTAACTACCAACGACTAACTGAGATAACAAAGCTTAACTGAAATAACTATAACAATGATCAAGAAATAATTGTAACAATGATCAACTGTAATAACTAAAATAACTATGATAACATTCAACAGAAATAACTGTAACAATGATCAACTGTAATAATTGAAATAACAATTAACGAAAATAACTATGATAACGTTCAACTGAAATAATTGTAATAGTGATCAACTGAAATAATGATTTACTATCTTTCCACGCATGTAAGTAAAGTAAATGCATAACATGACAAAGAAAGAACATACAAGATGTATCCGGTGAGTCTTTAATTGGTTGTGCAAGCCTTGGCTTTTCGTAAGAGGAGAAGCATTGACTTAGGCTTAACCTCCTAACGTTGGACCATATTTATCCCCACGCAATCTATTTAATAGAAAGGCCCTCCCTACCCTAGAATCAGGCTTAGGATAGTTTTAGTCCAACCACCTGAGCATTCTGGTGTTTAGAATGTCCGCACAGTTATAGATAACTGGCTCTACTGACATCAAGTGATCATAGATGGAAAACACGCCTTTAACGACCTTGGCCAAGGTTTTTCTAATGGATTCAATGACCTGATCACCACCGCTCAACTTGACAATAGGGGAACAATAGTATAAACAAGCATGAGCTATTAAATGAATTTAATTTAAAATTGTTTTGTCATGTCTAACTTTTATTTACTTTAATATTGCAGATTCTCATCTCACCTCTTCACCTTTTCCATGGCTATACAACCGGTGAGTTCCAGATGTTCGAGTCTCAGAGCAATCGGCTCTATCCTATTGATCCTCATAAGAATATGATATGTATCCAACTTATCACATTCTATGATCAGAGAAAAGTGGTTATAAGCATTGTAGAATAATATCATTTAATTCTAACTTTCAACGGCATAAATAAAATATGAAATCATGTCATGGATAGTTGGCTTTTATTCATCTTAATCGATGATATTATAAACAAGGATGATTTGCTTCATAATCTGGATTTGTATCTAACTGTTATAATAATCAGATTGCAATAATAACTGTTATAAAACATATTGCAATACTTGGAGTTTGGACATTCACATAACCTAATAGAAATCTAGAATAAGATGGAGTCTTGTTGGGCGCTAATAATCAGCGTCTCCAAGGAATGAATCTTTAGTTGCAATTTTCAATGTAAATAACAATCACGTCTTCAGCGAAAATCAATGAAAAAGGCATTTGTTGCAAGGAAAATGCATTAGAAATCGGAAAGTATATAGCAGGGATATCGTGTAAAAAAATGCATAAGTATTCAGTTGATATGTCAAGAAGGAATCGGGTGATATAGTGTGTTCATGGTCTCTCTTGACTTCATAATATAATAAGTATTTGAAGTCTCTTTGGCTTCCAAGAAGCCGTAACAAAAAAAGAAGAGACTTGGCTCTTGATCGCCAATAAAATATGCCAAGTGTGCATTTTGGTTTTTAGCAAGAAATTGAATAAATATGGAAAAAGATTTGAAGGTTATAAATCAAGGATAATTATAATTTATATCCATCTATTTGTACGTAAATATACTTATGAGGTGGCATCATATTATTTATAAAAATAATATTATGGTGTCACTTTATTCCTATATCTATGTGCACGTACATGGGTATATATTATAATGATGAGGTGGAAAAAATCAATTACAAACCATTTGAGGTACATATTATTTTTAATTAAATTAATTTATGTTTTAAATGTTTATTCAATTGCTCATGCAAGTCCATCTATTGTATCCTGATGTTCAAGTTGTTAGGTTCTTACCAAGGCAATTAAAGGTCATACTTGTCAACCTGATAATTGGATTATGCTAGTATCCCATTTTGTTGATTCCGTTTAGCAATGCTTCCCACCTTCATCTTCTCCTGCAATCACTCGTGCAATATTTCCACGATAATAACAAGTTCCATAATAATTTCATAATAACATTTACTATAGATAAAGAATTTAATTATTGATCATAATTCCAAAATCAAGCAACTGCTAAACATCACATGAAAAATAATGGATAGCGACCATCTTCATTAAACAGTTAACATAATGAATACAACGGATATAAATAACTACCTTCTTCACATGATTATGAAAGAAAAATCTATTAAATCTAACGGCTATAAATAAATTTAAAATTAGTTCAAAATTTGGGATGTAACAATGGGAGAGATTGTTGATCAATGGTTATTGATCAGGCAAGTATTGTACACTTTTCATAAGGCGTGGGATTCAAGGCAATGACCCAGAAAAAAAATTGGTTAACTCGTCAAGCTTTTTCGAGTTGACTCGTCAACCATTTCCCAAGGTTGACTCATCAAGTACATTTAGATAACTTGTTAAGCTAACATAAGTCATGCAATATTGCCTTAGGGTTAGGGTTTTCTAAAGGGAAGATATAGCTTCTTGCAGCAGTATTGAGATGTAAGGGAGATTGAAGATTGTAACAAGTTGAAGTTATTAGATAATAATATTGGACTCTATTTGGTGGACATTGCCCAAGATTGGGTGGGATGTTAAATCTTTGTGTCGTGTTCCATTTATGTGAGCTTTATTCTTTTGTGCTATTGGTTTTATTTGCATGTAACTGCTAATTTTCTGTCTAAATAACCCTAACATGTGGGATATTAAGATGTACGAAAAATAAGTTTAAATTTAAGAAAAAAACACAAAAGGTTTGATAATATTAACTATGATTCATAAAGATGATATTGTCGTCAATAATTAAAAGAAGCTATTACGACAAGATTATCGACCAAGACAATAGGAAAATATTGATTGCTATCAACTTTGGAATAGCAAATACATTGACACATTAATAAGCAAGCTATCTTAATCCTTATAGAAGCAATGTTTGAACATTGCATGAGGGTCTTTATGGTCAAACACACTGTGGCCAAACATGGAGACCGTGCATGAAGATGACATCCACATAACCAAGACGAATTGTGATTACAGTTATTAACATTCATATATTGACACTTCAATAAGCAAGGTATCCGACAATCAATGGCATAATGACACGGCAAGGAAGAGAGCAATGAACATTGATATGAAGAAGAAATCATTTCTAGCAACATGGAGAATAGGCATCTCTATCGACTTCAAAAGTAGACTCAAACCAAACTACTAATAAGAGCCAAAGATTATACAAAGGTTGTCAACTCTATATGGAAAATACCTTTCGTCATTCGTATGAACCATACAGAGACTATCAAATAAGACTAGGCCACTCACATATTGTTAGTTTAATTGTTAGAAGTAATTGAATATCATTTTATTCTATTTGATTATACAACCAAAGTGGTGTAATTAATACTGAATTAACTAATTGGAAACAGAAGACGCATCTCAACATCATAGCTCTTCATACAGCTATAAGGAGACATATGACTTGTCTTCTCAAGTTTAATTCTCAAATGTCTATAAGAATGAGTTTTTCTTCTTTGACTGCAAATGCTTGATTTTTGGTAAACTTTCACATTTTTCTTTCTATTGTAAATAGTTTTGAATCTTTTTTTTGCCTTATGATAATAGCCCTCCAAATCGTACTCATTTCGAGCTAACTTAGGCCTCAAATGAAGTTGTCTAGCTCAAGGTATAAAGGAAAATGTGGGTTTTTCCACGATGGCAACACGTCTGGTTTAAAAATCCTTCAAAAGTGGGTTTTTTATTGGCAAGTGCACAAAATAAAATTATTTTAATATCCAAAATATATTTTGACTTCCATTTTAAAATTCTGAGTTGATTTGACCATAGTTTTTTTTTGTTTTATGAAAATTAGCCTTTTAAATCTATTTTCATGTTACTTTGTTGCAAACTATACTTATTTATTAAATTTAATTAAGTGGGGTTTTTATCACTCATTGCATATCATCAATGTGCAAAACACTTATTAAAAACCCGCTACCAATAAAATATAAGTCCTAAATACATATAGGTGGACTTTTTATATGCAATAACACAATTTTATATTAAAATGCTTATAAGTGGGGAATTCGAACCCAAAAGCACATGTTATTGCACTTGAAAAGTCCATTAATGTGCTTTTTTTACTTGAGTTATGATTTAAATGCATAATGGAGGGGAATTTGAACCCAAGAACATGTGTGTCTTAAATTACATATGTTCTTACATTTTAAAAACCCATCATTATTTCTACAGAGGCATTTGGACATGTTAATGCATACGTTGGAGTTTTCAAAGTGAAAAGCACATGCTTATCCTTCCTACAAACACGTCATTACTTTTCCCATAGTTTAAAATCATGCAAGGATAGCATCGGCTTCTCGCAAGAAGCTAGACATCGTACGAAAACACATAGTTTTAGTGCGTGGAATCAGGAACGAGATGTAGCAAACTTCTTGGCGTGAAAACTATCACTTTCGGTGATAACAAGTTATCGCAGGCTTTACCAATAAAACTGGGACACCCAACAGAATGCCAAAATATAATTTATTTGCAGCGTTGAACGTCTTAGAGAGTGGAGAAAGATTTAGGAGGAGAAAAGAAGTGTTTGGCAGCGATCTAGAGTAGTTGCAAACAAATTTAGAGTGGATTCAAAGCTCTTGTCAAGCAAATCAGGATTCACAAGTACATTTCCTAAATTCTTGTTCTTTTGAGTTAAAAACATTTTTGTCTTGCCTTAGTTTCATCTAACTTTATTGAGACTCTAGAATACCGTTTGCGATGTTCTCTAACACGTTTTGGAGTGTACTAACTAAAGATCTAACACCATGTTTTAGCAATTTTTCCCAAAAAAAGCATAGTTTTCAATTTTTCTCAATAATTTCATAACTTAATACATTTTTTGTTTTATTCTTTCAAGTTTCAGCTTGTGTTTAAAATTATTTTAAGTTTTAATCTAATATAGTTTGTTCCTAATAATGTTTATTAAATTTCTAAATTTGTGGCTTTAATATGTATTTTGTATGTGTAGGTTGATTTTACATTAAATGGCAAATATGGATTCCTCTAAAATTGGGTTAGTTCCAGCATCTGGTAGTGGGAACATAGATGCATGTCCATTTGGATTCCTAGGCACATGCCCTAAAGTGGCTAGAGACTTTGCATGAAAATATGGCTTGGAAGGAACGGAATATAATAGTATGATATGCATAAAATGCGAAAAACAAATTCGTAGAGGCATATCTCGTTTGAAGTACCACCTTACAGGAATAAACATGCGTGACACAGGGATTTGTGATGCAGCTATAGAGGAAATTAAAAAAGAGATGATTGCTTTGCTCAGTGCCTAAGAAGAGAAGTTGACAAGGTAAAGGACAAAATTAGCCATGTGAGCATCCATTTTTGAATCGCAAGGTATGTTTCCTTTTAAGAATCATTTATTATTTTGTACCATTATTAGTTTGATTGTGCTAAAACAATGATCATGATTCATAATGAAATGGTGTGGGTTGTGACCAAGTATCCTAGTCACCCTTGAAGAAGAAGAAGAAGCACTAGAGGGGATAGTGGGCTCTCTTCGTGGCCCACGGATCTGTGCGCCGACCAATACCATGCACTCAGGCTCAGCTTCCACATCCGTTGGTTTTAGTAGACCACAGAAATCTTCTATTGATGGTTATTTTGTGCATAGAAACATGCTTGGAGCACAACCATCACTAGAGGGTATTGGATGGAATAGTGATGTGCATCGGCAAGTTGAGATTCAATGTGCTGATTTTTTGTTTTTTTAACAACCTCTCTTTCAATGTTTCCAAATATTCTGGATTCTGTAACTAATTGTACGGTAGCGAGAAAGGGCTACAAGCCACCTACTCCTGCAAACTTGAGTGGGAGGTTACTTTACTTCTTTCAAACTTAAATACTTTTATAGTTTTACAATTTACTTATTTTTGTTGAATGTAATTTTTTTTAATCAGAGTTGTGTACTTAATGACGTTTTTTATTTTGTGCTTGTAGATTGCTGAAAGATGTTGTTTCTAGGGCTAAAGATGTGGTTGAAGAGCAAAAATTACAATGGAAATAGTATAGTTGCATCCTACTTTCAAATGGATGGACGGTGTTACATCACAATTTTTGACCCAATTTAAAATGTTCATATAGCCGTTGAGATTCACATGAAGTCGGTTAATAGTTAAATTTGTTATAATCTTGTGAAATGGTAAGATGGTTAGTCGTTATAATTTCATATGAAGATAACATGCTAGTTGATTATTTATCATGAATTCGTGGAATTGAAAAGGTGGTTGGCTGTTATAATTATTTATAATTAATAACTTGTTATGGTAATATGATTTAACTGCGGAGAATTTCCTTGTGGGGAGCACGTCAAAAGGGTGGAAGCATTGCTAGAAAAGAATTGGGCACAAAAGCATCACCATCACTAGGCAAATGAGTATGAATCGTGAGTCACCATGGTTGAGCACCTAGCGACTGCATAACAAAATACACACATTAGACATGCATGAGCTATTAAATAAACATTTAAAATATTAATCATTTTAACTTAATTAATGCATACCTCAAATGGCTTTTGGTTGGCTTTTCCACCATATCATTATAATACATATTTATGTACGTACACATAGATATAAATTAAAGGTGACATCATAATATTATTTTTATACAAGATTTTATCTATTTAATAAGTACATTTAAATGCATGTACAAGAAAAAATAAATCTTCCAAAATGAAACATGTATTTAGATATACATACTTAAAAGGTACGACCTTGGATAAACATTTACTATGTGCCATCTTAATAAGATATATTTACATGCAAGTAAATAAATATGTTTATAATATTCTTTTGATTTATAACCTTCATGTTATTTTCCAAATTTATTTATTTTCATTATGAAAGGCTGAAATGTACAATTGTCATTTGATATCAATGAATCAAGAAGATAAATCTTTTAATTCTTTAAGAGTTACGGCTTCTTGGAAGCCATTGAGATATCAAATGCCTCTTTATGTTTGAGAGTGGCAAGAAACCCGAGGGAGATGAATTGATTTCTCTTTCCACACGATTTACAATTTATCTCTGCAGTTCTTGCCACGTTATTTTCTTCTCATTTTACCTTTGTTGAAAGTCATGATTGATATTCACTCTGAGTTTTGCGTCCGGAATTACTCCAGAGAAGGAATTGGTTGTTAGCGTCCAGCCAAGGTTCATTCCTTCTTCAAACAACCAGGTTATGTGGATGGCTTCCCATATCTGATTTATATATATATATATATATTTATCGAATTACTACTGCATTTGTGTTTACAGCAGTAAGGCATACTTCCATGAAATGCAGTACTTCATCTTTGTATGGTATCTCTGAGTAGGTTCTCAGTGAGTCAAATCTTTCCATGCTAAGTCAAGACCAATTGTTCATGATAAGTCTATACATCTTTATTTTACTGTTGTAAGTCAAAATTGAATTGTACTTTTGCAAGTCATTAGATTATTTTTTCAAGACATAAAAAGTTGTGATATACTGAAACATGTAATATTCATACACTAGCTAATGATCAACAACATGAGTTGGTTTACTCTGAGATTTAAACACCTGGGATTCACCCGACTGTATGACCAAGGAAGAGGTGAAGAGGTGATAAAGGGATCTGCATTAGCATGAAAACAGAATCAGATGTGACATAACAATTATTTATTATTTTAAAAGGAATCATTTGATAGCTCATGCATGTCCAAATTCATTCTCTATTGTCAAGTCGAGTGGTGTGATTAAGTACAGGATGCTCAATGGCTGACAAGGTGTTCCATGTCTATTTCGGGTAAAGAGGTTCTTTCTAGTTAGAGAAAGTGTGGGGATAAGTTTGAGGTCCGTGGTTGGGAGGTTAAGCCTCTGACAATATTTCCCCTCTCTATAAGATGTCAGGACGTGCATCAGATAAAGATAAGTTGAGCATTCAAACATTTATTGGTAACAGGTATTTTTACTTTTATGACATTTATACAAGTAGAAGATGTGATGGATTAATTTATATCGTTAAATTCAATTATTTCTTTAAATGAAAGCAACTCTCTTATCGTCAATGTAATTGACAACCAGTTAGATCAGTTGATCTTCCAACTGAACATGGAATATATTTATTCACAAGAGATAGGTTTATCTGATAAAATTGTTATTTTAGTCTTTCATTTATAAGAATATTGGTTATAGTATATCTTCTAATCTTATGTTATTGCCATAGCTAACAATAGAAAGAAAAGGAAAGATACAATGGTAATTGTTGCCCTAATTGATACAGTGGTATGTGATGCCCTAAGTAATCCAATGGTAATTGATGCCCTAATTGATATAGCAGTATTTGATGGTAATCATCATTTGATCCAAGTGGTATTTGTGGACTAACCTGGGTTTTGTAGAAGCATCCCTAGACTGATTTCGGTTTCGAATTCCACGGTATGTAGATCTTAAATTCTTGAGTAAATTCACTGATGGTATTTTCAATTATTAGTTATGAGTTTTCCGTTGAAGTGATTGTAACTATTAGTCTCATTCACATGAACATAACTGATATAACTGTCTTCCTATGAATATGAAGTAGTAATTGTCTATCTTTGATATGATAGTTGTTAGATAACACCCAGGAAAAGTGGTTGTTACATAGTTGTTAGTTAAGACCCGCGAAAAGTGGTTGTTACAAACAGATGGAAGAAACTGTACCATCATCAATTTTTTCGTTTCTTGCAAAGATCAAGTAGTCTTTCTTATATCATTTGGATGCCTCAGACAAAGAAAGACGACTGAGACTTTGGCTCTAATGTTAGAGAATGTTGCAATAGAGTTTGGGGCTGAAAATGTGGTGCAAATCATAACCGACAATGCAGTGGCATATGTAGCAGCAGGTAGGATCTTACAAAAAAAATATAGCACACTATTTTGATCTCCTTGTGCAGCACATGTTATTGACCTTTTGGAGGATCTAAGGAAATTGGATTGGGTGAAACCGGTTGTAGAGGATGCAAAGAAGATAACAAAATATATTTAAATCACCCTTGGGTCCTTTGCTTGACGAGAGACTTCACCCATGAGAAGGATTTGATTAGACCCGCGGTCACAAGATTTGCGACAATTTTTTTAATGTTACAAAGTGTTCTTCATATGAATCCTTTGACGCAGATGTTTGTGAGTCCACCATGACTAGAGTCAAGTTATTCAACGAAGCCCGATGGACACAGTGTTGCATGCATTCTCTTTGGCAGCCTCTTTTTCTATCTAGCTATAGAATTGCGGAGGTAACTTGGAAACTTCAAAAGTTGAATATTTAAATTTTTTGTATTTATTAATCAAGACTTGTTATTAATTTATAACCCTACTCTCTACCTAATAATTGTTTTCTAAGTTTCAATTGTAGATGGTGAAGCCCTCGATTAGAGTTCTCCGCTTGGTAGATGGGGAACAAACTCTAATGGGGTCCCTTTATGAGGCCATGGATAGGGCCAAAGAGGTTGTAAGAAATAAATACAAGTGGGACAGCCTAAAATTTGAGCCCATATGGGAAATTAATGATAGGTGGAGCAATCAGCTCCGCCAACTTATTCATGCAACAAGGTATTTACTCAACCCTTGTTATCGCTTCTCTCCATCATATGGGGATCCCAATGGAGAGGTCGTGGAGGGCTTCAGTGAATGCATGCAAAAGATGGTACCTAACATTGCAGTGAGAGACCTTATTGTGGCCGAGATTGAAGTGTATCAAAATGCAAGGGCAAGCTATTCTTCTCAGTTGTGGCAAAGAGAGGCAAACACACTCAAACCCCAAGTACAATATTTGGAATTTGGAGTCTTTCACATGCATGATAAGTAGATAAATACTAAGCTACTAAAGCTTGTCCTCACCTTTCTTTCTAACTCTTTAATATTTATCTTGCAGATATTTGGTGGTGAAATTGGGGTGGAAATGTCCCAAATCTGCAAAAACTTGCTCTTCGTATCTTATGTCAGCCATGTAGCTCATCCACTTGTGAGTGTAACTGGAGCTTATTCAAATCCACTCCCACAAAGAAGAGGAACAACTTGGCACAGAAACACCTAAATGACCTTGTCTTTGTGCAATATAACCTTAAGTTGCACATAAGAAAGGTAGTCATCACTAGTTGAGCCACTTGAAATAGATGACATAGATCCTTTTGGTGATTGGACAGCACAAGAGCAACCTCCATTGTTCACAGAGGATGATATATATGATTTGGAAAGGAAAGCTATGGAAGAGGAGGGTTTTGCACCAGGACACGACATTTAGAAGGAGAGAAGTGAAAGTGAGACCACTGACAGTGAGTGTAGTGACAATGAGGATTCAAAGGATGAGGAATCATTCCCAAGGCTAGCACTAGCACCAACACCAGCACAAACAACTACTAGGGCTAGAGCCGTTAGACCCACTCCCTCTCCCATAGGTTTTACTAGAAGTACTGAGAGGGGGAAAAGGAAGATGTAGACTAGTTTCATATTGTACTTGAAATTTGCACTTGCTTATCTTTACACAAAGACAATTCAATATTTGTAGTTTGCTTCAAAGTTCAAAGTCTCTGAGTACATCGGCATTCCACATGAGGATGCAATTTTGTTACTTATTGCATTTATATATATCTAGATTAGCTTGTTTGGTTTGTTTACTCATTTACTCACTCATTAGATTCATCTACGTATTGAATTTTGTAAAAAAAAATGCATTTATAATTAAATTTAAGTCATTTTGAAAATTCCTGATATTTCCCAAGAAGTTACCGATTTCTATCCAATATTTACTAAGAAAACCTTTTTTTGCCTCTCTGATAAGTGACAAAGAACGAGATTTTGAACTATGACTTTTCCTATCCAAGTGTTCACTTACAAAAGCACAAAGAGTAAGTTTTTTCAACTTGAAAAATATGTGCTATGGCTTTGGAAAAGCCCGTTTTTGCCTTTCTAAGTTAATGTTAATGCATGCAAGCATGTAGGCGGCAATTCTAGAGGCAAAAGCACATGTTTTGGCATCAAAAAGTGTGTTCTTTATAACTTTGTAATTGTTTGACTTCTTGGTGGTGATTCTAGGAACAAAAGCACATGTGCTTTTGTATATCAAAAACATGTCTTTACTTGCTTATGCATGTGTTTGGCTTCTAAGTGGCGATTTGAAGTAGAAAAGCATGTTTTTTGACTTGTAAAAGCTCATCTTTACTCTCACATGCATTTTGATCAAACTAGCTTGGATGGCAACTTCAACTTGAAAAGCATGTGCTTTTTAGTTGTAAAAATGCACTTATTTTGGGTAATTTCAGCAAAAACAGATTTTTGGAGCAAAGAAGCACAAGATTCATCACCAACACTCAATGATTTTTGCTTCCAATAGGGTCATTTTTACACATCAAAAGTGCAGAAGCATTTTATTCACATTACAGCCCGTTTAGAGCATGTTTTTGCTCAAAAACACCTCATGATCATTTTTCTCTATCGAATCTTCAAAGGGTTGCCTCAAGCTAAGTTCTCACGCATTGCATTTCATTTCCATGCTTGAATACCATTCTTCTCAGGTTGTATTTGATGCCTTGGACGCCATTTTTTATATGCATTGCATATTGCATATTTGCTTGGTCAAAACGGTTGCTATTATTGTGCATTTTTTATCTCCAACTTCTTACACTTCGCAAGCTATGAATTTTGATTCAAGAATATATTCATTTTGCAAGGATTGAGTCAAAATTCAAAGACTATTTAACTCTCATTCATGCAATCTTTCTAAATCTGAAAATCTCATTGGATTCATTTTCAGATTTTGCATAAGGGATTAAAGAGACTTCTTCCTTTGCTTCTTGAGAAAAAAAGGTAAGATTCTTTGTCAATTCTATAAGGTTTTGTTGTTTATATTTGTTGTTTTATTAATGCAAGTTATTTCATTGCAATTTTCAGATTTGCATAATGTATATGATATGCTCCTTCTATCCTCCATCTAAATTCTCCAAGTTCCACATGAAAGTACTTCACCTTACTTGGATGTGCAGTTAGGATTAAAAACCTCGTTCTTGAAAGAAAATATCATGAAATGTGAGCTCATTTACCACAAGCTTTTGCATCCAAAAAACCCACTTCCATGCTTGCATACTCTTCATTCATACCATACGTACCGCTGCCACATGATTTAAAAACTTGTGATGGTGGTTGTTTGTATGTACTCGCATGTTTACTTATAACAAAAATACAAAATCTCATCATAAGTAGACATCTTTCCATTCTTTTCCACACATCTAGGGCCTCTTTCTCTCCATCTGTCACTACCCACCTGAAGAGACTCCACAAGACCACCAAGGCTACCTGCACTAGGGAGTCACAACTCCCCCTGAATTTGTACTTCCTATTGATTCAAGAAGAGGGAGCAACCACTCCCAACTTCTGCCAAAGATGTTCCAAAGTCTCCTTTGAAGAGGTTTTGTGAAAATATCTACAATTTTCTCCTTCGTCTCAACATACTCTAGCTTTTCTTATTTGCAACTTTTTCTCATGAAAAATGATACTCAATCGCAATAGGTTTTGTACTTGAATGCATCACCAGATTCTTAAAAACATAAATAACACTAGTATTATCAAAAAGAATGGAAATCATATCAAACTTTACTTCCATCTCTTTAAATGTTACTTCATCCACAAAACCCGAGTGCAAAAAGGAAATTGATGCTATGCATTCAGCTTCTGCTATAGATAGGGATAATAAGTCTTGCTTTTTCTCAACGAAGACACAAGACTGTCACCAAGAGACAAATCTCAACCACTTATACTCTTCCAGCCATCCATACTTCTGACCCAATCAACACCTATCTATGCAGTCATATTGAAGTTTTCACTCTTTGGATACCATAGACTAAAATCCAATGTTGCCTCACGTATCTAAATATCCTCTTCATTGCCTTGATGTGAGTTTCCTTCGGTGCTGCTTGAAATCTAGCAAACATACCAACTCCCTGCATGATATCCAATCTAGAAGCAGTAACATACAATAAACTACCAATCCTATAGTTGATGCTACATTGTACAGGTGATTGGTTGACAATCTTTTGTACCTAACACATTCCCATCCTAATATTTCTATTGCAGTTAGGATTGATTCCCATTTCTTTCAAGATCTGCATGAAAAACATTAGAAGGATACCAAACATATTTTGACATATATTTAGGGCACCTCACATTTTAAAATTAACAATTTATCAATAGAGTTGAGAACATCACTAACTCAAATTGGACTGATGATGTTAAAAAAAGGAAGTTTGTTTTTGGTTTTGTCTTCTGCTCTTACATTATCACCTACAAATGTAAAGTATCATGTAGAAGTTTTGGCTGGCCAAGAGGGTCTTTGGCTTTAACAATTGTTGGCTGCGTTGGATCTCCTCCTGATAGTCGCATCATCTTTTGGTTTGACAATCAATGAGCCATGCATATTTCTTGCAAGCAGGTGGAGCATCAATGAACTGAGCATATTGTGATCCACATGCACTACATATGGAAGCTCATTTACAATGATTTTCTCAGCTAGGGGTATATGCCAGATGCTTGGAGTGAAGGAACTGGTAGATCTCCTTAAGGAGACCTTAACATTTTCTCATTTACTTTTTATGTTTGTTTCTCTTCTTTGGAGGGGAGTTTTTTTTTACAAGGTTTTCTCCTGCTCATCTACAATGATTTTCTCAGCTTGGAGTATATGCCAGATGCTTGGAGTGAAGGAAGTTGTGCTGGCAGGTCTCCTTTCTTATTTTCTTTTTATGTTTGTTTCTCTTATTTAGAGAAGAGTGTTTTTCTACAAGGATTTTTGTACAGACGTCATCATCAAGTCTAGTTGACCCAAGAACTGTCTTTATTTTTCATCCATTGTTTTGAAGCTCCCAAAGTTGCAGGTAAGGGGGGAAAGCATTTTTAGTGACGAGGTGCTTTACACAGCATGTTACAGTTAAGAACCCCACACCTTGTTTCTTGAGTGTAACTAGATCTTATTTATTTCTCACATTTCATAGGATTTAAACATGTGGCATGATCTTAGTATGAATAAGGATTTTATCTTTGCCTAATAGTAAGCTCACCTCATTATATTGAAATATATTGTATTCATTTGTTTTTGTAGCAATATAGCAATTCTTCATTGGGTCTTACTCCAAAAGAAGGACTTTTGACTTTGTCAATAGATAGGTATACTTGTGAATTCTTCCATAACTCCAACAAAGAACACATTTCCACTAATTTTAGGTCTTTTGTATCAAACTAACACTGCAACCATTGCAAGTGAGCGAAGGTGAATATTCATAAGAACCAAAACTAATGATCTTAGTATGAATAAGGATTTTATCTTTGCCTACATAGTAAGCTCGCCTCATTATATTGAAATATATTGTATTCATTTGTTTTTGTAGCAATATAGCAATTCTTCATTGGGTCTTACTCCCAAAGAAGGACTTTTGACTTTGTCAGTAGATAGGTATACTTGTGAATTCTTCCATTACTCCAACAAAGAACATATTTCCACTAATTTTAGGTCTTTTGTATCAAACTAACACTGCAACCATTGCAAGTGAGCGAAGGTGAATATTTATAAGAACCAATATAATATATTAACAAATTAACAATCAATTGCACTTTACATACTTTACAATTCACGCGTCAAATAAAAAAACTGATCACAAATCTGATTTTCCATGGGCAGGGCTTCTTATACAAGCTGCAAGCATGAAGTGAAAATTTTTACAAAATGTTCTCTTCCCATGATATGACTATAATAAGATATCTTAAGGTCCTTTACAAAGCAATTTATCCAGACCAATATTACACATTTTAGATTTAAAAAGTTTGACTCCAACCTTGACTCTATCTAGTTAAAAATTAAATAAAATCCCAGACTAAGTTGGAGATTACTTCAGTATATCTGTCACAAAGTAAATTTCAGATTTTCAAATTTAATCCCCATTTAAGCTCTTTGCTCGTTACCAATAGTACTTGAATCTCAAAACTAGTTGCAGAATAGTCAGATATTTGTATCTCAAACTTAGTTAAAGACTAGTCACATAGGCATGTAAATGAAAATGAGTTCGAACAAAAGTTGCTAAGAACTTAAATGCATAAATCATTATTGAGTTTTGTTAACTTCTAGGTATTTAGTTGGTATAATTTTAAGGAATGTAAATCAACCAGCTATGA